>CM046943.1:103130172-103713081 GCA_025698515.1 Gossypium sturtianum
GTATATTTAATGAAGTCATTTTGGGTATAATGGCATGTATAGGAGAACTTGGCCAATAGTGGCTTGAAATGTCATTTTGTAACCTAGCCATTGGAATGGCTTGTAATGGTTCATTTTGGTATGACTAAGTAGAATATCATGATATATTCATATACATGTGTTATGTTAAGAATGTGTGATCAATGTTGTGAATGCCTAAGATGTTCCAAGGTAAGTCTATAAACACTTATGCATGTAGTGATATGTTATGTTGAATGATAGAAATTGCCCAATTTGAATGCTAGAATTTGTTGGTGTTGGATGTGTGTTTCAAGTGCAGGCCTTGGGTGAAATTTTGGGTGAGAAATGAAGCTAGAAATGGCTTCATTTTGTCCACACGGGTAGACACACGGACGTGTGTCTGGACCGTGTGTGACACACGACCTGGTAGCACGGGCATGTAGTTAGGCCGTGTGTCCCTAACACCTAAATTTTGAGAAACAGAATGCCCAGAATTGGGCACACAGGCAGAGACACCGGCGTGTGTCTCAGCCGTGTGTGCCACACAGCCTAGAACACGAGCGTGTGTCTTGGCCGTGTGAAACTTGCACCTAATTTGAATTATTTTAATTAACCACACGGCCTAGCACACGGGCGTGTGGCATGGCCGTGTGGTGCAAGTCAGAGAGCACCCTAAATCGAACACGGCCTGTAGCACGGGTGTGTTCCAGGGTCACACGGGTGTTTCCCTTAGACCACACGGGCGTGTGAGTCATGCACCTTAGAAAAATTTTGTAATTTTACGAAAAATTCTTAAAGGTTTCAAATAAGTCCCAATTCGATTCTAATGCTCGTATTGGGCCTCGAGTGCCCGATTAACGGACATTATGGATGATCTAGATAATTGAATAGTAAATTTACGTAGTTTAATAGAAAAATATTCTGAATGTTTTGGTAATGCTCTGAAACCCTATTCCGACGACAGGTACGGGTTAGGGATGTTACAGAGAGGATGCTCTTATTACACTCCATCATCATGGGAAGACAAATCAATATTGGCCGGATCATTTTTCAGGAGGTGCACTGGTGCGCCAAGAAATATACTGGTAGCCTAAACTTCCCCTTCCTCATTACTACTTTGTGTCGCACTGCTAGAGCCCTTTTCAATGCTAATGAGGATGTCACCTCCAATAAGGGTGGACTATCCTGAGCCATTTTTTCCAAAGTCCAAGGCATTGATACTTCAAAATCAACTCATCATAGTCAGGCTACCACTTCTACTACTGCACATTTTCCCACGGAAGCACTCTCAGCATCCCGTAGCTCCTTCAAACAACAAGTGTTGCATTTCTTAAAGAAACTGGAGCAAAGGATTCCCCTCTTTGAGATTCAGTAGTTTCAACTAGTTGAAGAGATGGTCAAGGCCTAGGAGCAGCAGGCTCAATATTGGACTTATGTGAGGAGCAGAGATTTGACTCTTAAAAGATCCCTGCAGAAGAACTTTACAAAACTAATCCCAGAATTCCTCGCCTTCCCTACTTCTTTGCTCCTAATCAAGCTCAAACTCCTAATGCCATATCCGAAACCGCAAATTTGGGAACCACTGCTGATGAAAGGGAAAATGTTACTGAGTAGCCTAAAAAGACAACATCATTAAATCTTGAGAATGAAAAAGAATGCGAGAAAGATAAAACTGCCACTGCCACTACTGCCACCATGAAAGGTAAGGACCCTGTTCCACCCACCCATTAGCTTCCACGACTGTACAAGACCGTGACATCGATCATCTTATTGATGAGCTCCCGTAAACTGAAAAGGAGGGGGAAGAAATGAACCTAATGAAGAGGAAGTTGTGGTATAAAGTCAGTGCCCGTAAATTGACTCATAGGGCCGAATGAAGTAACTACACTCTAGTCCACGCTAAGGAAGCTTTTTCCCTACCTTATGCATTTTATTTCTTTTGCCATGGCATTTTCTGTATGTATCTATATTTTTGTTTTTCTGTTACATATTTGTACATGCATTGAGGACAATACATTGCTTAGGTTTGGGGATGTATTGTGCATTAAGGCTGTATTATTTATCTAGTACATATGTTCATTCTAGTCTCGTTAAATTTGTTTTGCCACTGCCACGTAACTACTAAGAACTATTTTGCGTATGTCAGAGTACAATCTTTACATATGATGTTCGATGATGAGCTTAAATTCTTAAATACACTTAGAACATGTGATAGGGATTAGGTGAATTTAGCTTAGGTTAGGTTGCTTGATGATTACCTCCTAAAAATGAGATGTCCTAACCTCAGTTATTTTTGGAATATAGCAAGTATCTTTTAATGAACTTAGAGACTTTTGAAGCCAAACTCAATCACATTGCCACAACATTACTTAAATAATGGACACTAGACACTCAAATGCTTAGAATTGCCAAGTAAGTTAGCACCACTTTGTTTGCTCCATCGTGTTGTTGACTAGAAAGGTGAGTCCAAGTAAGAGTGGTAATAAAGAAAAGAAAATTAGGGGCACTCCACTGTAGTAACAAGCTAAGTAGCTAAGGAGGTAGTTGTTTGCTCCATCCATCTTCTAAGTTAAAAGCCTTAGTTTCAAGAGTGATTTTTATTTAAATTGTGACATGATGTAGTACTAGGTAATTCAGTGTATGGACCATTGTGATTATCAAGTCAAAGAATTCTATGACATGCTAAATCCCATAATATACTTAAAAAAAGGGAGAAAAATAAAACAAATACAAATAAATATTTTGAGTAGGCTTAGAGCAAGGGATACAAAGTAACTTGAGTTTAGGTAACAAATGAACTGAGTAAATTAGGAGATGTTTGCTATGGCCAGAAAGCACACATAAGTATTTAGGAAAATTTTTTAGGGAGCAATTTTCTGCACTACCTTCGTTGAGCAAACCTTTAAACTCGAGCAAGTTTTGTGGGATAGAAGATCGCTGAGAACTGAAGTATATAGTGTTCTTTGAATGGACTAGCAGTATAAGGTGGTTATCTGCGTAGGCAAAAATTGTTGCATTCATGCATTCATGTATATTTTGCTTGAGGACAAATAATAACTCAGGTTTGGGGGTGTGATAACTCTTGAAAAGAGTTATATTTCATGCCTTTAGATCTAGCTAATTCCCTGTACTTAGGTATAAGTAGTTGCATTTTAGGACATTCCATTAGTATTTTTTTTTTGTTTTAGCATTACATTAGGAGCTTGGACTGTACTTAAATGTTGGATTTTTTTAATTGCTTGAGGAAGGGTTTTGTGTGGTGGTGGATTGATATGTGTATGATGAGGAACAAGAAGTAAATGAGTGAAGGTTTGCCAGGGCAAAGGGTTGGACAGTTTGTCAACACAAATGATGTGGCAATGTCGAGAAGATGTCCAATCAGCACTCAAAGCGTACCGGTCTTTGGCCCAGTTGAACCTCTACCAGATATACCTACCTGAAAAAGAGGGAAGAAAATCATGGGCTGTTGGATTTACCCTAGGGAAAAAAATTATAAATGCCAAAGGAGGAAACCCTATAGGAAAAAAAAAGAGAAAAAAAGGGAGATCCTTAGGAAAAAAAATAGAGGGTAGCGGCTAAGTAGAGACGGGAAGAGGAAGACAAAGGTAGTCCCTCTCAGCCACCACAGGACACTACATTGATGGAGTGTAGGCTGGATAAGTGGAAGCTATCTTCCCAAAATTCTTCTGTTATTTATTAATTACTTTTTGTGAATTGATTTGATGAAAATGATGTTGTATGATACTTTGGATTTGAATTTTAATTTCCAACCCGTGAGCTAAATCTCATAGGGTTGGGATTACTTGATGAAACTCTTATTTTCTTTATTGACTAAAACATAGATCTGTTTTAGTATACTATTTCTGTAACACCCCTAACCCGTATCCATCGCCGGATTAGGGTTACGAGGTCTTATCATAATAATTACCAAGTCCATACACTCCATCCAACTAACACTTGATAAATTCATATCATTTCATGCTATCACAAATGAATATATATATATATATATATATATTCTATCAGGTCTTAATATAACAACTTGCATTATAAAATCACATGGTCATTTAAAAAAAAAAAAACAACGACTACATAAGTATATAATATTTAGACATTTATTCACCTATAACATGAACACAAACAAAAATCTAATAGTCACCTACATATTTAATCAAATAAAATTCTTAAAGCATTCCATATATATATATATACGTAATATTTATAAATACCAAATTAGCACATACCATTTTTGAAATCAATCCATGTACAAATGTTTTCATGTACACTTTATTATTATAAACATATATTTACGCATCAAACAGTTGCACATATAGATCGTGAAATATTAAACATACGTGAGCGTCTATTAAACCAATATACCTTATCAATTCATTATCTTAGCCCAAAATGCCTTAAACCACAAAATCAAACCATACTTATCAAATATATATGTACCATGGCGAATATAGGCTAAAATAACTTACTACTCATCAACATTAACATGGCATCTTTAATAATCCAAATAGACCAAATTAATTTACAACCCAAAGAACATCATCTCAACTATATCCACCTCATTCGAACCAAATCAAAATGAATGCAAAACATATCAATATATCATACTTATCCCAAATGCATCACATCTAGATATAATAGGCATATTATTTGACCATATTCCATACATGATTAAACCATGGCCAAATTTCACATCCCTTAATATCATAATCAATCCATTATATCAAGAACATAGGAATTAAACTTAATCAAAAGAAATAGCCATTTTCGCAAGGCTATTCATATATATACAAGGCCGAAAGTCATTAATCTAAACCTTAGTCTAACCTATACATGCCTTCGGTTCAAAACTAAGATTAAATACCACAAGGGGAGATAGTGTGGTTGACTTTTCCGACGATCCTCAGATGCCCGTAGCTTGATGGAAAATCTATAAAACAGAACAAAGAGCACACACGAAATAAGCTCACTAGCTTAGTAAGTCTTAAGCATTTATGAAACAACAGTCAAATATTCCAACATTTAGCACACATACATATATAAATATACCTGTAAATTCAAGTAATTTAACAAATAATAATTTCAATATAATTGAACAGCGTCTATGTAACTTATCATCTATTATTCCCTCATTGAAGGTATACAACCCTTCCAACACTTTAAGCCTTAAGTATTCGCATATTACCTTATTAACAAATATAACATATATCACAAGTATATATGATTAATCATATATATATCTGGATATGCATTTTCAATAACTTTCACTTTTGACATTTTTACCTTTGACCGAATATCAAAGATATCACCAAGCTTATATTCAATATACATATCACACTTATTAATGAATAATTCAAATACACATATCATAAAGACTCATTATCAAAAACTTTAACCATTCTACCACTTATGTAATTTGAAAGGAAAGATAATCACATACCTTGTTCCTTGCATCCATAAACCTTTATATTTACCCGAGCATTTTGTTTATTTAAGTATTTACATCCCACCTTGTAAAGGATTTATAACACATCACCGGCATTAAGCTGCTAAGCAATAAGCTGATATACATCAGGCACAAGTCGCTAGGCTCATAGCCCGATTACATCATAGGCACAAGGCCTGCTAGGCATTTAGCCCGATAAATAACACCGACACGAAGCCTGCTAGGCTTAAAGCCCGATATAGATATGATCATTAATTCAACACTCATTTCATAACATCAACAATGCAAACAACTCATATAGATCATATTACCTTCACATACCAACCAAAACATATTTATACACTTTTCGTTTTACAAAGTAAATTCAATTCAATACCATACTTCTACATTTGGCTATTATCTATAATTATACTTTAAATATTCAAGTTTCATTATTCATCATAGTCGTAAATAAATCTTTAACGTATATTTGCTTAAGGACTTACCCCGGTTGTAACAACCCAAACCCGGCCCAAACACTACGACCAAATCTGAGTTATTACGAGGTAAAACCTTGTGATCGCTTTTTGAAAAACATTTAATTTTCTATTGAAACCTCCTCGTTTGGTTGTCTTGTTAAGCTAACCTTAGATCCAATTTGGGATTTTAATTAAGCCCAATTATTTTATCGATTTCAAGTGTACCCGATGGCACGATTAAACTTTTTCGTGTTTACCAAAAGAAAACATGTGATTTAATTTAATTTAATGATATAGTTTAAGTCGACATCCAACATATAAAAAAAAAAACCGCAACTATAGTTTATGGAGGCCTTATTACAACCCAAAATAAAAATTAAACAACTTTAAAGTTCGTAAATTAAAATCCTTTGCATGGCCGCCTCGAGTCCCACCTGCTCCTCAACCGCCATCTACGAGTCACTGAAAAATATTAAAGGAGAAGGTGAGTCACCAAGACTCGATATGTAACCCTTCCCCGGTTAATACAACATTTCATACACCACATATAATGATCC
Organism: Gossypium sturtianum; assembly: GCA_025698515.1. Taxonomy (NCBI): domain Eukaryota; kingdom Viridiplantae; phylum Streptophyta; class Magnoliopsida; order Malvales; family Malvaceae; genus Gossypium; species Gossypium sturtianum. The sequence continues at coordinate 103,136,649 of CM046943.1, forward strand.
AATTAAGCAAAGTATCGAGTACCCAACCTAGCCAACCAAACACCTTTGTCTACCCCACGTGGTACCAAACCACCGGTGACCGCGCGATCCACGATGTGTTACCAAAACACCGGTGGTGCCAAACCACTGGTGACATATAGTCACGATGTGCTACCAAAGCACGGTGTCCGTAGACACAAATCGGGTGATGGGGCCAACCCATCGTGTGATACCAAATCACCGCGCACGATCCCATATCTCAAGTGGGGCCAACCCACGGTGGTGTTAACCACGGGACAAGTCGCTATGAGGTACCAAACCTCCGGAGGTACCAAACCTCTCGGTGACGATAGTCAGTCACGATTGTGCTACCAAAGCACTTGGTGCTCGTCAAAGACGAATACACCGCCCTCCACTCAATCAACCCACATAGTCATCGGTCACATATAGATTTATCATATGTATTATCACAAACATGCTTCCCAAAAGCATAAACAAAGCAATCATATGCACAGTACTTACCAGTTACCCCATATACCGTTATGGTATTCAAGCCATTGCTACATACATCAAGCTAGCAATCACATTACTTAGCATAATTAACAAGTTAAATGGTGTGTATGTACACACCTGTCACCAACAAGGAGTCTAAATCCGAGAAGAAGTCGGCCACACTCAAGTCTTGCCCCTATATTCGGCCAACTCTCAAGGTTAGTGATATGGCCCATTCGGCCAAACCAAACAATTTAAAGGGGTCATACTTTGTACCCGAATCCTTACCCAATCGCCTGAGTACTAAACACCACCCTCAAAGTGCCTCGCTTCCAACAATCGTCAATCAATAAGTTAGTAGCCTTCGGTTAAAACGAATACCAAATATATGTGTAGGTCCTTACCGAAAATTAATTGTCAAACGTGGACGAACCTACTTGCTTGTTTCCAATCCGAAGATCCTACAACCAATTCGGTTGAATCGTGAGTTAGCACCCTTAATTAACATTCATAAACCAATTACCTACCTTTATCAAAGTCGACATGATGGGAAGAAAAACATAAGCATTCGGCCTAAGACCCTTACCTTTTGGAATCGACTAAAGGAAGCCACCCCTTTTCTTGCACAATATTCGGCCAAGGTGCTTTAAAAGGAGAAAGAGATTCGGCACTTACGATTGGGTATATTCGGCTATTATGAAGAGGACAATGGAAGGAAAATCAATTGAGAGGAAAAGGTGGTAAGAGTTTTGGCTAAAAGTGTTTGAGAGAAAATAAAGAAAATTAGAAGGGAAAAAGGGTTATGTTTTTTGGCTACAGAGAGATGGGAAAAAAGAAAACAAGGTGGTGGGTTGGGGTATTTATCAAAGATTCGCACCCCCTCTTGACTTGCCGTCCAACTTTGGCAACTAGGAGCCCAACTCCTAGCCAACTCCTCTTCACCAAGGAGTCCCGTATTCGGCCATCACCTAGCAGCCTTGCCGCCCACACCTCCTTGTTCAAGGAGTTCAAATTCGACTCAATGCCTAAAACTTCTCCTGGCCACTTATTTGCGTTAATTCAAAATTAATTTGAATTAATCTCTATTAATCAATTAATAATCAATAATCCACTTAATCTAATAATATCCCTAATATCCCTTTTAATAAAATCCTTAATTATCTCTAAAAAAAGAATTTAAAGGAGCAAAACTCTCCCTATGTGCCGTCCAACAATAATGCAAAATAAGAGGGGGAATCCGCGACTCGAACCAAGGCTCTCCCCTATCCCTTGTGGCGTCACATGCTAGCTCTTAAGTGGGCTTGCTTTGCCACTTTTCCAAGGCCTATTTTGTGTTAAAAATACCCAATTTATTCTTATAACACCACTTACCAAGGCCCCCTTCTTTTAAAAGTTAAAAATTAAAATTTCCTACCAAATCGAGCCAACACAAAGCCTTAAATTGACCATTATTATTCCATAAATAATGACTCGTGATTCATACATAAGAACATAATGAAATTTCAAATAACCCGTTTTTGGGATGTTACAGATTCTACCCCCTTAAAAATAAATTTCGTCCTCGAAATTCCTTAACTAGAAAAGGTGGGGGTATTGTTGCCTCATTACATCCTCGGGTTCCCACGTAGCTTCCTCTATACCATGGTTCCGCCACAGCACCTTCACCAAGGGCACTGACTTCCTCACGTAGAACTTTCTCATCTCGGTCTAAGATCCGAACTGGTTCCTCTTCAAAAGATAGATCTCGAATTCACCTCGATTTACGCTCGCACAACGTGCGAAGGATCTCGACCGATACCGCCTCAAAGATTGACACGTGAAAGACGCCATGAATCGACTCGATTCGCGGCAACTCTAGGTGATAAGCCATCTGGTCCTATTCGCTTCACAACAAAGATATGGCCCAATAAACCTTGGGCTTAACTTCCCTTTCTCGTCCAAATCTCAACACCTTTTTCCAAGGCGACACTTTGAAAGACCTTGTCTCCCACAAAGATACTCCATTTCCTTGCGTTTGAGATCGGCATAAGACTTACGCCTATCCGATGCTTCCTTGAGACGAGACCGAATCACCTTGACTTTGTCTTCCGTCTCGGTTACAGTTCGGACCCATAACTTGTCGTTCTCCCAACTCCGTCCAACATGTAGGAGTACGGCACTTTCGTCCATATAGGGCCTCGTATGGAGCCATTTGAATACTCGCTGATAACTATTGTTATAAGCGAATTCCGCTAATGGTAGGTACTCCTCCCAACTACCACAAAAATCCAAGACACATGCCCCTTAACATGTCTTCTAAAATCAGATCACCCTTTCCGATCGTCCAGTCGATTGTGGATGGAAAGCCGTCAGATTGAAATCTAACCGTGTACCCAAAGCTTGATGCAACGCTTTCCAAAACCTTGACGTGAATCGGGATCCCTATCCGAGATAATCGACATCGCACGCCATGCAACCTTACTATTTCACCCACATACGACTTTGCTAGCTTACGGAGAGAGTAATCCATTCTCACCGGCATGAAGTGAGCTGACTTAGTTAGGCGATCCACAATTACCCAAATCGCATCCTTCTTAGTGGGCGTAAGGGTAGCCCACTAACAAAGTCCATGGTGATCCTCTCCCATTTCCATTGAGGATCTTTATCGGTTGAAGTAGTCCCGATGGTGACCGATGTTCACCTTAACCTGCGACACGTCGGACACTTTCCTACCAACTCGTTATCTCACGCTTCAACCCCGCCACCAAAAGCATTTCCGCAAATCTCCATACATTTTGCTTCCTCCAGTGGTGCATAGCGTATGGGCTGCTATGTGCATCTTGGAGAATTTTACGCCTTTAAATCTGGATCCTTTGGCATCTGGACTCGTCCTGAAAACAAAGCGCTCCTTCACTAGTCGACTGCACTTCCAAACCACCGTCTTGAACTTGTACCCTCTTCGAACTCAAGCCTTCATCCACTAACTGCTTTCCCTTAATCTCCTCAATCCATGTCGGCTTAACTTGAAGTTCTGCCAAAAGACTCCCATCGTCATATAGACTTAACCGAGCGAACATCGCTCTTAAGTCCGTCACCACCCAGGCTCAATGCGTCAGCTACTACATTAGCCTTACCCGGATGGTATTCAATTGAACAGTCGTAGTCCTTTAGTAGTTCAATCCATCGACGCTGTCTCAGATTCAGATCCTTCTGAGTCAGAAGATACCTCAAGCTTTTGTGATCCGTGTAGACCATCGACTTCTCTCCATACAAGTAATTTCTCCATATTTTCCAGAGCAAAGACGACCGCTGCTAACTCTAAGTCGTGAGTTGGGTAGTTAACCTCATGCGATCTTAATTGACGGGATGCATAGGCTACTACCTTCCCATCCTGCATCAACACACATCCCAAGCCGGTGTGAGATGCATCACAATAAACTGTGAATAACTTTCCTGCTTCAGGCTGTACCAAAACCGGAGCTTCCGTCAAAATCTTCCTTAACTTATCAAAGCTTTCTTGCTGCTTTTCCGTCCATACAAATGGGACACCCTTCCTTAGCAACTTAGTCAACGGCGCTGCTATTAGAGAGAATCCTTCCACGAATCTCCGATAGTATCCTGCTAAACCCAGAAAACTTCGTATTTCAGCCACCGTCCTAGGTGGTTTCCACTCCAATATCGCCTCAATCTTGCGGGGTCTACTCTAATTCCTTGGTGACACTACATGACCTAAGAAAGCCCTCCTCCTTCACCAAAATTCACACTTACCATGAATTTGGCATACAGCCGCTTCTCCTCAATACTTGCGAACTATCTGTAGATGCTTGTCATGCTCCTCTTACGTCCTTGAATAAACCAATATGTCGATCTATGAATACCACGACGAAATGGTCCAAATCTGCTTTGGAATACTCTGTTCATCAAGTCCATGAATGCCGCCGGCGCATTAGTCAACCCAAATGGCATTACCAAGAACTCAAAATGCCCATACCGAGTTCGAAATGCCGTTTTGTGAACATCAGCCTCCTTTACCTTAAGTTGATGATAACCTGACCTAAGGTCTATCTTCGAGAACACCGAGGCACCCTTCAGTTGATCGAACAAGTCGTCAATCCGAGGCAACGGATACTTGTTCTTGATCGTCAACTTATTTAACTGACGGTAGTCGATGCACATCCGCATAGAACCGTCCTTCTTCTTGACAAACAACACAGGCGCTCCCCACGGAGATATACTTGGTCGTATAAACCCCCTATCCAAGAGCTCCTGAATTTGAGCCTTTAGCTCCACCAATTCCTTTGGTGCCATTCGGTATGGTGCTATGGACACAGGTGCCGTTCCAGGTAGCAAGTCTATACCGAATTCGACTTCTCGATCCGGAGGCAAACCCGGAAGTTCTTCTGGGAACACATCAGCAAATTCCCCAACCGTTCGGACCTTTTCAACTTCCAACTCCTTAGCTTCCAAAGCATAGATTTGAACCAAATACGCCTCACAACCCTTCTTGACCATCTTTTCAGCCTTTAAGGCGGTCACTACGTTGGATAGATAATTCCTCCTATCTCCTATCATAACCACTTCATCACCTTCCGCCGTCTTAAGAACCATGCGCTTGGCCGCGCAGTCCAACCTTGCTTGGTACTTAACCAACCAATCCATGCCAAGGATCAAATCGAACTCTCCAAATGGTAGTTCCATTAGATCGGCTACAAACACTACCCCTTGAAGTTCTAGGGGTACGCCTCTATAGAGTTTATCTACGACTACGGAGTGACCTAAGGGGCTAACTACAGTCATCTCCCTAGAAGCAGTTTCAGAGTCTAGGTCCATAGTTCCTACCACATTACTAGCAATGTACGAGTGTGTCGAGCCCACATCAATCAATGCAACATAAGGAAAACCAAAAATTAAAAACGTACCGGTTATGACATCCGGTGCGTCACCTTCTTCGCGACACCTTGCTTTGCATAGACTAAGCCAGTGCCTAGCCTCTGTGTTGCCTGAACCTGCGCCTTGAGTTCCACGACCTCGGTTGGGACCGTTGTTTCCTCTACCATTACCACGACCCCTCCTGTGGTCCTACATTTCTATCTTGTGCAGTTACGCCCTTCCCGTCGCTTCTTAGCTAGCTTTTGGGGACAATCTCGACGCGATGCTCCAAAGACCCACACTCAAAGCATCCTTTATCACCGGCCCAACAACCTCCCCAATGGGTCTTCCCACAGCGATTGCCCGAGTCGGCCTCGATTAGCGGTTGTGGGCCTTCTTTGCTGATTGGGCCCACTTGGCCTAGCCTTTTCTCGAGTACTACCGCTGATCGGTGACCCAAAACTTCTCTTACGATTGTTCTTACTATAATTGCGCCTCACGGCCTCCTTGATTCCTCGGCTACCTTAGCCTTCTCCACTAGGGATGAGAACTCACGAACTCTTTGTGGGGCAATCAAGCAACCTTAAATCATCTCTGAGTCCATCCTCAAAGCGGACACAGCGCTCATGTTCAGAGCCACTATGCCTCTCGTGATACCTACTTAGCCTTAAAAAGTGCCTCATATTCGACACGGACTTAGTTCCTTGAACTAATCCCGAGAAAAGCCTTTCTGCTGGGCGTCGGTGTAGCTAGTGCCCACATACTTTTTCTACGATGGCGGTTCGAAATACTCCCAAGTCAAATCATCGGTGTAGCCCCATCTCGAACCGTAAGCCACCAGCGATACGCTTCATCCTTTGAAGCGACACCGCCCCTTTCGGCTTCTCTTCTTGATCGAGTCAAGGTCATCCATGATCCTCTCGATTGACTCTAGCGGTATTCCACGTGACCGGGTGCCACTCCTCGACACACCTCGGAATACCTCGCTCCGTTAGATCGGAGTCGCTCGGGGACAGATTCAGGAGCTCCAACATTTCCACCGGCCCGACCACCATCTCCAAGACTCTTAACACGACTTGCGATACCGATTCGCCACCGATGCCGCTCCGGCTCCTCGACTCTAAAAGTAGGAGGTGGTGGTGGCGGTGGTACCTCATTTTTCGAGCCTTGTCACGACTGAGCGGGTTCGGACACCGTCATCCTACCCCTACCACGTCCACGGCGCCCACGTCCTCTAGAACTCATTCTATCTACCGCGCTTTTAATCTGATTAAGAAAAATTTTATGCGTTAGCATTTGTTTCACTTTATTACTCGCGAAGAAGTTTTATGGATGAGGTTTAATCAGAGATTCTTTCGAGCAACCAATGTTTTGATTTCCTACCCTAGTTCACACAAAGAAGTCCATGCATCCATTCCTTAATACTTTCCATACCTATTCACTCATCGGACATTTACGCCCATTTCTAACCCGGGGTATTTTTCGTCTTTTTCCTACTGTGGTATTTTCGTACTTTTCTGGGGCCAAGATATTTTCACTGATGATTTCAAAGCTAATTATTGAATGTTTTATAAAATAGTTGAAATTTTTAGGCAAAATCATTGAATCAATATTTTAGGGGGTCGAGGGCATTTTGGTAATTTTACTCCTAGTGGTATTTGGTAATTTTTCACAAGTCAAGTTTTCCGAGAAAACATGGTATACCTAGTGTTCTAGGGTTTAAGAGGGTTATTGGATAAGTTTTGAAAACATTAGGGCTTGTTATTCCCTTCTTTTTGAAAATATGGTGATTCCCTTTTTTTTTGGGTTTTAATCATTGTGTTTAGCCTATGACCGAGCCCTCCCGGTCGGGGTGAACCAAAGCTACGCACCGTGCAGAATTCAAGTGAAGAGGAGGTGGGTCACGCGGACCGCTTAAATACCAAGCTCTCACCGAACCTTTCTAGACATGCGCACGAGAGAGGTTACCACACCATCTGAGCCTTCGAGTTAGGGTGAACCGGCTACGCACGGGTAGGATACTGCGAAGAGGAGGTGAGTCACGAGGACCGCTTAAATACCAAGCTCTTCCGGATCCAATCCTAGACATGCGTCTGGGGTTACCACACCCTACCTCATTGACTAAGTCATAGGTTGGTTTAGTTCTTTAAGTCTTATGTCGTTGTGTTTGAGTAATCTAACCTAGGGTCCAAGTCCTATAAGTCTATCTACGTTCCATGCTTCCTACCCCTTCTACAGAATATATTTCACACAAAGGTTTAGATGTACTTACCAGGCGGATCGGTGCAGGAGACTCGGGCCATCTTTGCTTAAAAACCCGTAAATCATACCATAAGGCCTACCAAAAACATTTTTGGGCCTTGGGCCCCCACAGCCGAGCTTTGAACTTGGCTCTGATACCAATTCTGTAACAACCCAAACCCGGCCCAAACACTACGACCAAATCTGAGTTATTACGAGGTAAAACCTTGTGATCGCTTTTTCGAAAAACATTTAATTTTCTATTGAAACCTCCTCGTTTCGGTTGTCTTGTTAAGCTAACCTTAGATCCAATTTGGGATTTTAATTAAGCCCAATTATTTTATCGGGATTTCAAGTGTACCCGATGCACGATTAAACTTTTTCGTGTTTACCAAAAGAAAACATGTGATTTAATTTAATTTAATGATATAGTTTAAGTCGACATCCAACATATAAAAAAAAAAAACCGCAACTATAGTTTATGGAGGCCTTATTACAACCCAAAATAAAAATTAAACAACTTTAAAGTTCTGTAAATTAAAATCCTTTGCATGGCCGCCTCGAGTCCCACCGGCTCCTCAACCGCCATCTACGAGTCACCTGAAAAATATTAAAGGAGAAGGTGAGTCACCAAGACTCGATATGTAACCCTTCCCGGTTAATACAACATTTCATACACCACATATAACGATCAATTAAGCAAAGTATCGAGTACCCAACCTAGCCAACCAAACACCTTTGTCTACCCCACGTGGTACCAAAACCACCGGTGACCGCGATCCACGATGTGTTACCAAAACACTGGTGGTGCCAAACCACTTGGTGACATATAGTCACGATGTGCTAAAGCACCGGTGTCCGTAGACACAAATCGGGTGATGGGGCCAACCCATCGTGTGATACCAAATCAGCGCGCAGCGATCCCATATCTCAAGTGGGGCCAACCCACGGTGGTGTTAACCACGGGGACAAGTCGCTATGAGGTACCAAACCTCCGGAGGTACCAAACCTCCGGTGACGTATAGTCACAGTGTGCTACCAAAGCAGCGGTGCTCGTCAAACACGAATACACTGCCCCCTCCACTCAATCAACCCACATAGTCATCGGTCACATATAGATTTATCATATGTATTATCACAAAGATGCTTCCCAAAAGCATAAAACAAGCAATCATATGCACGGTACTTACGGAGTTACCCCATATACCGTTATGGTATTCAAGCCATTGCTACATACATCAAGCTAGCAATCACATTACTTAGCATAATTAACAAGTTAAATGGTGTGTATGTACACACTGTCACCAACAAGGAGTCTAAATCCGAAGAGAAAGTCGGCCACACTCAAGTCTTTGCCCCTATATTCGCCAAACTCTCAAGGTTAGTGATATGGCCCATTCGGCCAAACCAAACAATTTAAAGGGTCATACTTTGTACCGAATCCTTACCCAATCGCCCGAGTACTAAACACCACCCTCAAAGTGCCTCTGCTTCCAACAATCGTCAATCAATAAGTTAGTAGCCTTCGGTTAAAGCGAATACCAAATATATGTGTAGGTCCTTACCGAAAATTAATTGTCAAGCGTGGGACGAACCTACTTGCTTGTTTCCAATCCCGAAGATCCTACAACCAATTCGGTTGAATCAGTAGTTAGCACCCTTAATTAACATTTGCGAAACCAATTACCTACCTTTATCAAAGTCGACATGATGGGAAGAAAAACATAAGCATTCGGCCTAAGACCCTTACCTTTTGGAATCGACTAAAGGAAGCCACCCCTTTTCTTGCACAATATTCGCCAAGGTGCTTTAAAAGGAGAAAGAGATTCGGCACTTACGATTGGGTATATTCGGCTATTATGAAGAGGACAATGGAAGGAAAATCAATTGAGAGGAAAAGGTGGTAAGAGTTTTGGCTAAAAGTGTTTGAGAGAAAATAAAGAAAATTAGAAGGGAAAAAGGGTTATGTTTTTATGGCAAGCGAGAGATGGGAAAAAAAAGAAAACAAGGTGGTGGGTTGGGGTATTTATAAGCATTCGGCACCCCCTCTTGACTTGCCGTCCAACTTTGGCAACTAGGAGCCCAACTCCTAGCCAACTCCTCTTCACCAAGGAGTCCCGTGATTCGGCCATCACCTAGCGACCTTGCAGTCCACACCTCCTTGTTCAAGGAGTTCAAATTCGACTCAATGCCTAAAACTTCTCACAGCCACTTATTTGCGTTAATTCAAAATTAATTTGAATTAATCTCTATTAATCAATTAATAATCAATAATCCACTTAATCTAATAATATCCCTAATATCCCTTTTAATAAAATCCTTAATTATCTCTAAAAAAAGAATTTAAAGAGCAAAACTCTCCTATGTGCCGCCCAACAATAATGCAAAATAAGAGGGGAATCGCGACTCGAACCAAGGCTCTCCCTATCCCTTGTGGCGTCACATGCTAGCTCTTAAGTGGGCTTGCTTTGCCACTTTTCCAAGGCCTATTTTGTGTTAAAAATACCCAATTTATTCTTATAACACCACTTACCAAGGCCCCCTTCTTTTAAAAGTTAAAAATTAAAATTTCCTACCAAATCGAGCCAACACAAAGCCTTAAATTGACCATTATTATTCCATAAATAATGACTCAGCAGTTCATACATAAGAACATAATGAAATTTCAAATAACCCCGTTTTTGGGATGTTACACCGGTTGTCGATAGACCGTGTAAATCGGCTATTCGAGAACCTTCGTCTTTCCCCGATCCAATTTTGCTTTTCTTTGCTCTTGATCTAAAACACATTAAATTCAGCTAATTCAAATACATTTCAATTCAATTTTGTCCCAAATCACATAATTAGACAAATTACCATATTACCCCTAATATTTCACTACCTTGCAATTTAGTCCTATTTTGCATAACACACAAAATACATCAAATTAGCTAATACTATACAAGGGCCGAATGTTCCGAGGGACTTTACAAGCCCACACATTTCATTTATTTTGCAATTAAGTCCCTCTAAAATTTCATTTTTACAAATTAGCCCTAAATACAAAATTTTCACCAAAATTCCTAATACAAAATTTGTAAATCTTTAACATATCATTTATCTCAAAATCATAAATCACCAAAAATCACAAGAACCTAGCAATGGCCGAATCTCATACATGCTCATTTTCAAAAATTCTAACATGGGTCAACTACAGTTCAAGCAACGATCTCAAAAGCGTAAAATTTATCGTAAAACTAACTAAAAACTCACCTTGAATTTTAGCTTCAAAGTGCCGAAATTTCAAAGAACCAAAAGCTTAATTCTTCCTCCACATTCGGCCATGGATGAGTGAAAAGATGATGGCTTTCTTTTCTTGGTTATTTTAACATATAATAAATAAATACCAATTTACTAAACTAACCTTATAATTAAAAATAACTAAACATTTTAACTTAAGGACAAACTTGTCCATGTCCGGCCACTAACATCTAAAATGGGTTATTTACCCATTATATACTTCATATTATAAAGCCATGATCAATTAAGCACATTTCACTTTAGTCTACTACTTTTTCACTTTACGCGATTAGGTCCTTTTTAACAAATTAAGCACTCAAACGATAAAAATTTTCTACGAAACTTTCACACACATTAATTCACATATAAAAGACTCAAAACATAATATTAAAATATTTTCGGACTCAGATTCATGGTCCCGAAACCACCGCTTCGATTAAGGTCAAATTCGATGCCCATTACAACTCTCCCCTCTTTTAGGATTTTCGTCCCGAAAATCTTACCGTTAAACAAAGTCGGATATTGTTGTCTCATTAAATCCTCAGGCTCCCACGTAGCCTCTTCAACTCCGTGACGATTCCATAGTATCTTCACTAATGGAATTCTCTTGTTTCTCAACTCTTTTATTTCCCGAACTAAGATACGGATCGGTTCTTCATCATATGTCATATCGGGTCGATTTCAATCTCGGATGGAGCAATCACATGTGACGGATCCGATCTATATCTACGAAGCATCGAAACGTGAAATACATCATGTATCTTTTCTAACTCGAGAGGGCAACTTCAATCTATAAGCAACCGCCCAATACGTTCGATGATTTCATACGGTCCGATAAATCTCGGACTCAACTTGCCTTTCCGAACAAATCGGAGTACTTTCTTCCACGGAGAAACTTTCAAGAATACACGATCTCCGACCTGAAATTCAATGTCTTTACGTTCGAGATCAGCATAGGACTTTTGACGATCCGAGCGACTTTCAAATTGCCTCTAATAATAGCTACATTCTGTTCATTTCTTTAATCAAATCAACCCCGTGTATCTTATTCTCATTGAGCTCGATCCGATATAACGGTGTTTGACATTTTCGCCGTGCATAAGGCTTCATAAAGGCGCCATTTTGATACTAGATTGAAAGCTATTATTGTAAGCAAATTCAATCAAAGGTAGGTATCGTTCCCACGTACTTTCAAACTCGAGAACGCAACATCTCAACATGTCCTCAAGTATCTCGAATAGTTCGCTCGATCGACCGTCTCATCTGCGGATGAAAGGTGTACTAAAATGAAGTTTAGTGCCTAAAGCATCTTGCAACTTCTTCCAAAACCGCGATGTGAATCTCGGGTCTCTGCGAAACAATGGAACTCGGTACACCATGCAATCTCACAATCCGTGATACATACAATTCGGCAAGTTTATCGAGTGAATAGTCCGCATCTAACTGGTACAAAATGAGCTGATTTGGTCGAGTCTATCAACTATAATCCAAAGCGGCATCTTTCTTACTCGGTGTCATAGGAGACCCGGATACAAAATCCATTGTAATTCTATCCCATTTCCATTCGAGTATCATGATTGGTGAAGTAGTCCGGATGGTACTTGATGCTCACTTTACTTGTTGACAAACTAAGCATTTGAAACAAATTCGAGATATATCCCGTTTCATGCCAGGCCACCAATAGAACTGCTTTCAAATCGTTATACATTTTTGTGCTACCGGATGTATCGATAGTCGCACCACTATGGGCCTCACTCAGAATCATCTCGCATCAAATCCGAGTTCTTGTAACACACATTCGGCTTTTAAAATTTAAGCGATCATTTGCATCAATCGAAAATCTGATTCGCACCTTTTCACAATCGAATTCGACTAGTAATCAAATCTTTGTCAACTTTACGTGCATCACAAATTTCTTTGAATAAACATCGGTCTTGCTTGTAACTCGGCTATGATCGAACCATCACCGACATAGCTATCTCGCGCGTTCATTGAGCGACGAGCAAACAATGATTTTCGACTTAACGATCGCAACAATGTTAGCTTTTCCCGGATGGTAGTCAATCACCAATTCATAGTCTTTCAACAATTCCAACCACTGCGTTGTCTTAAATTTAGGTCTTTTGAGTCATCAAATACTTGGACTTTTATGATCCGAAAGTAAACATGGCATTTCTCGCCGAATAATTAATGACGCCAAATCTTGGTCGCGAACACAATGGCTGCAAGCTCCAAATCATCGTCGGGTAATTTCTTTCATGCGGCTTCAATTGTCTCGATCGTGAGGCTACTACTACGCCTTCTGCATCAATACACAGCCCAAACCACTTAAGGAAGCATCGAACACACAACAAATTCTTTACCCGATTCAGGTGAGCTAACACTCGAGCTTGGTCAAAAGGGCTTTCAAGCGCTCGAAACTTTTCGACGCACCGACCACTCAAACTTGACATCTTTTCGTAGTAGCTTTGTCAAAGGTGTAGCTATCACGAAAAACCTTTCACAAACCGTCTCAGAGTAGCCCGCAAGCCCGTAAAACTTGAATCTCGAAAACATTCTTGGTGGCTTCCAATCAAGTATAGCCAAAATTTTGTTCGGATCGACTCGAATACGATCTTTGAAACAACATGTCCCAAAAAGTCGACCTTTTTCATCCGAACTCACACTTACTAAACTTCGCATACAAGCTGTTGATCTCTCAAAGTTTGTAGCACTAATCTCAAATGCTCGGCATGCTCGGTTTCATTTTGGAATAGGTCGGTATGTCATCAATAAACACTACTACAAACCGATCCAAAAGCGTCGAAAAACTCGATTCATTAGATCCATAAAAATAGCAGGTGCATTAGTGAGTCCAAAAGGCATAACCAGAAACTCAAAATGTCCGTACCTCGTCCGGAATGCAGTCTTTGGCACATCTGTATCTCTGACTCGCAACTGATAATAGCCTGATCTCAAATCTATCTTCGAAAATACTGAAGCCCCTTTTAGCTGATCAAACAAGTCATCAATCCGAGGTAACGGGTACTTATTCTTTATAGTTACCTTATTTAGTTGCCGATAGTCGATACACATTCGCATGGTTCCATCTTTCTTTTTCACAAATAAAATCGGTGCACCCCAAGGAGAGAAGCTCGGTCGTGCAAAGCCCCTATTTGTCAATTCTTGCAACTGCGCTTTCAATTCTTTTAACTCCGTAGGTGCCATCCGATACGGAGCTATCGAAATCGAAGTCGTTCCCGGTACTAATTCAATGTCGAACTCAATCTCTCGTACTGGTGGTAAGCCCGGTAGTTCTTCAGGAAACACATCTGGGTATTCACACACAACCGCATGCATTTCAATATGCTTTTGGACACTTTATTATCCAAGACATACGCCAAATAAGCTTCACACCCTTTTCTCACATATTTCGGGCTAACATCGAAGATATTATCAGAGGAAACCCACTTAAATCACTGGATTCAATTCTGATGATCTCCCCGTTCTGACATCTCAAATCAATTAGCTTTCTTTTGCAATTCACCACTGCGTCATGTGAAGTTAACCAGTCCATTCCCAAAATTATATCGAACTCATCGAAGGGCAACAACATTAAATCGGCTGGGAAGCAAAAATCCCGAATCATCAACGGGCAACCTTTACACACTTTATTAACAAGCACACATCTACCCAAAGGGTTGGACACACGAATCACAAACTCAGTAGACTCAACCTGGCGAGTCTTACCGAATACTAGAGTTTCACACACATATGAATGAGTCGAACCAGGATCAATCAATGCAATCACAGTAGTATCATAAAGGGTGAAAGTACCGGTAATGACATCGGGGGAGGAAGCATCCTCTCTGGCTCGTGTGGCATAAGCTCTAGCTGGAGCTCTAGCCTCAGATCGAACTACAGTGTTCTTCATTCCTCTCTGACTACCACCTACATTGCTTGAATGTCTGGGTGGCCTGCCTCGCGCTGACGTGTTGCTCGACTTAATGTTCTGAATTGATTCGCTCAACTAACATCGGACATTCTCTAATAAAATGATCTGACGATCCGCATTTAAAGCAAGACCGATCATGGAATCTACAACTCCCGGAATGCCATTTCCCACAGTGCTTGCATTCAACTCGATTCTGTGGAACGTTACCAACACTGGCCATCAAGGTAGCTCGGGAGCCCACTGGAGGTCGATCACGTCTAGGTAAATCAAGTAGCTTTATGTCGGCTGAAGTCATCTACGAACTTCTTAGATGTGGAATGGAAATTCTTACCCGACGATCTCTTACGAGTGTCTCTAGCTTCCGTCTCGACCTTTCTTTTCTCCTTCCCGAGCTCTTGACTTTGCAAGCTCGCTTCGACTAGCGTCACAAACTCTTTGATTTCAAGAATGCCAACAAGCAACTTTAAATCTTCATTCAAACCGTCTTGAACCTTTTGCACATAATGGCTTCGGTTGATACACATTCCGAGCATATCGGCTCAATCGACAAATTTTCGCTCATATTCGATCCACGGTCATTTGCCCCCTGTTTTAGTTCAAGAAATTCTTTTCGTTTTTGATCAACGAATCTTTGACTGATATATTTCTTGCGAAATTCATCTTTGAAAGAAATCCCACGTCACTTTTTCTTTCGGAACCATCGATACTAGTGTATTCCACCGGTGATGATATGCGGTGTCCCAAGTAAAGATATAGCACACTTCGTGCATTCATCCGGAGTACAAGATAGCTCATCAAGTACCCGAATAGTGTTATCAAGCCACATTTCACCGCTCTGCGTCATCATCATCGTTGGCCCCGAATTCTTCGGCCCTAAATTTCTGATTTTATCAATCGAGGCCTACTAGATCTCACCGGATCTATCATCTAAGTGCTAAAGGTATCGAGTTGGATTATTCGGGGGTGGAGGTTGGTGTACAACCGGGTTAGTCTGAATAAACTGGGTAAACCACTCATTCATCATCTGATAGAAGGCTTGTTTAGCCTTCCCCTTGTGGCTACTCTGGCGGTCGAGAGTCTCTGAGGCACCGATCCGTGTGCACGGTCAAAGCGCTACACTCTCTACATCATCCGCTACGGCTCTTTCAGGATCAGTGTCCATTTACTATATAAAACACAGTTCAGAATGTCAGAGGTCACCACACTATCAATATATGATCAAGGCATGTATAGCTAGACCCACACGTGCTACGGTAGTCCTAGAATCGACTAAACCGTAGGAAAGATAATCACATACCTTGTTCCTTGCATCCATAAACCTTTATATTTACCCGAGCATTTTGTTTATTTAAGTATTTACATCCCACCTTGTAAAGGATTTATAACACATCACTGAAGCATTAAGCTTTGCTAGGCAATAAGCCCGATATACATCACAGGCACAAGGCCCGCTAGGCTCATAGCCCGATTACATCAGGCACAAGGCCGCTAAGCATTTAGCCCGATAAATAACAAGCACATTTAAGCACGCTAGGCTTAAAGCCCGATATAGATATGATCATTAATTCAACACTCATTTCATAACATCAACAATGCAAACAACTCATATAGATCATATTACCTTCACATACCAACCAAAACATATTTATACACTTTTCGTTTTACAAAGTAAATTCAATTCAATACCATACTTCTACATTCGGCTATTATCTATAATTATACTTTAAATATTCAAGTTTCATTATTCATCATAGTCGTAAATAAATCTTTAACGTATATTTGCTTAAGGACTTACCCCGGTTGTCGATAGACCGTGTAAATCGGCTATTCGAGAACCTTCGTCTTTCCCCGATCCAATTCCGCTTTTCTTTGCTCTTAATCTAAAACACATTAAATTCAGCTCATTCAAGTACATTTCAATTCAATTTTGTCCCAAATCACATAATTAGACAAATTACCATATTACCCATAATATTTCACTACCTTGCAATTTAGTCCTATTTTGCATAACACACAAAATACATCAAATTAGCTAATACTATACAAGGGCCGAATGTTCCTAGGGACTTTACAAGCCCTCACATTTCATTTATTTTGCAATTAAGTCCCTCTAAAATTTCATTTTTAAAAATTAGCCCTAAATACAAAATTTTCACCAAAATTCCTAATACAAAATTTGTAAATCTTTAACATATCATTTATCTCAAATCATAAATCACCAAAAATCACAAGAACCTAGCAATGGCCGAATCTCATACATGCTCATTTTTAAAAATTCTAACATGGGTCAACTACGATTCAAGCAACGATCTCAAAAACGTAAAATTTATCGAAAACTAACTAAAAACTCACCTTGAATTTTAGCTTCAAAGTGCCGAAATTTCAAAGAACCAAAAGCTTATTTCTTCCTCCACATTCGCCATGGATGAGTGAAAAGATGATGGCTTTCTTTTCTTGGTTATTTTAACATATAATAAATAAATACCAATTTACTAAACTAACCTTATAATTAAAAATAACTAAACATTTTAACTTAAGGACAAACTTGTCCATGGCCGGCCACTAACATCTAAAATGGGTTATTTACCCATTATATACTTCATATTATAAAGCCATGATCAATTAAGCACATTTCACTTTAGTCTACTACTTTTTCACTTTACGCGATTAGGTCCTTTTTAACAAATTAAGCACTCAAACGATAAAAATTTTCTACGAAACTTTCACACACATTAATTCACATATAAAAGACTCAAAATATAATATTAAAATATTTCTCGGACTCAGATTCGTGGTCCCGAAACCACCGTTCCGATTATGGTCAAATTCCGACTGTTACAATTTCATTCAATGGTTTTTTACCAAATTGCATGTTTGCAAACTCTAGACATAGATGGTTGTACAACATGTTCATCAAATTAATCTAATTCTGACAAGGTTAGGTTAATGAGATTGAAATTTAATGATATGAGCAAGCGTTCGACCGAATACTTGTAGTAGCCTCTAGACCTAGAGCAACATTCATACGGAAAGAAAACAAAACAGTGCAGGGTACCATGCTAAAGGCCTATAGACATATTCTCGAAAGAATCAGCCCATTTTAGAACTCTTCTAAGTAGTAGATTGAGTATGGTTTCGTCGAGGCATTACTGTTAGTAAGGGTAGATTCTTAGTATGGAAACATGAGTTGGATGAAAAAGGTGTTCATAATTAGCTAAAGTTGTTAAAAAGTTAATTAAAAAGATAAGCATGTAACACCCCGAACCCGGCCTAGAAATTAGGCCCGAATCTGGTGTGTCACATGGAAGTAAAAACCATTTTTGCGATTATTAAAAACTTGCTTGAGAAATACAACCTCTTTGTTAAAACCAAAAATACTTAAGCAATTGTTAACTACTTGAAAACGTAATAATCTTTAAAAACCTTTTCGTTTGTGGAAGCATATTTGAAATAAACAATTTACGAAAATGTGACGTTTAGAAATAGAGTTGCAGAAGCATTTTGAAATCGTTGCGGAAACGTAGATAAAATACAAGTATTTTTGAGAGATCGTTTGATGAGTTGAAAATCGAGGTAGTGAGCTTTAAAACCGTGGCTTTTGAAAATATTGTTGATAATTCGAGAGAAAATTTCCGATGTAAAATATTTGTAAAAGTTTGTTAAAAAATCCATTTATTAATCAATTTTGGAAAACCATTATTTAAGTTTTAGAAAATTCTCGTTTTAAACAATTTAAGCAAAATAATAACTATATCAACCATAAAGCAAATAATAAAACACTCTAGAGGCCTTATTACAACATAAAAACCCAAAATAGTAAAGTGAACGGAATTAAAAATCTAAAGTTCGAAATAAAACACCGTTTCTGAAGTATGGCCTCCACCGAGTCATCCATGGGCCCAAGTCCTCATCACTAAGCATTACCTGCAAGGGTTAAGAAAAAGGGGGGTGAGTTACAAGAACTTAGTGTGAAATCCCCTTACCGTCATCCACTGGGCCTGAACCCGCTTAGAAATATCTTGGGCCTAAGCCCATTTAAGATAATCTTCGGCCGAAGCCCAATTACAAAATAGTATATATATATGAATGCAAAGTATGCAACCCAACCCATCAATCCAACCTCTCCCCCGTACCAGCCAGTCTCTCCTGTGGGGATCAAGTCAACCCACCCCGCCAGTCTCTCCAATCACAGGCAAGTCGCCATTTAATTTGCAGGCAAGATGCCATTTAATTCGCAGGCAAGATGCCATTTAATTCGCAGACAAGATGCCATTTAATAATATTTGTGGCTGAGCCACCAGATTCATATACGGTAAAATGATCGACACAGAGTCGTTAATTCATATGTTAGGCACATAGCCATTATCAGAATTTTTGGCAATGCCACCGGTTTATACTTCTCTTCATTCAAATTTTCCCATCCCATGCAATATGTAAAGATGCATCATACATAATCGTAAAACATCCATATAAAAATAACATCCATTAACCTATTGAATACTTTTTATGAATCAGCCCATTATAGCAATACGATCATTCGGCCCATAGGGGCATTTCGGTAAATCGGTAATTTTACCCACTAAGGGTAATTCGGTAATCTCGCAACCCAGGGGTATTTCGGTATACACTCCAAGGGTATTTTGGTAATTTCGCAACCCCGGACTTAACTACTAATTTGGGCATAAAAATTTGAAACTGTCCATCTGCGTTATACTGACTAAATTGACTATAACTCGAGTTAGAAAACTCGAAATTTAAATCCGTAAATTTTCCTTAAAACTAGACTCATATATATTCTTACTACAATTTTTCCAGAATTTTTGGCTTAGCCTTTTAGTACAGTTTATTCCTTAAATTTTCCCTTGTTCCACTATCCAACGATTCTGACCTCTCTTTCCTTAATTTCAAATATCTCACTGTACGGTTTTCATATGCTGTTCCCACTTGTTTCTATTAAAAATAGGTTTTCCAAGGAATCCATACATATAACTTATAACTCATAATTCACTTTGCACAATTTTAACCAATTTTTCCAAGACAGAATAGGGAACCACGAAGTCCATCAGAACTAGTCTCACTAAAATTAAGATATCTCAGAATATAAAATTCCTTTTCTTTCTCCGTTTCTTCCATATCAAAATAGACACAGTAAGATTTAAATAGATATCTTTTTTTTTCTAATTCCCTTTATCCTATTTTTCGTGATTTTTCCAAAATCACGTCACTGCTGCTGACCAAACTATTTCTTTGCAAAATATGGTTACTACTATGAACATACGCACTCCCGAGTGGTCTCGGATGCCGGTTTTCAGTTTTCTTCAGTATTTCGACCGAATCACAGAATAATTCATGCAAACTTTTAGAGAAGTGTGAGATTACACACCATTTCAAATATGTATACGGAAGGGTACGGGATTACACACCTTGATTACAAGTTGTGCTTTCTACCGTTTCAACACCACGAATGTGATCTCCCTCAGTGCACCAAAAATCGATCCTACCCTTTGGATACTGAAATCCCGTCCTAACAATATTTGGTGAGTGAAAGAGTCGTTAGCAATTATCCCACCTTTGATCAAAACAAATCTTATAACAACGTTCTTACCCCACTTGCTTGACAAGTCGACGATAACGATTTGGTTAATACAAATCACTTGTGTTCCTTTACCTTGTTGAAAGCCCTAAATCCAACGATGGTCATATCACAGAAAAGAATGTAACTCAGACCCAACGAGAGAGAAAGAAGAACACTCGATTATTAAGGAAAAACTCGGATGAAACAAAGTTATCGACAAAGAGAGAACTACTACTTACCGATTGTTAATTTCCTTGTAGCGCCACTCACTGAAATCACTACGAAAAGAGGATGATTTGATCACAAGGTAATGTCGAATTAAGAAAAGAGAAAATGTTGATGAAAAGGTCAAAAGAAAAGAATGGATGGAGAGAAGAGTGCTAGATTGTTTCAGCTATCTAAGGGGAGATGAACAAAAAGGTGAGTGATTCGGCCAAACAAAGGAGAAAGATGTACACTCAAAGCTTGAAGATTCGACAAGAAGGAGAAGGAAATTTGGAGAGAAAATAAAAAATGACACAAAAGTTTCAAATAGGAGTTTTTGGCTAAAACAACACCAAAACTTTTACCAATTGCCAAAGAAAATTCCGCTACCTCCCTCTACACCCAAAACCGTCCACATTCATGACCATAAGGGTCAAAAATTGGCCAACCACACTTTCCATAACACTTCCCTTGAAAAAGGCCACATGTTCCCCTTACTTTCCCCTTTCTCTTGATTTCATTCCTCACCTTCATCCTTTCCTATTTTCCTTAGCCATCTTGCCAAAAATAAAAAGTCCACCTTACCCTATTTACATGCTTGGCCGTCACTTAAGGAAAGAGTGCAAAAATAATAGTCAAAATTTTGCACTTGATGGGATTTGAACCTCCTCCCTCAAAGTCCTCATGTGGCGCCATAACCTCTTTACCAATAGACTCCTTGTGCTAGCAAAATGCATACTTATTTCCTTAAGTCATAATGCCACTTGCCTTCTCTCCTTAAAGTGCCTAAACATAAAAATTTTGCTAAGGCCCAATTTGAACCCGGAACTTCCTAGAACCCTGTAACTTTCCAAAATCACCTTCCTAATAAGTCCAACTTGAAAATAATGTCGTTCTCTTATTCTCAAAAATTTTAAACACTCCTACGCCCAAGGCCCATTGGGCCCAATCCTACTAGGCCTAATTTCGGGTCGTTAGAATTCTACCCTCCTTAAAGAAATTTCGTCCTCAAAATTTCCAACCAACTACTAAACGCCTCGCTCAAATCACACCACTATGCTTTTGCTGCGCACTCTGATCTTAATAACACCAATGTACTTTTAACATAATCTCGAATCCTCTTTCACGCAACCAAACATATAACCACAGAAGTAAACAGTTATCTACCACTTATACCTAAAATTTTCTACTTTCAGTCATCACGTCCAACCAAAACATACCTGACTTGATAGTGATGAAACAATCTCGAGCCTTATGCTCCTTAGACCCGCATCTCAAGCATGCTCCTGACCTCCTCCAGCATTCTCCCGGATGACGCCTTCTGCAATAATCGCAAGCTGAAAAGTTTGGACGTGCCTTAACACGCTTTACGAAATGAGACTGTGACCCAAAAGAACTACGATCTCTTTTCTTCTTACAGTTCACACACTCAACTCGAAGTGCTTCACTGATTCCTTTAACCTCCTCCAATACCTCCTTAACTATTTGAGTTAGCTCATCAACCCCAGCTCGATCATGAGATCCCGTCTCAACCACTGGCGATGCCAACGCCTCCCTTTCGAAAACATGCCCCGATGCTGAAGATCTAGCCTTAGCACCTCGGCCTCTACCACGTCCACATCTATCGCGTCTACGTCCTTTAACGCTCATGTTCACTAACGTCGACTTAATCTTATTACGAGTCTTATGAATCAGTATAATTATTCAATGTTTATTAAACAATGTTTTATAGAGTATAGGAAGTAAAGTTATTTTCGTAGTACGTATCTAAGGCCTCAATTTCTATAGTTTTAGCTCCTAAAGCTAAGAGTTCTGGAGTATTTCTACAGTCATACCACAATAATCATAAATTGAAAACATAACTTACTTGAATTGGTGCCGGATACCCGTGGTGCCATACTTCCTTTAACACATATATCTATAATTTAAAATTCATACAGCATTTGAACCCAAACCACAGCTGAGTTTTGCAACCTAGGCTCTGATACCATAAAATGTAACACCCCAAACCCGGCCTAGAAATTAGGCCCGAATCTGGTCTGTCACATGGAAGTAAAAACCATCTTTGCGATTATTAAAAACTTGCTTGAGAAATACAACCTCTTTGTTAAAACCAAAAACACTTAAGCAATTGTTAACTACTTGAAAACGTAATAATCTTTAAAAACCTTTTTCGTTTGCGGAAGCATATTTGAAATAAACAATTTACGAAAATGTGACGTTTAGAAATAGAGTTGCAGAAGCATTTTGAAATCGTTGCGGAAGCGTAGATAAAATACAAGTATTTTTGAGAGATCGTTTGATGAGTTGAAAATCAAGGTAGTGAGCTTTAAAACCGTGGCTTTTGAAAATATTGTTGATAATTCGAGAGAAAATTTCTGAGTTAAAATATTTGTAAAAGTTTGTTAAAAAATCCATTTATTAATCAATTTTTGAAAACCATTATTTAAGTTTTAGAAAATTCTCATTTTAAACAATTTAAGCAAAATAATAAGTATATCAACCATAAAGCAAATAATAAAACACTCTAGAGGCCTTATTACAACGTAAAAACCCAAAATAGTAAAGTGAGCGGAATTAAAAATCTAAAGTTCGAAATAAAACACCGTTTTTGAAGTATGGCCTCCACCGAGTCATCCATGGGCCCAAGTCCTCGTCACTGAGCATTACCTGTAAGGGTTAAGAAAAAGGGGGGTGAGTTACAAGAACTCAGTGTGAAATCCCCTACCGTCATCCACTGGGCCTGAACCCTCTTAGAAATATCTTGGGCCTAAGCCCATTTAAGATAATCTTGGGCCGAAGCCCAATTACAAAATAGTATATATATATGAATGCAAAGTATGCAACCCAACCCATCAATCCAATCTCTCCCCCGTACCAGCCAGTCTCTCCTGTGGGGATCAAGTCAACCCACCCCGCCAGTCTCTCCAATCGCAGGCAAGTCGCCATTTAATTCGCAAGCAAGATGTCATTTAATTCGCAGGCAAGATGCCATTTAATTCGCAGGCAAGATGCCATTTAATAATATTTGTGGCTGAGCCACCAGTTTCATATATGGTAAAATGAACAACACAGAGTCGTTAATTTATATGTTAGACACATAGCCATTATCAGAATTTGTGGCAATGCCACCGGTCTATACTTCTCTTCATTCAAATTTTTCCATCCCATGCAATATGTAAAGATGCATCATACATAATCGTAAAACATCCATATAAAAGTAACATCCATTAACCTATTGAATACTTTTTATGAATCAGCCCATTAAAGCAATACGATCATTCGGCCCATAGGGGCATTTCGGTAATTCGGTCCATAAGGACATTTCGGTAAATCAGCCCATTATAACAATCTATCAAATCGGCCCATAGGGCCATTTCGGTAAATTGGTAATTTTACCCACTAAGGGTAATTCGATAATCTCGCAACCCAGGGGTATTTCGGTAATTTTCACTGCAAGGGTATTTTGGTAATTTCGCAACCCCGGACTTAACTACTAATTTGGGCATAAAAATTTGAAATTGTCCATCTACGTCATACTGACTAAATTGACTATAACTCGAGTTAGAAAACTCGAAATTTAAATCCGTCAATTTTTCTTAAAAGTAGACTCATATATCTTCTTACTAAAATTTTTCTAGAATTTTTGTCTTAGCCGCTTAGTACATTTTATTACTTAAATTTTCCCTTGTTTCACTGTCCAACGATTCTGACCTCTCTTTTCTTAATTTTAAATATCTCACTGTACGGTTTTTATATACTGTTCCCACTTGTTTCTATTGAAAATAGGTTCTCTAAGGAATCCATACATATAACTTATAACTCATAGTTCACTTTTCACAATTTTAACCAATTTTTTCAAGACAGAATAGGGAACCACGAAGTCCATCAGAACTAGTCTCACTAAAATTAAGATATCTCAGAATATAAAATTCCTTTTCCTTCTCCGTTTCTTCCATATCAAAATAGACACAGTAATATTTGATTCGATCTCTTTTTCACTTTCTAATTCCCTTTATCCTATTTTTCGTGATTTTTCCAAAATCACGTCACTGCTGCTGACCAAACTGTTTCTTTGCAAAATATGGTTACTACTATGAACATACGCACTCCCGAGTGGTCTCGGATACCGGTTTTCGGTTTTTTTTGGTATTTGGAACGAATCACAGAATATTTCATGCAAACTTTCAGAGAAGTGTGAGATTACACACCATTTCAAATATGTATACGGAAGGGTACGGGATTACACACCTTGATTACAAGTTGTGCTTTCTACGGTTTCAACACCACGAATGTGATCTCCCTCAGTGCACCAAAAATCGATCCTACCCTTTGGATACTGAAATCCCGTCCTAACAATATTTGGTGAACGAAAGAGTCGTTATCAATTACCCCACCTTTGATCAAAACAAATCTTATAACAACGTTCTTACCCCACTTGCTTGACAAGTCGACGATAACGATTTGGTTAATACAAATCACTTGTGCTCCTTTACCTTGTTGAAAGCCCTAAATCCAACGATGGCCATATCACAGAAAAGAATGTAACTCAGACCCAACGAGAGAGAAAGAAGAACACTCGATTATTAAGGAAAAACTCGGATGAAACAAAGTTATCGACAAAGAGAGAACTACTACTTACCGATTGTTAATTTCCTTGTAGCGCCACTCACTTAAATCACTACGAAAAGAGGATGATTTGATTACAAGGTAATGTCAAATTAAGAATAGAGAAAATGTTGATGAAAAGGTCAAAAGAAAAGAATAGATGGAGAGAAGAGTGCTAGATTTTTTTTAGCTATCTAAGGGGAGATGAACAAAAAGGTGAGTGATTCGGCCAAACAAAGGAGAAAGATGTACACTCAAAGCTTGAAGATTCGGCAAGAAGCAGAAGGAAATTTGGAGAGAAAAGAAAAAATGACACAAAAGTTGCAAATAAGAGTTTTTGGCCAAAACAACACCAAAAATTTTACCAATTGCCAAAGAAAATTCGGCTACCTCCCTCTACACCCAAAACCGTCCACATTCATGACCATAATGGTCAAAAATTTGCCAACCACACTATCCATAACACTTCCCTTGAAAAAGGCCACATGTTCCCCTTACTTTCCCCTTTCTCTTGATTTCTTTCCTCACCTTCATCCTTTCCTATTTTCCTTAGCCATCTTGCCAAAAATAAAAAGTCCACCTTACCTTATTTACATGCTTGGCCGACACTTAAGGAAAGAGTGCAAAAATAATAGTCAAAATTTTGCACTTGATGGGATTTGAACCTCCTCCCTCAAAGTCCTTCATGTGGCGCCATAACCTCTTTACCAATAGACTCCTTGTGCTAGCAAAATGCACACTTATTTCCTTAAGTCATAATGCCACTTGCCTTCTCTCCTTAAAGTGCCTAAACATAAAAATTTTGCTAAGGCCCAATTTGAACCCGAAACTTCCTAGAACCCCGTAACTTTCCAAAATCACCTTCCTAATAAGTCTAACTTGAAAATAATTCCGTTCTCTTGTTCTCAAAAATTTTAAACACTCCTATGCCCAAGGCCCATTGGGCCTAATCCTACTAGGCCCAATTTCGGGTCGTTACAAAGCATGTGAGGGCTTGAACTTGGGACCACTTTGAATTAATTCACACACTTAACCACTAGGCTATTAATTCCCTTATGTCATGAACTAACGTAAAATAATAAATAAAAAATAGGGCATGACAAATTAGCCTAATGTTGGTTGAATTACTAATTACCAATTAAGTCAATATTAACTTTAATTGAGTTGTTTACCACTCTTAACTAAGAATACTCTCTCAGTCTCATCCACTCTAAGAGTTACTACCTAAGTTACTGATCTGCCATAATTCAATGTAGCAGATTAAACTAGTTTTCATAGTCGAGGAGCTTGAATACAAGTACTTTTATTATGTTTTATTAAGTTTTCATAGTTTCTTTTACATTCAATAAAAAGTGTAATTTGAGTCTTTTAATGACTTTAGGGGCCGAATGAGGCCTAAGGGTGAGCTAATATACTTAGTGAGTGTGCAGGAGACGAACAGAGGGCGTATAAACTCAATACTAGTCATTGTGTTGCAACACGGGGAGTTTGATGTCACAATATAGGGAGCAGAGTACATGAATTCAAAGATTGCCATCTGTGTCGTGACACAACAAAGGGATGTCATGACACACCCCTGAAACCATCTTGAGGCTGAGTATACTGTCTTTGATGTCACGACAGAGGCACTAGGGTGTCGAGACATCGGTCATGTACGAGAAACACTTACGAGCCAGGGGTGTTCTGGTCTGCACAATCAAATGTTTAATACAAGAGAGTCAGCTGACCTAGGGTTGAGGACGACAATAACCCCAAATCTTTAAATAGGTTAATTTAACACTTGTCAGAGACGACTTTCATACTTTAGAACTTTTTTTGTAATTTTAGTTTTTAGTTTATCCTTTTTTCTTAGGTGTTAGGATTATTTCAAGTTTTTATCTTTGTGTTCGTTGGGAGATATGATTGGTAGACTCGATCAACTCTTTGTGGATTTTTACTTCATTCAATACAAATCGGGATATTCTTAAACCTTTTTTTTTATTTATTAGTCATGTTTATCTTTCATATCAAGTTTATTGTGTTTATGAAATCCATGAGGAACTAATACTCTTATGGGGGATTAGCGAGTGGAGGTATGACTAATTAATTGTTGTGTAGGGATTTCTTTGCGGATCAGCTGTTTGGGAAATGAAGAACTGAAACCCTAGGCTTGACGACCCTAGGAAGTCATTTAGGTGGGAATTAACCCAAAATTGGTATGACCTATCCGTGAATACAATATCCCCGAATCGGTCTGGATTGTGAGGTAGAGAGATAAGTAGTGCTTTAGTGGAAGATCGAAAGATCCTGCTAGGGTGACGACTAGTTGATTAAATAGAAACCCGAAGTGATAGCTGATTATGATTACCAAAGCAAACTAATCTCCCATGCTTAGATCTGATTCAGTTTACATAATTAGTTTTCCAAAGTCTCTTTATTTATGCTATTTTTTATTATTATTATTAAAACCCCAAAAATCTCTCTTTATGTTTCATCATAATATAATTTATTTAAAGTAATAATTAGATATAGTGTTTAGATTAGGGTTAATTTAGTACTCGTCTCCCTTGGGTACGATCCTCGGAGTACTCATTTAATTTGTTGTAACTATTTTACAACCTAACCCGTACAGGTGATTGGTATGTCTAGAGGTGGTCAAGTTGTTGGCGTCGTTGCTAGAGTGTAACAGCCCAATTTTGGGTCTAGTCAGAATAGTGGTTTCGAGACCACAAATCTGACGTAGTAAAGTTTATTTTTATTACATTTCTATGGTCTACAGTTTAACAAAATAATTTCGTGAAAATTTTGTTCAAAAATTTTGACGTTTGGGCACTCAATTTAGTAAAAAGGACTAAACTGTAAAAAGTGAAAAAGTTGAGTTCTACTTGTTAAAGGTGTCCAATTGCTATGAGATTTTAAATTAGAGGTCCTTAGTTGGTAATTAGACCATTGGATAAGTTAATGGGCATGAATAGGTGAAATTTCAAAGTTATGCATTAAGGGCATTTTGGTCATTTGGTAAATAAATGAATAAAAAGGGAAAATAAAGCCAAAATTTTTGTCCATCTTTTTCTCCATGTGCCGAAAATTAGAAGGTAACCATAGCTAGGGTTTGTTCAACTTCCAAGCTTGATTGTGAGTACATCCTAGCCCCATTTTTAATGCTCTTTACATTTTTGAAGTCGTTATCATCCGATCTATCTATTTCTACCATTAATTTGAGTTATGGTTGATGTCTAGGGTTTGACCCATGTTAGACATGTATGTGTTTTGATGGCTAATGATATTTTATGCATGTTTGATATGTGATAGACAACTTTTACTAAGTGATTTTTCATGAAAATACTTAAAAATGACCTATTTGTAAAAAGATTTCAAAATGTGTGTAAAAGTATGAATAAATGAAAAATGTGGGCTATTATAAGCATGAAAGAGGTTCAGCTAGGCTTGGGTATTGAGGAAATTGAATATATTTCATTTTACGAGCCTAGGGGCCAAAATGTAAAAATGTCAAAGTTTAGGGGCAAAAATGTAATTCTTCCATAATATGATTTTTGGACTAATTGAGAAATGTGGATAATAAATGAGTTAAATTTTCTATTATAGATCAAGAGAAACGAGGTTCGGACCTAGATCTGGGGAAAAATAAGGTGTTTGACACAGCACACCTACCCAGTCACAGAAACTCGGCCTCATACTCAGCCGCAGACTAATCACCTAGAACTAGGCTCATAAACTCGTGTTGGTGAGCCTCAACATAACTCGCCCACACATACTTACCCTGGATGGCATTCTTGAAATAGTCCCAGTTCACTTGTTTAGGCTGAGCACCTTGCTCAACGGTTAGCCACCACTGATAAGCTTCGTCTTGGAGTAGGGACACAACACCCCTCAATTTCTGAATAGGAGTACAGTCAAGGTCTGTTATAATACGCTCGGTAGCCTTGAGCCAATATTCAGCAATAGTAGGAGCGACTCCTATAACGCCCCTGAACAGTTCAGTACCATTCGACTGAGTCGTTCAGTAACTGACCCTCGGCCTCCTGATCCCGAATGGGTCACAACGACCCTTTGCCAGTGCCCGAATCATGGCCTGGAATAGTACGTCGTCCTTAGCTATCGGAGTCTGGGACTCCAACTCAGTAATGGGAGTACCAATAGTCTCGCTGGTCTCCAGATTGGGCATGCTACCCATAGCGGATGACTCTACTCGAGCTATTCCTCCTCGGCATCCTCGACGGCCCCGCATACCACGTCACAACTACCTCGAGAACTCATTTTTGGCAATCTAGCTACAATGTCAGAGTACACATATCAGTTCAGACATCCAGCAGGATGGGTTCACTAGTCACATCAAAACAGTTTACCTACAACAATTTAAATATAATAATCTTTATAACAGAACAGGAATACTTACAGGGTTAGCGTCGGAGGCTCGATCATTTACTAAAGCTTTAGTGCTCCTATATTAGTTCAGATACTAATTATCACTAAACTACTTTTTTCACCTATTATGAGCCCAAAAACAGTTCGAGTGTTGACAAACCTTGCTCTGATAAACTAAATGTGATACCCTAGATTTGGCCTAGACGTCTAGCCCGACCTTAGAGAGTCACAAGCAAAAATCAAATACCACGCAAGATACCATAGTACCAAACCATGGTTTACATAAAGTTCAAACCAAATATAGGTTAAGTATATAATCTGCTACAATCATCCTACTATAGTTTAACAAGGCTCCTACTGAAATAGTTTATAGAAAGTTAATAGTTCGACCGAGCTATTGTGGCACCGACCTGTTCAAGTCTGTGAACCACTTAAAATCCAAGTAATAGCATAATGAGTTGCGAACTCAATGCATAAAATAAAATATTCATTTAAAAATCGTTATAGGATAGTCCCAAATTTAGAGATTCAATTCGTTACAGGAGTAAATTCAGTTTAGACTAAGAGTAGACCAATTACATGTGTACGTATATGCAATTTTAGTTCATATATGATACCGATCAGATTCAGATGCAATATTAAGGACACATCATTAAGGACATCCCAGCACACCATTAAGGACATTCAATTCCCAACCAACCCTACACACCTCAAAGTGTTCGTTGACACTTTTTACCGAAATACAACTTAACTGCTAATTCAGTATGCGACAAGCGCCAGAATCAATTGTATACTCCTGGTGGCATAGCCACGATTTCATAAAAGGTTTCTTCCTCCTTCCCGATATCCCAACCCATGCCAGTGCAAAACACAAGTACCAGTATCATGTATTCATTCGTTCCAATTCATTTCACAATCAATAAGATAGCTAAATAACAACATAATCATTATAGCATTATATTGTATGATTGACTCTATTGATGTAATTGACGAAGTTTTGACAAGCGAGAAAACCCCAATTGAATCTTAGGAATAGATTAGGATACAAGTGACATGTCACTAGGAACCCATGTGGATATGTAATTATGTGATTTATGTGTCCCGGGAGCTAGTTTTGTACGTCCTACCGGTGGCTGGGTATACCGGCATGCGTTGCGGATACATGATAGCTTGTGTGAGCAGTACTGTGTAGCTTCGTCTTGACTGATAGCTTGTGTGAGCAGGCCCGTGGATAGCTCGAGAGCGAGCTTATATGTGTTATGAGATTGGTGGTAGCATTGGCTACACATGTGGCACTTATGTGCAAATTTTCCATGTATCCGATAGTATTCCAAGTGGTTCAACGGGTATGTCAAAGATGAGAAAGTATGTTATTATGTTACGAGTTGGTACAAGTATGTACAAAAAACTCAAAGGAAATGGATCCGGTATATGATGGACTATTGGTAAGATTGTGATTGAGTAAGTTATGCTCATGAAGTTTTGATGGCATTTATGTTGATATATGTTATGTTATTCATATGACAAATGTATAATTAATGTTGTTTATTATTTGCATATGAACTTACTAAGCTACATAACTTACTCCCATTTCTTTCCCTTTTCTTATAGTGTCACCAAGCTAGCTCGGGATCGGAGATCGTCAGAGATCCATTCACACTATCAATCATTATTTTGGGTACCATTGAAATGTCAATATTTTGAGTTATGGCATGTATAGGGACTTGGTCATTTTGTTATATGTGTCATTATGATTTGGCCAAAGGTACTGGTTTGTAATTGATAAGTGTTTTATTTTGTATGAGGCCTTGAAAGATGGCCTATCTTGGTTAAACTGGATGTGCTTGTGATATGTTTGTGTTTGGTAAACTATAATGTTAAAGCATGTTGGATGTTAGCTTGTGGATGTGATGTTAATACCATGATTGTGGCTGTTTTGGTTTCCTAAGTATGCCATGAATTGTGCCATTGAATTAGTGTAAGTGTAGGTGTAAATGAGGGTGGCAAATGGCTTGGTAAATAGCCTTTAATTTGTCCATACGGGTAGACACACGGGCGTGTGTCTAGGCTGTGTGCGACACACGGTCTGCCCCACGGGCATGTGTTCCGGCCGTGTGTCCCCTGTACCTTAATTTTGAAAAATAAAATGTCTAGAATATAGCACACAGGCAGAGACACGGGCATGTGTCTCAGCCGTGGGTGCTACACGGCCTAGAACACGGGCGTTTATCTTGGCCGTGTGGAACATGCACTTAATTCGAATTAAATTAATTAACCACACAGTCTAGCACACGGACGTGTGGCACGAACGTGTGGCAAAAGTCAGAGAGCATCCTAAATTGAAAACAGTCTGAAGCACGGACGTGTCCCAGGGTCACACGAGTGTGTGAGCCCTGTTTCTAGCAAAAAAATTATAAGTTTTGTAAAAATTTCCTGAGTTCTCAGTTTAGTCCTGAACCACTTCTAAAGTATGTTTTGGGCCTAGTAGGCTCATATTAGGGACATTATGATTGAATAAAAATGTTTTTAATTTGGATGCAAATTTATGACTCAAATTTGCGTGAATGTTTGTGTGGTAAGTCTGGTAACGCCTCGTACCCTGTTCCGACGTTGAATACGGGTAAGGGGTGTTATATTTGATGGTATCAGAGCTATAGTTTTTTCAATTCTCGGACTAAGTAGTGTGTGTGAAAGTCTAGTTATACATGCCATAAATAAATTGTAATAGTGTGATGACTCCTGAAAATTTTAAAATGTGTTTTCATATAGTAAATAGATCCCAATCGATTGAAGCTGATGACATAGAATGTAATGCGCCGGCTCCCGCTCAAGGGGTAGTGTCATCTGAAAGTAGACCTCCCACGGTTAGTGTAACACCCCTAACCCGAGACTGTTGTTGGAATAGGGTTAAGAGGCGTTACCGATCAATCGAAACATTTCAAAATCATTTCTCAACACAAAGTCAATCATCATTAAAGCATATCATAACATAATCGTAAAGTCCCTTATTGAGGTCCTCGAGACCTCAAACACATGCTAGAAAGGGGTCGGGACTAAACCGAACACGAATGAAAGTTTTCCAAATTTCAAATATTCTTCAACACTATTGAGGTCACATGCCTGTGCAATCAGGCCGTGTGCCTCACACGATCACCAGACACACCCATGTGTCCAGGTAGTGCCAAAATAGGGCATGTATCCTGACTCTTTCACACGGCCACTAGGCACGCCCGTGTTCTAGGGCCGTGTACTCTTAGGCAATATATCTTGACTAATTCACACGGCTACTAGCACGCGCCTGTGTGCCATAGATGTGTAGGCAAAAACAGCCATTGCAATGCCAATTTGCCACCCATATAAGGGTTTACCAACAAGCTACATAACAAGACTATTTTATGCTTTTAAATGCACTCAAACATGCCATTTCATGCACTCAATAACACTCAGCATTACCATCTACTTCCATACCTAATATCATCACAACTAAGTCCATTCAAAGTGACAATTATACATCTTAAAACATATGTAATTCAAGTATTATAAAATCCATACAAAAACTCATCTTTTAACCACCTCTTTCATCAAGCACAAAGTCATGAAACACACCACATTCGTAGCTCATTCACAAATTCAATATTATCTCACTTCCAAGCCAAATCACATGGCAAGGATTAAACATCACAAATCATACCATAACTTCTAGCCTATACATGCCATATTTAATCTATATACATATTTCCAAAAGTACCAAAATAAATTGCCGATAGTGTGATTGATATGCTGACGATCCCCGGATCCGAGCTAACTTTACTGACACTGCAAAGCAGAGAAACAAATCACACAAAGAAGCTTTCCAAAGCTTAGTAAGTTAAAGAACATAACACATTTAAATCAAACAAACCACCACATAGATTATTTCACATATACATATATATCATACCATCCAAAAATAAAATGCTCATTTAACATTTCATAATCTCATTCATAGATTCATCAACCACGTAGGTTCCGAGCGTACCTTAGCCAACACCTAATAATCAATTACATTTGCTACTCAATACTCACTTTTCCCTTTTGATCAACTTTCGTCTCTTCTTTGATTAAATCGCACACTTAGTGCCCAGATATTTAGCCGAAGCTTAATTAACATCGCACACATAGTGTATTTATATGAAACCGCTCTTCAATCAGTATCACACACACAGTACCAACCACAAAGTCGAAGTTTATATTATTTCGCACACACAGTGCTAAACATCTCAATCACGTTTCTGAATATGCACACTTAGTGCCACATAACTCAAACTCAAACTCTCACATAGCATCCATGTAACACCCCAAACCCGGCCTAGACGTTATGACCGGATCTAGCGTGTCACATCAAAGTGATGGTTGAAAACTATGCTTTTATCGAAAACCTTTCTTACAATTTAAAACTTTCTACCTTTTAAAACCTCAAATTTCGTTGTTTACTTATTAAAACTTGATTTACAAAAAGACATTCTCTCACAGACTATTATTATTTTTAAAGCCTTGATTGTTGTAGAAGTTTAATTCAAAATAGTTGCGAATACGTGATTTTTTGAAAACAGTAGTTATTATTTTAAAATCCCATGTTTAATAGACTATGAGGTTGAAATTTTAAAGAAGTGCCATATAAAAGTTAAAAATCCCAAATGGCCTTATTACAAAATTATTTACCCAATAAATTAATCTAAAATAAAATAAAGTTCCTAGGTTTAACTTTAAAGCCAATCGGACGTGTGGCCACCTCTGAGTCCCTCGCAGCTCCAAATCCTCTAAGGCTGGGGATTACCTGCACAGTTAAAGAAATGGGTGAGTTGCGAGAACTCAGTGTGTAATCCCCTATTACGATCACAGTTTGGGCCCGAGCCCACATGGTATCAGTCTGGGCCTAAGCCTTATTCGATAACAGTCTGGGCCTAAGCCCTAAATCATATCAATGCAAACAGACATGTAACCCAACACTGAAAACCAAATCACCACCCGTACCAACCATCTCTCCATGTGGGGACCAAGTCAACCCACCCAGCCAACTCTCCAATAATGCAGCCTAGCTACTAACAACGATATATGTAGCTGAGCCACTAGAATCAGAATACGTAGAGATGCCACTATAATGGTACTTCCTCCAAATCAGAAAACCCACCCCAATGTAGTATGTCATGTCATAACTAATCCATGTATGCAGTGCATCTCAAACATAATCAATCATACAATTAACACATACAACACTGATACTACCACAAGGGTACAATGGTCATTTAATCGGTTAGGGTAAAACGGTCACTTCACCCATTAAGGGCATCTCGATA
Source organism: Gossypium sturtianum (assembly GCA_025698515.1). Lineage (NCBI taxonomy): Eukaryota > Viridiplantae > Streptophyta > Magnoliopsida > Malvales > Malvaceae > Gossypium > Gossypium sturtianum. The sequence goes on from CM046943.1 coordinate 103,171,510, forward strand.
ATTTTACCCATCGAGGGTATTTCGGTATCTTTACCCATAGAGGGTATTTCGGTATCTTTACCCATAGAGGGTATTTCGGTAACTTTACCCATAGAGGGTATTTTGGTAACTTTACTCCTATAACGACCTTTCCGGAGGCGTACAGTCGCCTCGAGCGACACGGATGCTCTTTTTGATTGAAACGGTGCAATTGGGTCAAAGCCTAATTTTCGGCCCAAGTGGGCCCACACACTCGTGTGGCCCATTAAACCCATTTTCGACTACGATTCTACGAATCTCGCAGCCATATCTATTATCCGGCACTTACCATGGATTTTGCCCCTTGTGGGCCTATTAGCCCATTGGGCCCACTCGGCCTACTACGGCCCAACTAGGCCCATTACGGCCTAAGCCCACGAGAAGGTTCGTGGCACTCCCATCGGTCTATCGCCAACGATTGTGGCTCGATTTATCTCTTCGAGCGTTCACACGCTCGAGAGCCTTCAAATGCCGGAAATACGGCTTTTTGGCTTTTATCGATATACACTAACACAGAAGTAAGGACAACAATAATCTGCGTATGCACAATATGTAACGGGTGTACGATTACACACCTTCTTTGGATTGTCGTTTGAGACACTTCTCGAGGAACCTATGATAACAATTGACCATTAGTTAGTCTCAACCTTTGATAATCCATAACATTGAATCGCTCCATTCAACTAACTTCACTTACCACGAGACGCGATCTCCTACAGTGCAACGGTAATCGGCCCTATCCCTTGGCTAAGGAAAGCAAGTCCCCAGCAATAATTGATGAACAAAAGAGTGTTAGTAAACATCCAACATTCGGCCCCCCACAGAGAAAAGAGAGAGACTGAAGTTTACCCAAGCAGTCACAAGAATTCTCACTAGTAACGAATTAAGAAAGTATTTGTATTACTCCACCCTTACCAACACAAATGAACGACGACAAACGTCAGTTGTCTGACAAAGGATTCGGCCCCAACCACCGAGAACAAAAAGATTCAGAAGGAAGGGAGTATGTTGATTCGGCTTACAAGGTTCGGCCAGCAAAAGGAGAACCAAAACTTCAAGAAGAAATGTATTCGGCTTAAGGAGAAATTAAAAAGGAAAGAGTGTAACTACAGCTTAGAGGTAAAGAAAAGAAAACGAACTATTAGGAAGAAGAGTAATGAGAAGAAGGAAGAAAAGAAGGTGAGAGTAAATGCTTACCAATTCGGCACTTAGCAGGAAAAATGAAGGAGGAAGAAAAATAAGAACAAGGTGAATTTGGCAGAGGTCAAAAATGAAAAGAAAGACCTAAAACGTCCAAAGGTACCAAAATGTAAACACTCCCGCAAAACAATCCAAAGAAAATTCGGTACTCTCACCCTAACACAAAACCAAATATGCACTCTCCAAATGACAACCCTTGGCCAAAATTCCCTATTCAACTTCCCCACATTTGGCCAACACTCCCTCACACATCCATCCCCTTGATTTCCTCCACCATATCCTCTTTGAAACACTCTCAGCCTCCTATTCAAAATTCTTGACCAAGTCTTCAACTTCCCTTGCAGAGTTTGATCCAAACTCTACCTCTTGCTCCCTCAAGACATAAAATAAAAGTCACCCTTTTGCTACTCATGGGATTCGAACCCCACACCTCCTTACTATCCCCATTGACGCCACACCACCAAGCCACAAGCTCCTTTTTATGACTCCTAAATGCACACAAATATACTTAAGTCCTACAGCTAACAACTGTAACACCCCATACCCGAATCCGAGGCTTAGACCGGATATGAGAAGTTACTATGCTTGAACTTGCTTAATCAAGTACTTACGGGCTATAAAATTTTGTTCTGAATTAAGATCTTATCTTTCTTAATCAACTTGTACTTTTCCTGGGCCTACGAGGCCTTAAACTCATGTCCGTAAACTTTCAGAACTCAATCTAAAGCTTTTCATTGAAATAGGGGTCACACGCCCATGTGAGTTGGGACACGCCCGTGTAACCCTGAGACACGCCCTTGTCTCCTAACCGTGCTTAAAACTCGAGCTTACTGCCAAACTTCACACAGCCATGGCACGCCCGTGGTCCTGGCCCGTGTGAAAAAACCTTAGCATTCTGACTTATAACACACGGCCATGGCACGCCCATGGACTTAGACCGTGTACTATAACTTGATATTCTGACTTAAGGTGCAATGGTGCGTGGTACACACGGCTTAGACACACGCCTGGTGTGTCCGACTGTGGTAATGGGCACTTAGAGGCTATTTACCAAGCCAATTGCCACCCTGAAATCAAGAGCAAATTCATACTATCTCAACAACTCAAATCACTACAACTTTAACGAACAATATAACATGCTCCATTGATATCAATAACATACATACTTAGTCAATCTTTGCCAATCATTTAGCCATTTACAAAAGAATAATAATAAACTTGATAGCCCATGCTTTTCCCTTTTCTAAGACATATACTCAAAATGAAATGTTTCCTATACATGCCATACTTAAATAAACAACTTGGCTATACCAAAATAGCGGTTGATAGTGTGATTCGAGCTCCGACTTCAACGATCCACAAGTTAGCTTGGCGGGACTACATAGAAAGAAATAATAAATACGTAAGCATTTAGCTTAGTAAGTTTGCATAATGCACATAGCAATGTACTTGCTTGATATAAACCATTTGACATAAACAATGGAATCGTAAATTTCAGCTATAAAGCTTACTTACTCATACTTGATTCTTACATAACTCATGAAACTTACTAGTCTCATACTTGATAGGCAAACAAAGTACCTGTATCACTAGATCACATTGATCAACATACTTGAACATAATACTCATAATTTCTAATTCATCATTCATAACATGAATAATATTCTTTATCACTTGATAATAACCTTACTTACTTAGCTTTCTTGTTATCTCTTTGGAGCTTAACTCGTTGCCCGATGAATTTATATGAATAACCGAGGATACTAAATCTCATCTAAATTTTGAGGCCATGACTTAACATGGACTTATACGAAGTCTTTCTTGTTCTCACCAATGCCATGCCTTAACTTGGACTTATATGGGAACTCTTTCTCTTGATAACTTTTCAATGCCAAGCTTGCCTTGGTCTTACATGATAACTTACTCAATGCCAAGCTTGCCTTGGACTTACATGATATCTTATTCAATGCCAAGCTTGCCTTGGACTTACATGATATCTTGCTTGCTTGCCGATGCCATGCCTCGGCTTGGTCTTATACGGACCTTCTTATTTCATGTGGTAGATCGAGTATCCTAAGTTATTCAACTTCAATCGGGGCTTTCTCATGCTTGATCTCATTAATTTCTTTGTTTAACATAACATTAAACATTTTTCATAATAATATTGTACATTATACTAAGAAATTCAATGACATAAATCATAAAGCTTAGAAATCATACAAACTTACCTCAATATACAAAATGTAGCTAGGTATGCTATTTAGTCCTCGACCTTGTTCTTGCCTCAGTTTCGATCCGGGCTTCGTTTTTCTTGATCTATAGTCATAAATAGATCATTTAATATTCACATTGACTAAATTGACCCTTTACTCACACTTGGACAAAATTACTATTTTGCCCCTATACTTTCTCATATTTGCACTTTTGCCCCAAGGCTCGTAAAATAATTTTCATTCAACTTTCTTAGACTACATGCTTAGCTAATTCACTTTCTCTACTATAGCAATCACCAATTCTCATTATTTCTAGTAGGTATGACTAATTTCATAACTATTACAAACTAGTCCATACTATCATATTTCATGAAATTCATTAAGGAAAAGATGTTTATCTAACATCAAACTCTCATAATCTTCCTTAAAACATCATTTAACAAGCATGTCATTTATAGATGAAATTTTTGAACATGCATCTTAGCTTATTTTATAGCTAAAAATAGCTAATTCATAATACGAGGACTTCAAAAACACGAAGAATATTAAAAACGGGGCTAAGATGAACTTACTAGCAAGCTTGAAAAAAATGAAGAACCCTAGCTATGGAGTCTTCAAATTTTCGGCAATGGAAGGAAGAAGATGAATGAGATTTTATCATCTTTTTCCTATTTTAATCACTTATTAGACAAATGACCAAAATGCCCTTCTCTTTAAAAATTTCTATTTTACTAACTCATGTCCATTTTTGTCCAAAATTTAAAATTTGGGAAAATTGCTATTTAAGGACTCATAATTAATATTCTAAAGCTATTTCATACAAAATGCTTCTAGAAACTCACATTTTACAACTTTTGCAATTTGGTTCTTTTTGACCATTCAACTTCATTTTAGCAAAATTGCTTCATGAAACTTTCACACTAACATGCAAACATGGCATGAGCCTTAAAAACTCATAAATTCACCTCAGATTCGTGGTCTCACACCACTATTCCGACTAGGCCCTAAATTGGGCTATTACAATTCTCCCCCCTTAGGGATTTTTGTCCTCGAAAATCTTACCAGTGAAAAGGTTTGGGTACTGGTTTCTCATACTCTCTTCTGGTTCCCATGTGGCTTCTTCTATTCCATGTCTTTGCCACAATACTTTCACTAAGGCAATACTTTTCTTTCTTAGCTGCTTCACTTCTCGAGCTAATATCTTGACTGGTTCATCACCATAAGTCATGTCGGGATGAATCTCTACCTCTGACTGGGGAATTACATGCGAAGGGTCTGATCGGTAGCGTCTTAACATTGACACGTGAAACAAATCATGTATCTTTTCTAACTCTAATGGCAAAGCCAATCTGTAAGCTACAGGCCTAACTTTCTCAGTAATCTCATACGGTCCAATAAAACATGGACTCAACTTGCCTTTTCGGTCAAATCTGAGAACTTTTCTCCAAGGTGACACTTTCAAGAAAACTTTATCTCCAACTTGATACTCTATCTCTTTTCTTTTTAAATCCGGGTAGGATTTCTGTCTGTCTGAAGAAGCTTTTAAGCACTCTCGTATCACTCTTACTTTCTCTTCAGCTTCTCTAACCAAATCAACCCCGTGAATTTGGTTTTATTTGAGTTCAATCCAAAATAAAGGCGTTCTGCATTTACGCCCATATAAAGCCTCATAAGGCGCCATCCTCAAGCTCGACTGAAAACTATTATTGTTGGAAAATTCTACCAATGGGAGAAACCTTTCCCAATTGCCTCGAAACTCTAGAATACAACATCTGAGCATATCCTCGAGCACTTGAATTAACCTCTCTGATTGACCGTCAGTTTGAGGATGAAAAGCAGTACTAAAGTTCAACTTTGTACCCAAGGCCTCTTGTAACTTCTTCTAGAACCTGGATGTGAATCTCTGATATCTATCCGATATGATTGACAAGGGAACTCCATGAAGTCTTACTATTTCTGAAACATACAAGTTTGCCAACTTGTCTAATGAGTAATCAACTCGTACAGGTATAAATTGGGCTGACTTCGTAAGTCTATCAACCACAACCCATACAGCATCTTTCTTGCTCGGAGACAACGGTAAACCCGTTACAAAATCCATAATAATGCGGTCCCATTTCCACTCCGGAACTAAAATGGGTTGAAGCAGCCTGAAGGTGCTTGGTGTTCAACTTTTACTTGCTGACAAATCATATATTTGGAAACAAATTCCGAAATGTCTCTCTTCATTTTCGGCCACCAATACTGTTGCTTCAAATAATTATACATTTTAGTACTACCCGGATGTACAGACAAACACCCGTTATGTGCCTCATGCAAAATTCTCCGAATAAGCTCCTGTTTTCTCGGTACACAAATTCTACCTTTAAACATCAAATATCCTTCAGAACAAATCTAAAAGTCGGATTCAACATTTGACTCGCACTAAGCTCTTTTGACTTGTAATTGGCTATCTTCTTTCTGAGCCTCAGAAATCTCTTGGAGGAATACTGGTCTAGCTCTCAACTCAGCTATAATGGAACCATCATCAGATAAAATTATCCGTGAATTCATTGCTCTTAATGCAAATAAGGACTTTCTGGCTTAAAGCATCGCGACAACATTCGCCTTTCCTGGATGGTAGTCAATGACTAACTCATAGTCTTTTATCAACTCTAACCATCTCCTTTGCCTTAAATTCAACTCTTTTTGCGTCATCAAGTACTTCAGACTTTTGTGATCGGTGAAGATTCGACATCTCTCACCATATAGATGATGTCTCCATATCTTCAATGCGAAGACTATGGCAGCTAACTCTAGGTCGTGCGTCGGATAATTCTTCTCATGAGGCTTTAACTGTCTTGAGGCATAAGCAATCACTTTGCCTTCTTGCATAAGTACATAACCTAATCCATTTAAGGATGCATCGCTGTAAACTATGAACTCTTTTCCCGTCTCAGGTTGTACTAAAACTGGAGCTTCTGTCAATAATGCTTTCAATTTTTTGAAACTTTGTTGGCATATTTCTGTCCACTCGAACTTCACATTTTTCTATAACAACTTCGTCATCGGGGTTGCAATCATGGAAAACCCCTTAACAAATCGTCTATGATAGCCGGCTAAGCCTAGGAAACTTCTAACCTCAGAGATATTCCTCGGTGGTTTCCAATCCGTAATAGCCGAGATCTTACTTGGGTCTGCTCGAACCCCTTCTCCTGAGACAATATGCCCTAGAAATCCTACTTCATTGAGCAAAACTCACTTTTACTGAACTTGGCATACAACTGATTTTCTCGAAGAATCTATAAAACCATCCGTAGGTGCTCAACATGCTCATTCTCATATCGGGAATAAACCAGTATGTCGTCAATAAAAATGATTACAAACTTGTCGAGGTATGGTCTGAAGATACGGTTCATTAAGTCCATGAATACCGCAGGAGCATTGGTCAAACCAAAAGGCATGACTAAAAATTCATAATGCCCATACCTTGTTTGAAAAGCAGTCTTGGATACATCTGACTCCTTTACTCTTAACTGGTAATACCCCGATCTCAAGTATATCTTAGAGAACACGATGGCTCCTTTCAATTGATCAAACAAATCATCGATCCTTGGCAATGGGTACTTGTTCTTTACTGTCACTTTATTAAGCTGACGGTAATCTATGCACAATCTCATAGTGCCATCCTTCTTTTCCACAAATAAAATTGGAGCACCCTAGAGAGAATAACTTGACCTTGCAAAGCCTTTGTCTGTTAACTCTTGCAACTGTATCTTCAACTCTTTCAACTCCTTTGGAGCCATTCTGTAAGGAGTAATAGATATTGGTACGAAGACGGAGCTAACTCAATGTTGAACTCAACTTCTCCGATTAGAGGTAATCCTGGTAATTCTTCGGGAAAAACATCCATGTGCTCACATACTATCGGTACGGACTCAATCTGTAACTCTGTTTCTTTATCATTCATCACAAAGGCCAAATATGCCTCATACCCCTTTCTTATAAATCTCTGTGCCGTCATATGAGAAATCAATACCAGCAATCCACTTTGTTCATCTGATTCTATATGGAGGATATCCCCATTCTCACATCTCATTTCAATGTATTTCTTCCCACAATTAACTATTACATTATGGGCGATTAACTACCCATACCGAGAATGAGATCAAACTCGTCAAATGGTAACAACATAAGGTTTGCTTTAAAACAATGATCTCTAATCATTAATGGACATTCTCTACATACTTCATTCACTAACACACTCTTGCCTAAAGGATTAGACACTCTAATCACAAATTCTGTAAACTCTATAGGCATGCTCAAATCAGATACCAATTTCATGCAAATGTAAGAGTGTGTAGATCCAGGATCTATTAAAGCAATAACTTTAACATCATGAAGAGAAAAGGTACCCGTGATAACATCATGGGAAGATGCCTCTTCGCGAGCGCGAATGGCATAAGTCCGTGCAGGCGCGCCTACCCTCGGGTCTCGCGCACCGCTCTCTAGGGTTACCTCTTCCTCTTGCCCCACTTCCCGGGTTTCTCTCTGCGGTCTTCCTCTCGACCATACTCCGGATCTCGGGTTCTGGCTCTCTCTTCTTTCATTGTCTCTGGACAATCCTTTTATGTAGTGGTCTTGGGAACCACATCTAAAACATGCATTTTCATGCGCTCGGCATTCTCCAAGATGATGTCCGCCACACACTGTGGGCATTGTGTCTTTCAGATTGAAAGTTCCCACACTAGCGATCAAGAAGTAGTCGTGCTTTATTTCCGAATCTTGTTTACTCTTGTCTTTCTTTGAAAACCCAATGGAAGTAGCCCACCGAGTGGGTAAATCTCTTGACTTCTTGGATGAGGATTGGGATGACTTATTCCAATGTCTCTTTCTAGAGTCACGAGACTCAATTTGAGACTTTCTCTTCTCTTTTACTAGCTCTTGGCTTTACAAGCTCTCTCCACTAGCACAACAAATTCTTTCAATTCTAGTACAGCAACAAACAGTTTGATGTCCTCATTTAGCCCATCTTCAAATCTTTTGCTCATGATGGCCGGTGTGGACACGCATTCTCAAGCGTATTCTTTGAGTCGCACAAACTCACGCTCATAATCGGTCCACGACATCTTGCCTTGCTTTAATCTGTAAAAATTCTTTTCTTTTCGATCTACAAATCTTTGATCGATATACTTTTTCTTGAACTCTTCTTGGAAGAATTCCCATGTGATCTTCTCCTTGGTACCATCGATACAAGGGTGTTCCACCATTGATAGGCAGAATCTCTTAAAAGGGAGACTACACACTTCATGCTTTCCTCAGGTGTGCATGATAGCTCATTAAATACCCTGATGGTATTTTCTAACCAAAACTCGGCTTTTTCTGGATCATCTTCTCTTTTCGCCTGGAATTCTTCTGCCCCATGTTTCCTGATCCTATCAACTGGAGGTTTGTCTCCTCTTACCACCTCTACTACTTGAGGGGCTATTGGAGTAGGTTGTGGAATAGGTGGGGGTTGAGGGGGTTGTACATTTGGGTTCATACGAACAAAATCTGAATACCACGTATTCATCTTGTGGAGGAAGGCTTCTCTAGCCCATTCTCCTCCTTCTTGACTCACCGTAGTGGGTCTATTCTCATTCTCATTTGGCACCAGCCCTTCAGCGGGAGCCGGCGCATTACTTTCTACGTCATCCACCATATCTCTTTCAGGATCCATTTACTATATATATAAACATAATTTAAGTCGTCAGGAGTCGTCACACTATCATTATGAAAACATTCTTACGTATGGCATGAATAGCTAGACTCGTGCCCATGCTACGTTAGTCCTAGAACTGACTAAACCGTAGCTCTGATACCACTAAATGTAACACCCCATACCCGAGTCCAAGGCTTAGACCGGATACGAGAAGTTACTATGCTTGAACTTGCTTAATCAAGTACTTACGGGCTATAAAATTTTGTTTCGAATTAAGAACTTATCTTTCTTAATCAACTTGTACTTTTCCTGGGCCTACGAGGCCTTAAACTCATGTCCGTAAACTTTCTGAACTCAATCGAAAGCTTTTCATTGAAACAGGGGTCACACGCCCATGTGAGTTGGGACACGCCCGTGTAACCCTGAGACACGCCCATGTCTACTAACCGTGCTTAAAACTCGAGCTTACTGCCAAACTTCACACGGCCATGGCACGCCCGTGGTCCTGGCCCGTGTGAAAAAACCTTAGCATTCTGACTTATAACACACGGCCATGGCACGCCCGTGGACTTAGACCGTGTTATACAACTTGATATTCTGACTTAAGGTGCAATGGTGCAGGGTACACACGGATTAGAAACACGCTCGTGTGTCCGACCGTGTGGGCACTTAGAGGCTATTTACCAAGCCAATTGCCACCCTGATATCAATAGCAAATTCATACTATATCAACAACTCAAATCACTACAACTTTAACGAACAATATAACATGCTCCATTGATATCAATAACATACATACTTAGTCAATCTTGCCTCGGTTTCGATCCGGGCTTCATTTTTCTTGATCTATAGTCATAAATAGATCATTTAATATTCACATTGAATAAATTGACCCTTTACTCATACTTGGGCAAAATTACTATTTTGCCCCTATACTTTCTCATATTTTCACTTTTGCCCCAAGGCTCGTAAAATAATTTTCATTCAACTTTCTTAGACTACATGCTTAGCTGATTCATTTTCTCTACTATAGCAATCATCAATTCTCATTATTTCTAGTAGGTATGACTAATTTCATAACTATTACAAACTAGTCCATACTATCATATTTCATGAAATTCATTAAGGAAAAGATGTTTATCTAACATCAAACTCTCATAATCTTCCTTAAAACATCATTTAACAAGCATGTCACTCATAGATGAAATTTTTGAACATGCATCTTAGCTTATTTTATAGCTAAAAATAGCTAATTCATAATACGAGGACTTCAAAAACACGAAGAATATTAAAAACGGGGCTAAGATGAGCTTACTAGCAAGCTTGAAAAAAATGAAGAACCCTAGCTATGGAGTCTTCAAATTTTCGGCAATGGAAGGAAGAAGATGAATGAGATTTTATCATCTTTTTCCTATTTAAATCACTTATTAGACAAATGACCAAAACGCCCTTCTCTTTAAAAATTTCAATTTTACTAACTCATGTCCATTTTTGTCCAAAATTTAAAATTTGGGAAATTCCTATTTAAGGACTCATAATTAATATTCTAAAGCTATTTCATACAAAATGCTTTTAGAAACTCACATTTTACAACTTTTGCAATTTGGTCCTTTTTGACCATTCAACTTCATTTTAGCAAAATTGCTTCATGAAACTTTCACACTAACATGCAAACATGGCATGAACCTTAAAAACTCATAAATTCACCTCGGATCCGTGGTCTCACACCACTATTCCGACTAGGCCCTAAATCGGGCTGTTACAACAACCCTCTTCACTCAAGGGCCAAAAACTACAATTTTTCCAAGGCTCCGACTCGAACCCAGGCCTCCTTGGAATCCTCAAATACACTCAAATAGCCGCTCAAGCACAACATGAATTTTAAGCGAAATTCCTACCCCTAATTTTTGGGACGTTACAATCCACATTTCAATATCATTACAACATTCATTTCATAGCATTTAACATAACTAAATATTCGTATTATGTCTGAACTTACCCCGGACGTTGAACTATCGAAACGGTCGATCAATCGAGCACTTTATCTTTGCCTCAATCTCGATTCGAACCTCTCCTCTCTTGGTCTTAAATCAAGGATAGCAATGACCGAATATACCAAGCCCTATTTCTTTCTCTTTTTCTTCTTCGATTTTCGGCCAAGGTAGTGTAAAAAGTTGAACACTTCATGTTTTGTTTAATTATTTATGACATATTTAACTAATTACCAAACTAACCCTTTTATTACTATTCCATTTCCATTATCTAAAGGTTTTTATGTCCATCCACCATCCACTAAATATATAATGGTTTAATTGCCTGATAAGGCCTGCACATTATAAAGACAATAACAATTAAACACTTAAAAATTAGCACAGAGCATTTACACTTTATGCGATTAAATCATTTTTCTTAATTCGGCACACAGTCGATAAAATTATCACACAAAATTTTCACACAGGCTATTTCACATATAATCAACACCAAAAATAATATTAAAATATTATTCTGACCTTGAATTTGTGGTCTCAAAACCACTGTTCCGACTAGGGTCTAAACCGAGCTGTTACAACTCTCCCCCCTTAGGGATTTTCGTCCCCGAAAATCTTACCATTGAATAGATGCGAATATTGCTCTCTCATAACATTTTCAGACTCCCACGTAGCCTCTTAAATTCCGTGTTTGTGCCATAACACTTTCACTAAGGAAATTCTTTTGTTTCTCAACTCTTTAGTCTCTTGTGCCAATATTCAAATCGGTTCCTCACTATACGACAAGTCTGATTGAATCTCAACCTCAGTAGGAGCAATCACATGAGACGAGTCAGATCTGTACCGTCGAAGCATCGACACATGAAACACGTTATGAATCTTTTCTAACTCTGGTGGTAACATCAATCTATAAGCAACTGACCCAACTCACTCAATAATTTCATACGGTCCGATGAATCTCGGACTCAGCTTGCCTTTCTGGCCAAATCGAAGTATTTTCTTCCGCGGAGATACTTTCAAAAACACTTTATCGCCAACTTCGAATTCAATATCTTTTCGTTTCAAATCTGCATAAGACTTTTGACGATCGAAGCCGCTTTCAAATCATCACGTATCACTTTCACTTTCTGCTCAGTCTCTTTTATAAGATCAACCCTGTGAATCTTATTCTCACTTAGCTCAGTCCAATACAATGGAGTTTGACATTTTCGACCGTAAAGAGCCTCATACGGTGCCATTTTAATGCTAGATTGAAAACTGTTGTTGTATGCAAACTCAATCAATGATAAATGCTTTTCCCACGTACTTTCAAACTCAAGAATACAACATCTCAACATATCTTCTAGAATCTGAATGATTCGCTCGGATTGACCATCCGTTTGCGGATGAAATGCAGTACTAAAATGCAATTTTGTGCCTAAAGCCCCTTGTAATTTCTTCCAAAATTGCGAGGTAAATCATGGGTCTCTGTCAGATAAAATAGATAGTGGTACCCCGTGCAATCTCACAATCTCGGCAATATATAATTTAGCTAGCTTATCAAGTGAATAATCTGTTCTCACCGGAACAAAATGGGCTGATTTCGTCAATCTGTCAACTATCACCCATATTGCATCTTTCTTTCCCGGAGACAAAGGCAATCCCGACAGAAAGTCCATCGTAATTCTCTTCCATTTCCACTCAGGAATCATGATCGGTTGTAACAAACCGGACGGAACCTGATGTTCAGCTTTAACTTGCTGACAAACTAAACATTTCGACACAAATTCAGAGATGTCCCATTTCATACCATGCCACCAATAAAATTGTTTCAAATCATTGTACATTTTCGTACTCCCTGGGTGAACAGTCAAACGACTATTATGGGATTCGTTTGAAATTAGCTGAATCAATTCTGAATTATTCGGAACACAAATCCTATTTCTAAATCTCAAACAATCATCACTATCAACTCGAAATTCTGAATCAACATTCATATCACACTGAGTTCATTTAGCCATTATTTCAACATCACTTTTCAATTGCTTAAAACTCTAATGACACTTTTCTGACCACTCGAATTTAACATCTTTCAATTCAGTCTGTGCCATTCTGTACGGAGCTATAGAGATAGGAGTCGTTCCCGGAACTAATTCAATACCGAATTCAACTTCTCTAATTGGAGGTAATCCTGGCAAATCTTCAGGAAACACATCTGGAAACTCACTAACCACAGGTACAAATTCAACTTTCTTTTCTAACACTTTTGTATCAATCACATGTGCTAGATAAGCTTCACAACCCTTTCTCACATAGTTCAAAGCTTTCATTGCAGATACAACAGCTGGTAACCCTTTCAAATCACTGGATTAAATTCAAACTATCTCACCATTCTGACTTCTCAATTTGATACTTTTTCTTTTATAATTCACAATAGCATTATGCAGAGTGAGCCAATCCATACCCAGAATTATATCAAAATTTTCAAATGGTAGCAACATCAAATTAGCCAGAAATCATATATCACGAAACATAAATGGGCAATTCTTGCACACCTTATCCACCAAGACACACTTGCCTAAGGGGTTCGATACTCTAACCATAAATTCAAAGAGACTCAACGGTAGAGTCTTATTCAATACTAGATTCACACACACATAGGAATGAGTTGAACCCGAATCTATTAATGCAATTACATCAGTATCAAATAGAGTAAAAGTACCAGTGATGATGTCTAGAGATGATGCTTCCTCTCGTGCACGTATTGCATAAGCTCGGGCAGGTGCTCTCGCCTTCGATCTCACAGCTGTATCGGTAGTCCCTCTTTGACTCCTACTCACACTCCCGACATTTCTAGGTGGTCTACCCCTAGCCGTCACATTACTCGATCTCACATTCTGAATATTTTCTTCCTCAGCCATCTTTGGGCAGTCTCGAATGAAGTGATCTCGTGATCCACATTTATAGCAAACTCTATTGTTGTACTTGCCCCAGAATTCTCCCACATGTCGTCTTCCACACTATCTACACTCAGGTTTGTTACTTTTGGCACAATCAACACTGGATTCTATTGGAGCTTGAGTTCTCGGACCAACACTTAGTCTTGCACGATCTCTATTCAGATGTCCAAATGAAGTATGTGATCGGTTGCTTGTATCTCTAAATCTCTTCGTCGAAGGTTGAGAAATCTTACTCATCGATCTTTTTCTTTCATCACGAATTTCAGAATCAGCTTTCTTCTTTTCTTTACTGAGCTCCTCGGCTTTGCATGCTCTTTCAACTAACACCACAAATTCATTTATGTCAAGTATTCCAACAAACAACTTAATATCTTCATTCAATCCTTCTATAAAGCGTTTACACATATTAGCTTCGATCGAAACACATTCCCGTGCATACTGCCTCAATCTCACAAATTCTGGCTCGTACTTAGTAACTGTCCAACGGCATTGTTTCAGCTCTAAAAACTCTTTACGTTTCTAATCAATGAATCATTGACTGATATACTTCTTTCTGAAGTCGGCTTGAAAGAAATCACAGGTGATTCTCTCTCTCAGAACCACGGATATCAATGTTTTCCACCAGTTATACGCAGTATCCCTCAACAACAAAACAACACATTTTATACATTCATCAGGAGTCAACGACATCTCATCAAATACTCGAAGGGTATTCTCGAGCCAAAACTTAGATCTCTCGGCATCATCATCAGCTGTGGCCCTAAACTCTTCAGCCCCGTACTTTCAAATTTTATCCACAGGAGGTTTATTCAATCTGATCGGATCTACAACTTGTGGCACTACAGGTACTTGTGGGGGTGGAGGTTGTGGAGCAACCGGATTCGTTCGAACGAACTTCGAAAACCACTCACTCATCATACGGAAGAAGGCTTGCTTAGCCTCTCCTCCCTCACTACTTTCATTTCGCCTAGATGTGGTCGGCGCTGTCCCTTGAGCGGGAGCAGGCGAGTTACTCTCTACATCGTCAGCAACTGCTCGATCGGGATCCATTTGCTATATGAAAACACATTAAAAACTGTCAAGATTCATCATACTATCGCAATTTCATATATGGCACGTATAGCTAGACTCATACACGCTACGTTAGTCCGAGAATCGACCAAACCGTAGCTCTGATACCAATAAAATTGTAACACCTTTAACCCAAGACCGTTGTCGGAATAGGGTTAAGAGGCATTACCGATCAATCGAAACATTTCACAATCAATTCTTAACACAAAGTCAATCATCATTAAAGCATATCATAACATAATCATAAAGTCCCTTATTGAGGTCCTCGAGACCTCAAACACATGCTAGAAAGGGGTCGAGACTAAACCGAACACTAATGAAAGTTTTCAAAATTGAAAATATTCTTCAACACTGTTGAGGTCACGCACCCGTCCAATCAGGCTGTGTGCCTCACACGATCACCAGACACACCCATGTATCCAAGCCGTGCCAAAACAGGGCATGTATCTTGACTATTTCACACGGCCACTAGGCACGCCCATGTTCTAAGGCCATGTACTCTTATGCAATATACTGACTAATTCACACGGCTACTAGGCACGCCCGTGTGCCATAACCGTGTAGGTAAAACAGGCCATTGCAATGCCAATTTGCCACCCATACAAGGGTTTACCAACAAGCTACATAACAAGACTATTTCATGCTTTTAAATGCACTCAAACATGCCATTTCATGCACTCAATAACCATCAACATTACCATCCACTTCCATACCTAATATTATCACAACTAAGTCCATTCAAAGTGACAATTATACATCTCAAAACATATGTAATTCAAGTATTATAAAATCCATACCAAAACTCATCTTTTAACCACCTCTTTCATCAAGGACAAAGTCATGAAACACACCACATTCATAGCTCATTCACAAATTCAATATTATCTCACTTCCAAGCCAAATAACATGGCAAGGATTAAACATCACAAATCATACCATAACTTCTAGCCTATACATGCCATATTTAATCTGTAAACATATTTCCAAAAATACCAAAATAAATTGCCGATAGTGTGATTAATATGCTGACGATCCCCGGATCCGAGCTAGCTTTACTAGACACTACAAAGCAGATAAACAAATCACACAATAAGCTTTCCAAAGCTTAGTAAGTTCGTAACATAACACTTTTAAATCAAAAAAACCACAACATAGATTATTTCACATATACATATATATCATACCATCCAAAAATAAAATACTCATTTAACTTTTCATAATCTCATTCATAGATTCATCAAGCACGTAGGTTCCGAGCGTACCTTAGCAAACACCTAGTAATCAATTACATTTGCTACTCAATACTCACTTTTTGCTTTCGATCAACTTCTGTCTCTTCTTCGATTCAATCGCACACTTAGTGCCCAGATATTTAGCCGAAGCTTAATTAACATCGCACACATAGTGCATTTATATCAAACCGCTCTTCAATCGGTATCGCACACACAGTGCCAACCACAAATTCGAAGTTTATATTATTTCGTACCCACAGTGCTAAACATCTCAATCACGTTTCCAAATACGCACACTTAGTGCCACATAACTCAAACTCAAACTCTCACATAGCATCCACATTTCAATATCATTATAACATTCATTTCATAGCATTTAACATAACTAAATATTCGTATTATGTCCGAACTTACCTCGGATGTTGAATTATCGAAACGGTCGATCAATCGAGCACTTTATCTTTGCCTCGATCTCGATCCGAACCTCTCCTCTCTTGGTCTTAAATCAAGGATAGCAATGACCGAATATACCATACCCTATTTCTTTCTCTTTTTCTTCTTTAATTTTTGGCCAGGGTAGTGTAAAAAGATGAACACTTCATGTTTTGTTTAATTATTTATGAATTATTTAACTAATTACCAAACTAGCCCTTTCATTATTATTCCATTTCCATTATCTAAAGGTTTTTATGTCCATCCACCATCCACTAAATATATAATGGTTTAATTGCCTCATAAGGCCTCCACATTATAAAGACGACAATAATTAAACACTTAAAAATCAGCACACAGCATTTACACTTTATGCGATTAAATCTTTTTTTCTTAATTCGGCACACAGTCGATAAAATTATCACACAAAATTTTCACACAGGATATTTTACATATAATCAACACCAAAAATAATATTAAAATATTATTTCAACCTCAGATTTGTGGTCTTGAAACCACTGTTCTGACTAGGGTCTAAACTGGGCTGTTACAGTTAGTCAGAGAGGAGTAGGGGCCAGGGAAGCCTTTCTCTACATGATGAACAAGTGGTATACGAAGTTTGTTCGAACAAATCTGATTGCTCAACCCCCTCCACCGCCACCTATTCCTCAGAAGGTTCCCGTAGCTCCACAAGGTATGGAAATTATAAGATTAAATAAGCCTCCGGTTGATAAGATCCGAAAGCATGGGGCTAAATATTTCAGAGCTAATGTTGGTGATGATCCTGATAGAGCCGAGTTTTGGCTCAAAACTCTGTCAGGGTATTTGATGAACTATCTTGCATACCGGATGAATGTCTGAAATGTGCTATTTCGCTTCTGAGAGACTCAATATACTAGTGGTGGAAAAATCTTGTGTCAGTAGTACCGAGAGAGGGGGTTAATTGGGAATTCTTCCAAAATGAATTTAGGAAGAAATATATCAGCCAACGGTTCATTGATCAGAAAGGTAAGGAGTTTTTAGAGCTGAAACAGGGCCGAATGTCTGTAACCGAGTACGAACGAGAGTTTGTCAGGCTTAGTAAGTACGCTCAGGAGTGTGTTTCCTCCGAGGCTATCATGTATAAAAGGTTCAAAGATGGGTTGAATAAGGATATCCGATTGTTAGTTGGAGTTCTTGAGCTAAAATAATTTGTTGTGTTATTCGACTGAGCTTGTAAAGCTGAAAATTAAGCAAGGAGAAGAGAAAAGCGGAGTTTGAAGCTATAGATGCAAGAAAATGGCTGATGAGTAAGTCATTTTAATCTCAGACTAAGAAATTGAAAGATTTGTATGATCGTTCGAGTGCTTCAGCTGGGTATTCCAACAGAGATCATAAGAAGCAATACTCGGGTTCTAAAGCCCAAACTACATCAATAGCAAGCGTTGGTAACGCTAGGTCTAGTAGGCTCGAATGTCAGCACTGTGGTAGACGACATCCCGGTGAATGTAGAATGAATGATCGAGCTTGTTTTAAGTGTAGCTCACAAGACCACTTTATTTGGGACTGCCCTGAGATGGTTGAGGAAGACAAGATTCAGAATGCAAGATCGGGCAACACTGCCACTAGAGGGAGACCCCCGAGGAATACGGGGAATACGACCAGTAGTAAAGGTGTAACTAAAGAATCAACTTTAAGATCCAAGGCTAGAGCACCTTCTAGAGCCTATGCTATCCGTGCTCGCAAAGAAGTGACATCTCCTGATGTTATCACTAGTACTTTTTCTCTCTATAATACTAATGTAATTGCATTGATTGATCCTAGATCGACTCATTCTTTTGTTTGCATGAAATTGGTAGCTAGTAAGAGCTTTCCTGTTGAGTTTACTGAGTTTGTGATTAAAGTGTCAAACCCCTTAGGCAAACATGTATTAGTTGATAGAGTTTGCAAGAATTGTCCCTTGATGATTTGAGGTCACTATTTTCTGGCTGATTTAATGTTGTTGTCATTTGATGAGTTTGATGTTAATTTGGGTATGGATTGGTTGAAACTGCATGATGCTGTAGTGAATTATAGTCGAAAAATTATTGAATTGAAATGTGGAAATGTTGAAATTCTTCGGATTGATTCAGATGAGTCGAGTGAGTTACTTGTTGTGATTTCTTCAATGTCTATGCAGAGATATGTAAGAAAATGTTGTGAAGCTTATCTAACTTATGTGTTGAATACAAAAGTGTCTGAATTGAAAATTGAATCAGCGCCGGTAGTTTGTGAATATCCAGATGTTTTTCTAGAAGAGTTGTCTGGTTTGCCACCGATTAGAGAAGTTGAGTTTGGTATTGATTTAGTACCAGTGACTTCACCGATATCGATTACTTCGTATAGAATGGCTCCGACCGAATTGAAAGAATTAAAAGCTCAGTTGCAAGAGTTAACAGATAAGGGTTTTGCAAGACTGAGTTTTTCTCCTTAGGCTGCACCAGTATTATTTGTAAAGAAGAAAGACAGATCTATGAGACTTTGTATCAATTATCGATAGCTCAACAAAGTAACGATAAAGAACAAGTATCCTTCGAGAATTGATTACTTGTTTGATCAGTTGAAAGGGGTAACAATGTTTTCAAAGATTGATTTGAGATCTGGCTACTACCAGTTGAGAGTTAAAGAGTCTGATGTACCAAAAACCGCTTTCAAAACAAGGTACGGGTATTATGAATTTCTTCTCATGCCTTTCGAACTAACTAATGCTCCTGTTGTTTTTATGGACTTGATGAACCGAATCTTCTGACCATATTTAGACAAATCCGTGGTAGTATTTATTAATGATATTCTGATTTATTCTCGAGATGAGACTGAGAATGCTGAGCACTTAAGAACTGTATTGCAGACTTTGAGAGATAATAAATTATTTGCTAAATTCAGTAAAAGTGAGTTTTGGCTTTGAGAAGTCTGATTTTTGAGACATATTATTTCAGAAAACGGTATTCAGGTTGATCCGAGTAAGATTTTGGTAATTGTTGATTGGAAGCCGCCGAGAAATGTATCATAGGTTAGAAGCTTTTTAGGCTTAGCTGGTTATTATCGATGTTTAGTTAAGGGTTTTTTGATGATCGCTACTCCTATGACTAAGCTGTTGCAAAAAGATGTTAAGTTTGAATGGTCCAAAAAATGTCAGCAAAGTTTAAAGAAGTTGAAAGCGTTATTGACTGAGGCACCGATTTTAGTGCAACCTGAACTGGGAAAAGAGTTTGTGATTTATAGTGATGCGTCACTGAATGGATTAGGATGTGTATTGATGCAGGAGGGCAAAGTGATAGCCTATGCCTAGAGACAGTTGAAACCGCATGAGAAGAATTATCCGACGCATGATCTAGAATTGGCTGTCATAGTGTTTACTTTGAAGATTTGGAGACATCACTTGTATGGTGAGAAATGTCATGTCTTTTTGGATCATAAAAGTTTAAAGTATTTGATGACTTAAAAAGATTTGAATTTGCGGCAACGGAGATAGCTCAAGCTACTAAAAGATTATGAGTTAGTAATTGACTACCATCCCAGAAAGGTGAATGTAGTCCCAGACGCTTTGAGTAGAAAGTCCTTGTTTGCCTTGAAGGCTATGAATACGAGGTTGACTTTATCCAATGATGGTTCGGTTCTAGCTGAGTTGAGAGCTAGACCAGTATGTCTTCAGCAAATTTACGAAGCTCAGAGAAGTGACAAAGAACTTCAAGCTAAAAGAGTTCAGTTCAAATCGACTAGTGATTCAGACTATCAAATTGGGACCGATGATTGTTTGATGTTCCGAGGTAGGATTTGTGTACCGAAAGATACCGAGCTTATTCAAAAAATTCTTCACGAGGCACACAGTGGTTGTTTGTCTGTTCATCCAGACAGTACAAAAATGTATAATGATTTGAAGAAATTATATTAGTGGTCGAGTATGAAGTGAGATATTTTAGAGTTTGTCTCGAAATGTTTGATTTGTCAACAAGTAAAAGCCGAAAACCAAGTACCTTCAGGTTTACTTCAACAAATGATGGTACTCGAGTGGAAATGGGATAGAATTACGATGGATTTCGTAACAGGTTTACCTTTGACTCCAAAAAAGAAAGATGCCATTTGGGTCATTGTTGATAAATTGATGAATTCGGCTCATTTTATTCCGGTATGTATCGACTATTCACTTGATAAGCTAGTTGGATTGTACATTGCTGAGATTGTTCGATTACACGGAGTGCCTATTTCTATTATTTCGGATAGAGATCTGAGGTTTACGTCGAGATTTTGGAAAAAGTTACAAGAAGCTTTGGGTACGAAGTTGAACTTTAGTACCGCATTTCATCCACAAACCGATGGTCAATCTGAAAGAACGATTCAGGTTCTCGAAGATATGCTTCGTTGTTGTGTTTTAGAGGTCAAAGGTAGTTGGGAAAAATATCTACCTTTAGTCAAATTTGCTTATAACAACAGTTTTTAGTCGAGTATAAAGATGGCACCGTATGAGGAATTGTATGGCCGCAAGTGTCGGACTCCGTTGTACTAGACCAAGCTCAATGAGAGACAGATTCACGGGGTCGATTTGGTCAGAGAAACCGAAAAAAGTAAAAGTAATTCATGATTGTTTGAAAGCAGTTTCGGATAGACAGAAATCGTATTCAGATTTGAAAAGAAAAGAGATTGAGTTTCAAGTTGGTGATAAAGTATTTCTGAAAGTATCTCCGTGGAAGAAAATTTTGAGATATGGTTGCAAAGGCAAGTTGAGTCTGTGTTTCATTGGGCCGTATGAGATTATTGAAAGAATAGGGCCAGTGGCATATCGACTAGCTTTGCCGTCAGAGTTAGAAAGAATCCATAATGTGTTTCATGTGTCCATGTTGCAACGATATTGATCAGACCCATCGCATGTGATTTCTCTGACAGAGGTTGAGATTCAACCAGATATGTCTTATGGTGAAGAACCGTTCAATATTTTCGCTCGGGAAGTTAAACAGTTGAGAAATAAAAGCATAGCCCCAGTGAAGGTTTTGTGGCAACGACACGGGGTCGAAGAGGCTATATGGGAACCCGAGGAAGCTATGAGAAAATAGTACCCAAAACACCTTTTCGATAAGATTTTCGGGGACGAAAATCCCTAAGGGGGGAGAGTTTTAACAGCTCGATTTTGAGTCTAATCAGAACAGTGGTTTTGGGACCACAAATCTGATGCAGTAAATTTTATTTTATTATATTTTTATGGTCTAGAGTTTTATGGAATTATTTCGTGAAAATTTAGTTCGAAAATTTTGATGTTTGGGCACTCAATTTAGTTAAAGGGACTAAATTGCAAAAACTGCAAAATTTGAGTTCTATATGTTAAAGGTGTCCAATTGCTATGAGATCTTAAATTAGAGGTCCTTAGATTGTAATTAAACCATTATACTTTAGCATGTTCAAAAATGGACAGGGTTAGGTGAAATTTTAAAAGTTAGGCATTAAGGGCATTTTGGTCATTTGGTAAATAAAGACTAAATAAAATTATTAAAAGATGGTCAACTTTTTAATTTCATCCTTCATAGCCGAAAATTGAAGGGTCTCCATAGCTAGGGTTTTGGCCAACTTTCAAGCTCGATTGTAAGTCTGTTCTTGCCCCGTTTTTCATGATTTTTATGTTTTTGAAGTTGTCTCAACCTAATCTAGCTATTTCATGGACTAATTTGAAGATATGTCGAAGCCTAAAATTTTACCCATGTTAGATATTTGTGTATTTTGATGTTTAATGGTAGAAAATGTATGTTAGTTGTAAGATAAACAACATTTACCAAGTGATTTTTGATGAAAATGCCTAAAAAAGACCTATTTGTAAAAGTTGTAAAATATGTGTAAAAAATGTGAATAAATGAAAAATGGTGGCTATTTTAAGCATAGATAAAAGTAGGCTAGGCTTAGGATGAGAAGAAATTGAAAGAAAATCATTTTACGAGCCTAGGGACTAAAATGTAAAATGTTGAAAAGTTAGGGGCAAAAATGTAATTTTGCCATAATGTGATTTTTGGGCTGAATTGAATAATTTGAGTATTAAATGAGTAAAATTTGCTATTATAGATCAAGAAAAATGAGGTTTGGACCTAGATCGGGGGAAAACAAGGTGTTTGATGATTAGGTCCATTTCTACTATTTTTTGTACCGAGGCAAGTTCGTATGTTAATAATGCAACGTTACAATTGTATTTATAATGTTTGGTTATTGCATGAATTGTGTGATTGACTCTATAGATGTAATTGACGATGTTTTGACAAGCGAGAAAATTTCGGTTGAACCTTAGGAATAAATTAGGATACAAGTGACATGTCACTAGGAACCTATGTGGATATGTAATTATGTGATTTATGTGTCCCGGGTGTTGGTCTTGTACGTCCTACCGATGGCTGGGTATACCAGCATGCTTTACGGATACCTGACAGCTTGTGTGAGCAGCACTGTGTAGCTACGTCCTGACTGACAACTTGTGTGAGCAGGCCCGTGGATAGCTCGAGAGCGAGCCTATATGTGTTATGAGATTGGTGGTAGCATTGGCTACATATGTGGCACTTATGTGAAAATTTTTCGTGTATCCGATAGTATTCCAAGTTGTTCAATGGGTATGTCAAAGATGAGAAAGTATGTGATTATGTTACGAGTTGGTATAGGTATGTACGAAAAACACAAAGGAAATGGATTCGGTATATGATGAACTATTGGTAAGATTGTGATTGAGTAAGTTATGCTCATGAAGTTTTGATGGCATTTATATTGATATATGTTATGTTATTCATATGACAAATGTATAATTAATGTTATTTATTATTTGCATATGAACTTACTAAGCTATATAGCTTACTCCCCTTTCTTTCCCTTTTCTTATAGTGTCACCAAGCTAGCTCGAGATCGGAGATCGTCGGAGATCCATTCACACTATCAATCATTATTTTGGGCACCATTGAAATGTCAATATTTTGAATTATGGCATGTATAGGGACTTGGACATTTTGTTATATGTGTCATTATGATTTGGCCAAAGGTATTCGTTTGTAATTGATAAGTGTTCTATTTTGTATGAGACTTTGAAAGATGGCCTATATTGGTTAAATTGGATGTGCTTGTGATATGTTTGTGTTTGGTAAACTATGATGTTAAAGCATGTTGGATGTTAGCATGTGGATGTGATGTTAATACCATGATTGTGGATGTTTTGGTTGCCTAAGTATGCCATGAATTGTTCCATTGAATTAGTGTAAGTGTAGGCGCAAATGAGGGTGGCAAATGGCTTGGTAAATAGCCTTTATATTTTCCACAAAGGTAGACTGTAACAGTCTGGTTTATACCCTAGTCGGAATAGTAGTTTCGGGACCACAAATTTGAGTCCGTATAATATTTTAATATTATTTTCTATGCCGTTGATAAGTAACTAAGCATGTGTTAAATTTTCGTTAGTTAAATTGCTCATTTGTGTGTTTAATTTGATGAAAAGGATTGAATTGCATTAAATGTACAACTAGCATGCTATTTGTTAAAGTACCTTTGTGTTGTGGCTTTTTAAATAAGGAAGCCTTATGTGGCAATTATGCCAATACTTGAGATAGTGGAATGAAAATGGTCAATAATGACCTTGTATAATATGTTTTAAATTTTTATGTTATAAGGTTGAAATTGGAAATGAATTATTAAGTCATATTATAATAAAACCAAAAGCATAAAAATTGCTATGGTTATCATCTTTCCACCGAAAACACAAACAAAATAGGGAAGAAAGTCTTTGTTATATTTGGCCATTTGAGAGTTTAATTCAAGGTTAGTTTTTTATCCGTTTTTGATAATTTCTACGTTTTTGTAATCGTTGTTTTGAGAGCTACAAAACCCATGTATCAATTTTGTGTATTGATGATATTTGTTAAATATGCCATTGATGTTATGTTGAGCATTGTGTTGATCTATGGTGTTAAATGAAAGATTTGAGCTAGATGAACATACTTTGTTCTTGAAGTTTTGATGAATTTAGCTAATTAGGGCTAAATTGAGAAAATATTATTTTTGAGGACTAAATTACAAATTTGATGGAAAATATGGGCTTGTATGAGATGTATGAACATTCGGCTAAGCATGGTTAAAAGATGATTTTGTGAATTTGATGTTTTGAGAAATATGGACTAAATTGATAAATTGTGCAAATGTGAGGGTTAATTTGCAAATAGCCCTAAATGTGTGTCATTGGATTGAATTAGATGAATTAGTGAATAAAAGGATTAATTCTGATTATGTTTAGATCAAGAATCGAGGGAAGGCAAAAGTAACTGAATAGCCATTTTTGTTTCTGTTAAACCGAATCCGAGGTAAGTCATATTGCAAATAAATGTTGTTATATTGAATTGAGTTTATTCATATGATTATTTGTGAAAATGAACGCTTATGAGATACTTTGAATATGAATTCCGAGATATGGATGATATAGTGTTGAGTCCGAGAAGTCCCGTACGAACCTAGGAATATATTGGATTAGCTATGTCATGACATAGGTATCTGTTCTGTTTTATCATGTAAGACCATGTCTGGGACGTTGGCATTGATTTGAAATTTTGTGTAAGACCTCGTCTGGGACGTAGGCATCGACATGAGCGTTACGTGTAAGACCACGTCTGGGACATTGGCATCGGTATGATCTTTACGTGTAAGACCATGTCTAGGACATCGGCATCGTATTGATTCGTGTAAGACCCTGTCTGGGACAGTGGCATCGATAGTTGATTACATGTAAGACCTCGCCTGGGATGTTGGCATTGTACGACCATTCTGAGCTTTCTGAGTATCCCACTAGATTCATTATGGTTCAACGGGCAAGTCTGTGATACGAATGGCTAAGTGAATTGTATATCCGTTTCAGGTACGTTGAATTATACACTAAGTGTGTATATAAGGTAAATACCTATGTGATCTTACTATGATTCTTAAGTTGATGAATGTGGCAAATATGGCAAAGGATATGGATCAAAGTATATGCGTGAGAAATTTGCTATGTATATGAATTGTGCCAATATGGTTATATGCTTATATGCTTTACATATTAAGATTATTTGTATATAACTTACTAAGCTTTTAGAAAGCTTACTCTGTGTGTGTATTTTCTCTGTTTTATAGGTCGTCAAAGCTACTGAAGGCTCGGGACCGTCAAGGATCATCGTCACACTACTAAACCTATTTTGGTACATTTTGGAAATGTATAAAGCTAGATATGGAATGTATAGGCTAGCATTTGCTATAGGTTTGTTATATGAATTTAGCCATGTGATTTGGCTAGTTATGATGTTGGGAATTTACTTGAAGGAATGTGATATATGAAGTATGTTTTGGTATGGTTAGTTGAGGCATAATATGGTCAAGTTTTGATTAAGTGAATGAATGAAATATGTTTGTGATGAGATGAGTTTTAACCTTGTATTTTAGCATGTTTGGAATTGGTATTGAATGTATAGATTGAATGGTTAATTTGGTATGTTTTTGTGAGTCATTTGAATATGAAATGAGTTGGTAAACATTGCTTGTAGATATGACCTAGGTGGGTGGCATTTTGGCCTTGCAAATGGCCTATAATGTCACACGGTTGTGGCACACGGGCTTGCCTAGTGACCGTGGGGTTAAGTCAGTAGCTAGCCTAATAGAACACGGCCATGAAACACGGGCGTGTCTAGTAGCCGTGTGAGAAAGTCAGTATTGGCCTATGAGTACACGGCCTTAGCACACGGGGTGCTGGGTGGTCGTGGGTGTAAAGACAGATTGACCACGACCAAGGCACACGGGCGTGCTTGGTGGCCGTGGATGTGAGGTCAGTTTTGACCACGGGCAGGACACACGGGGGTGTCCTGTAACATCCTGGAAAGGGCCTATGCATTTTCGGTTTAATTGTATGAAGTAACATGTTTTGTGTACTAAGAATAAATTTTGAACATTTTTGGAAACTTGGAAATGGATGGAAATGATTTGGAAATGATTCAAAATAGGAAAGTGCACATTTCTGGAAACTTGGAAATGTAAGAAAATGTCAAGTTTACAGAGCCGAACAAAATTTTTTGGAAACTTAGAAATGACCTAGAAATGACGAGTTTTAAGGTTTAAAAGGGGAAATTAAGGCAAGGTGGCCTTAAAAGAAAAAGTTTGTGAAATTTGACACACAAACAAAGCTTGGAAAAGTGGTCCAAGATGCCACTTAGGGCCTATGGAAATGGCGCCATATGCAAGAGGAATGGGGCTGAGTTCGAGTCACTTGGGAAGCAAATAAAGGAGGTTTTATTTTTGCTTCCAGTAAGACCGAGGTGGACGGCACATGCTTCTAGAAAGGAGGTGTTTTATTTTCATAAATATTCGATTAAAAAGGGTGATAAATAAAGGATTTTTAAATTGGATTATTATGAAGAGATAAATGTTGGATTTAAACTCTTTTATTTATGATAATTAAAGGATAAAGTTATAGATAGAGGAGTGGTGGCCAAGTAAGGGACTCCTTAGATGATAAATTTCGGCTATAAAAGGAAGGAGGGCTACTCATCAATTTTTGCTTCCTCCTTTCTCCGCCGAATTCTTAGTGCTCTCTCTCTTCTTTTCTTTCTTTTCTTTTGTCAAGCCGAAATTAAGTAATTGTTGGAACCTAGCCGAATATTTTCCTCTCCATTAGAAGCCATAGCCGAATCTCCCGTGAATCTAGGCAAGGAAGTAGTCGATCAAGTATTAAGGGATCTCGGGTTTCTACAACTCGTCGACTACAAGGAGGAATATTTCGGGATCTAAGGTAAGAAACTATAAGATCCAAAGGTCTTGTTTTAAGTTTTAATGTTAGATTAAACCTAACATGTGATTATAGGAATTTTGACATCCCTAGGAAAGCAAGGATACTTTTCGGGATTTGAGATCACAAAGGTATGTATTTAAGACATTCGGCCAAAGCCTATTTTAAGTATTTGGATTTATTCCCAAAAGCCGAAACTAACCTAGGATTTGTTTTAATGATTGGCCGAATGCAAGAAGGAATACAACAAAGTTTTGGGACTTGATTCTTAAGTCAATCGGCAACAAGGTAGGTTTTAAGTATACAAATCCTACTAGGATTTGGTTTTAAACCCAAAAAGGTTTATTAATGTGTTTAAATGATTGGCCGAATATAGGAGTTAAGGATCTAAATCAGTAGATCGGTTCTTCGGGATTTCAAGGACTTCGTTAAACGAATCAGGTGTGTACCCCACACTAACTTTTAATATGATTATGGTAATATGTAAAATGTGCATATGGATAGGGTACCGTGTTATGGTACAAAGTACTCAGGTACGTCTCCTACTTCCACTAGGATTATGAAATATGTTATTTATAACATGTGAAAATTTATAAGAATGTGAATTTAAGTAGGATATGCATGATATGAATAATATGGGTCATTCGGGATATATGAAAAAGGGGAAGTGAATGTGATGACTACGGTCTCACTATCTGAATGTGGTAACTTCTGTTACATTATTCAATGTGGTGTCTCATGACACAATTATCCGTGGCTATGCCACAAATTTTATATGGGCGATGAGTACGTCGATCGCAATGATCGCTTTCGATGGTGTGTAGCGGATGGAGGGTTGACTTAGTAGTCCCCACAAGGTGCAAAAGTTGGTACAGGATGTGTAGCGGATGGCACCTAGGTTTGGGTTTGGGTTGCACCATCATTTTTCTCTGTTATATGAATAAGCATTTGATATGAAAATGTATGCCTGATCTATTGAATTTTAGTGTTGTGTACACATTGAGTCTGTTGACTCACCCCGTTGTGGGACTATTTTTCAGTGTGACGATCAATAATGGACCTGGTTCATGGAAGCTTAGGGATGGCCATGCTAAGCTTGAAGTTTTATTCAATATGGATATTTAAATTTATTTAAGTATTTTAGAATTTTATTTTGGGATTCTACTTGATGTAATAAGGCCATAAGTTACACTTCTTTACTTTTATTTTTAATTACTATGTTACGAATTATTTTCAATTAAAGTTAAGTAAAATTTATTTCTTTAAAAATAAACCCTAATTGTTTTTTTCATCTTAATTAATTGGATTTTAAAATAAGATAAATGGGTTTTTAACTCAAGCCCAACCCAAAACAATAGTTTTTAAAAATCGCACCAGCTTTTCCTCCGTAATAAAAGAATTTTGTAACCAGTTTACTTAAGGAACATACAGATCCGGTCCGTGCTCATGGGCCGGTGTGTGGGGTATTTTAGTTTGTATCGAGCCCGATTTTAAACTTCTCTACTGTGGGCTAAGGCCCAAAACGTTTTCAAATCGAGCCAAGTAAGCTTTTTGAAAGAATTTTATGAAATAAACAGGTTTTTCCGCATGGCTCCTAAGTCTCCGACCGCAGCCCACCGTAGGTAAGTACCCTAACTATTTGTGTGATTATGTGTTATGAAATATGGAAGGGTAGAAAAGGAATGGAACGTAGAAAAGCATGATAGGAACTTGAACCCTAGGACTAGTCTACTCAAACACAAACACATAAGACTTAAGGAACGTTAAACAAACCTATGGTTAAGTCACCGAGTTAGGTGTGGTAACCACTGCATGCATGTCTAGGATTGGATCGGAAGAGCCGGTATTTAAGCAAATCCTAGTGACTCACCTCCTCTTCGCAGAATCCCACCAGTGCGTAGCTTCTGGCTCACCCTAACCTGCAGGGCTCAGAGGTGTGGCAACCTCTGTGCGCATGTCTAGGAATGGTTTCTGGTGGGAGCTTGGTATTTAAGCACCGCGTGACTCACCTCCTCTCCACTCGAATCCTCGCCTGGTGCGTAGCTTTGGTTCACCCCGACCAAGAGGGCTTCTGGCCATAGGCTAAACACAATGACTAAAACCCTAAAGGGAACTAGCCGTGTTTCTATAAAAACAACAAAACCCTAGTTTTAAAACTCTTAAAAAAATTTCTTTTAAATTTGTGAAAACCATCTTTACAAAATTTTCCAAAATTTTTCCGATTTGTGAAAAATTACCAAATACTCCTCGAGGTCAAAAATTTTCGAAATACCCCCAGATTTCGAAATTTTTCCAAAATACCCCGAGAATTTAAAAATACCAAAATAATTTGTGACGAAATCACCAAAGAACTCTTTCTTTTGGAAAAAAATTTCGAAAATACCCCTGTAGGATAAAATTACAAAAATACCCCTAGGTAATGGAGAAACAATAACAATGAAAACTACAACGTTTCTCTGAATGAACGAAAGTTCATAATTGTTTGATGGATGTACGAATGAATGGAAAGACTGTGTGCATGTATGAATACGAAAGAACCACTCCTAAATTCTTTTTCATAAAACTTCTTCGTGGGTAAACAAGTGAAAGAAAGACTAATTCATAAAACTTCTTAATCAGATTACGATGTTAGAAATGAGCTCTAGAGGACGGGTCGCCGTGGACGAGGTAGAGGAAGGATGACGGTGTCGTAACCGCTTAGATCGGGTCAAGGGTCCGACAACGAGATACCATCGCCACCACCACCCCCACCAGGTGTTGAGCAAAGCAAGCTCGGGACGGGAGAAGATGCCGTGTCACAGTCGCGGCCGCGAGTTTTGGAGTTGGTGGCTGGTGCAGGAGGAAATTCGGGAACCCGTGAAGTCCAGGCTCGAGCGGCTTCGAGCTAATGGAGCCGAAATGTTTCGTGGAGTATCGGTGTGGCACCCAAGATACCGAAAATCGTTGGAAGCAACCGAGCGCATCATGGATGAGCTTGATCCGACCTCGAGGAAAAGTTGAAAGGATGGTGGCATCGTTACGCCGATGAAGCGATCGCTGGTGGTTAATCGTCGGGATGGTGCCACGGCTGAGGATCCGACCGGGAATATGTTAAGGAAGCATTTGTAAGAAATATGTGGGAACCGTGTATACGAGATGAGCAAAGGAAGGCTTTTCGGGCTGGTTCAAGAGAACAAGTCCGCTTGCGGAATATGAAGTGAATTCTCGAGGTTGAGCCGCTACGCCGAGAAGTAGTGGCAATCGAGCATGAGCGTTGTGTTCGCTTGGAGGACGGACTAAGAGATGATCCGAGATTGTTGATAGCACCGCATCGTGAGCAGGAGTTTCTCGCTTTAGTGGAGAAGGCTAAAGTGGTGAAGGAATCAAGGATTCTACAAAGCGCATCGTGGATCAAAATAGGCCCAAAAGAGGTTTTGGATCGCCCGGGAAGGCTCAAAAGAGGACTAGAGTTGATGGGTCGCAAAACAAAGCAAAGTCGTGTAGGATGGCGATCGTCCTTGTGAACATTGTGGGAAGAAGCACTTAGGGAGGCCGAAAAAGAAGGAGGATGTTTTCGGTGTGGGTCTAAGGACCATATGCTCAAGGATTGTCCTAAGAAACCGATGAAAGTCGCATCACCGCCGGAATGTTAGTCAGGTTGGTAGAGGAGGACAGCAGCCTCAACGAGGTCGTGGTTTGAGTAATCGAGGTAACGGTGCTGGTAGAGGACGTGGAGCACAGGGTAGAGGTGCTACTAATGCTGAGGCAAGGCAATCGGGGTTGGTTTATGCGGTTCGCAGTAGGGAGGACTTTGAGACGCACTTGATGTTATAACCTGCACGTTCCTTATTTATGGCAAGTCTTATTATGCCTTAATTGATGTGGGCTCGACCCATTCATATGTTACATGTAGTGTAGTGGAAACACTAGGCCTAGACTCTGAACTTTCTGATAGGGAGATAACTGTAGTAAGCCCATTAGGCCTAACTGTAGTGGTGGATAAGATCTTTTGGAATGTACCCCTAGAGATTCAGGGAGTGAACTTTCGGGCTGACTTAATGGAACTACCTTTCGGGGAGTTTGAACTTATACTTGGAATGGACTGTCTAGTAGAGCACCGAGCCGTGTTTGATTGTACGGCTAAATGAATGGAACTAAGGACCCCAGAGGATGAAGTAGTAGTAATGATCGGAGAGAGAAGAAACTACCGCCCAACGTAGTTTTGCGTTGAAGGTCTTGAGAAAATGGTTAAGAAATGGTGCAAGGCGTTCTTAGCCTTCGTAAGTGCGTTGGGTGGAAAGGAAGAAGGTGTCAAGGAGTTAGAACCGTAAGAGACTTTGAAGATGTATTTCAAAGAATTACCGTGAATACCCCAGATAGGGAGGTGGAATTTGGAATAGACTTGCTGCCAGAACACTCCTCGTGTCAATCGCCCATACCGAATGGCGCCTAAAGGAGTTAGTTGAGCTCAAGGCTCAAATCCAAGAGTTGTTGGATCGTGGGTTCATACGACCCAAGTGTGTCTCCATGGGGAGCACCCACTGCTTTGTAAAGAAGAAGGACGGAACTATGCGTATGTGCATAGATTACCGTCGCTTGAATAAGTCGACCATCAAGAACAAGTATCCTTTGCCAAGGATCGATGACTTGTTCAATCAATTGAAGGGGGCCGCAGCAGATTCTCAAAGATAGACTTAAGGTCGGGATATCACCGCTGAAGGTGAAGGAGGCAGATATCCATAAGACCGCTTTTAGGACAAGATACGCCATTTTGAGTTTGTGGTGATGCCGCTTGATTGACGAACGCTCCAATCGCATTCATGGATATGATGAACTGGGTTTTCAACCATACTTGGATAGGTTCATCGTTGTGTTCATCGACGATATTTTGGTGTACTCCAAGTCCAAGAAGAGCATGATGAACACCTCCGAATTGTGCCGCAAGTATTAAGGAGAAGAGCTCTATGCCAAATTCAGCAAGTGTGAATTTTGGCTTAAGGAGGTGGCATTCCTAGGACATGTGGTATCCGCAGTAAGGAATAAGAGTGGACCCTAGGAAGATCGAGGCGTTGTTGGATTGGAAACCACCTAGGTCCGTGGTCGAGATCCAAGTTTCTTAGGTTTGGCAAAGCTATTACAGTAAGGTTTGTGGAAGGGTTCTCGCCAATAGCCGCGCTTTGACAAAGTTGCTAAGGAAGGAAGTACCCTTTGAATGGTCCGATAAGCAATGAAGAGCTTTGACAACCTTAAAAAGGTGTTGACGGAGGCTCCGGTGTTAATTCAAATAGGAGGTCGGGAAGGATTTTGTGGTGTACTATGACGCTTCGCATATGGGATTAGGATGTGTGCTAATGCAAGAAGGAAAAGTAGTCGCTATGCATCTCGGCAACTAAGGCCTCATGAGGTTAACTACCCAACTCATGACTTAGAGTTGGCAAGCAGTGGTTTTCGCCCTTAAGGTTTGGAGGCACTACCTTTATTGAGAAAGGTCGATAATCTACACAGCACCACAAGAGCCTTAAATATTTGTTGACTCGTAAGGAGTTGAACTTGAGGCAACGAAGGTGGGTGGAACTATTAAAGGATTATGATGCCGACAGAGTACCACCCGGCAAGGCGAATGTGGTAGCCGATGCCCTAAGTCGGAAGGTTGTGTCGGATCTAAGGGCTATGTTCGCTCACTTGAGTTTATATGATGATGGAAGCCTGTTGGTGAATTACAAATCAAGCCCACATGGTCGAATGAGGTGAAAAGGGGACACTTGGTCGATAAGGACCTAAGTGCTAAATTTCAGCAAGTACAGAACGGAGAATTAAAGGACTATGGCGTCAATGATGAAGGAGTATTGTGCTACAAGGGTAAAGTCTGTATACCGAGAGACGAAGAGTTAAGACAAAGGATTCTTCGGGAGGCACATGGTAGCCCTTATGCTATGCATCCCGGAGGCATTGTCGTGATAGGGATCTAAGGGAACAATTTTGGTGGTCCGATCTTAAACGGAAGTTACTAAATTTGTGGGAAAATGTCCGACGTGTCGCCAGTTAAGGCTGAACACCAAGTTCCATCGGGATTGCTTCAACCAATCGAGATTCCCAATGGAAGTGGGAGAGAATTACCATGGACTTCGTTAGTGGGCTTCCCCTTACGCCTACTAAGAAGGACTCAGATGGGTAATAGTGGACCGCTTGACCAAGTCCTCGCATTTCATTCCTGTAAGAGTAGACTATTCTCTTCGTGAAGTTGGCCAAGTTATATGTGGCGGAATTGTGAGGTTACATGGAGTACCGGATCGATCATCTCCGATAGAGACCCAAGGTTTACGCCTCGATTTTGGAGGGCACTTCATCAAGCTTTAGGCACTAAGTTGGACTTCACTACGGCTTTTCATCCACAATCGACGGGCACCAACGAGTTATACAAGTGTTGGAAGATATGTTGAGAGGTCAGTGTGATAGATTTCCGAGGAAGTTGGGAAGACTACTTGCCTTTAGCTGAGTTCGCTTACAACAACAGCCTATCAAAGCTAGCATTCTGATGGCACCATATGAAGCATTGTATGGTCGGAAGTGTCAAACTCCTACTTGTTGGGTGAGTTAGAGAACGCCGAGTTTTGGGTCCGAGTTAGTGGCGGAAATCAAGAGAAGGTTAAGACAATTGGAGCACGGTTAAAGGAAGCGCCCGACAGGCGTAAGTCGACGCAGACCTTAAGCGGAAGGAAATAGAGTTTGAAGTGGGAGACCAAGTGTTTCAAGGTCTCGCCTTGGAAAAAGGTAATGAGGTTCGGCCGCAAGGGAAGTTAAGCCCAAGGTTTATAGGTCCCTATCGAGTAAATCGGCGAGTTGGAGCAGTGGCATACCAATTGAGTTGCCACCCAGAGTTGCGGCAGATGCACGACGTATTCCATGTATCCATGCTACGTCGTTATCGATCGGATTCGTCTTATGTGGTACATGTCGAAGAAGTAGAGCTAAGGCCGACTTATCGTATGAGGAAGAGCCAATTCAAATATTGGAACGTGATGTGAAAGTGTTACGTAGGAAGTCAATTCCTCTAGTCAAGGTGTTATGGCGCAATCATGGATCGGAAGAAGCTTCGTGGGGAACCGTAAGAGGCAATGCGACAACAATACCCTCAATTATTTTAGTTAGAAAATTTCGAGGACGAAATTATTTTAAGGGGGTAGAACCAGAACATCTCGGAAAGGGCCTATGCATTTTTCGGTTTAATTATATGAAGTAACATGTTTTATGTACTAAGAATAAATTTTGAACATTTTTGGAAACTTGAAATGGATGGAAATGATTTGGAAATGATTCAAAATAGGAAAGTGCACATTTCTGGAAACTTGGAAATGTAAGAAAATGTCAAGTTTACAGAGCCGAACGAAAATTTTTGGAAACTTAGAAATGACCTAGAAATGACGAGTTTTAAGGTTTAAAAGGGGAAATTAAGGCAAGGTGGCCTTAAAAGAAAAAGTTTGTGAAATTTGACACACAAACAAAGCTTGGAAAAGTGGTCCAAGATGCCACTTAGGGCCTATGGAAATGGCGCCATATGCAAGAGGAATGGGCTCGAGTTCGAGTCACTTGGGAAGCAAATAAAGGAGGTTTTATTTTTGCTTCCGTAAGACCGAGGTGGACGGCACATGCTTCTAGAAAGGAGGTGTTTTATTTTCATAAATATTCGATTAAAAAGGGTGATAAATAAAGGATTTTTAAATTGGATTATTATGAAGAGATAAATGTTGGATTTAAACTCTTTTATTTATGATAATTAAAGGATAAAGTTATCGATAGAGGAGTGGTGGCCAAGTAAGGGACTCCTTAGATGATACTTTCTGGCTATAAAAGGAAGGAGGGCTACTCATCAATTTTTGCTTCCTCCTTTCTCTCGCCGAATTCTTAGTGCTCTCCTCTCTTCTTTTCTTTCTTTTCTTTTGTCAAGTCGAAATTAAGTAATTGTTGGAACCTAGCCGAATATTTTCCTCTCCATTAGAAGCCATAGCCGAATCTCCCCGTGAATCTAAGCAAGGAAGTAGTCGATCAAGTATTAAGGGATCTCTCGGGTTTTACAACTGTCGACTACAAGGAGGAATATTTCGGGATCTAAGGTAAGAAACTATAAGATCCAAAGGTCTTGTTTTAAGTTTTAATGTTAGATTAAACCTAACATGTGATTATAGGAATTTCGACATCCCTAGGAAAGCAAGGATACTTTTCGGGATTTGAGATCACAAAGGTATGTGTTTAAGACATTCGGCCAAAGCCTATTTTAAGTATTTGGATTTATTCCCAAAAGCCGAAACTAACCTAGGATTTGTTTTAATGATTGGCCGAATGCAAGAAGGAATACAACAAAGTTTTGGGACTTGATTCTTAAGTCAATCGGCAACAAGGTAGGTTTTAAAGATACAAATCCTACTAGGATTTGGTTTTAAAGCCAAAAAGGTTTATTAATGTGTTTAAATGATTGGCCGAATATAGGAGTTAAGGATCTAAATCAAGAGATCAGTTCTTGGGATTTCAAGGACTTCGTTAAACGAATCGTGTGTGTACCCCACACTAACTTTTAATATGATTATGGTAATATGTAAAATGTGCATATGGATAGGGTACCGTGTTACGGTACAAAGTACTTAGGTACGTCTCCTACTTCCACTAGGATTATGAAATATGTTATTTATAACATGTGAAAATTTATAAGAATGTGAATTTAAGTAGGATATGCATGATATGAATAATATGGGTCATTCGGGATATATGAAAAAGGGGAAGTGAATGTGATGACTACGGTCTCACTATCTGAATGTGGTAACTTCGGTTACATTATCTGAATGTGGTGTCTCATGACACAATTATCTGGTGGCTATGCCACAAATTTTATATGGGCGATGAGTACGTCGAATGCAAATGATCGCCTTCGATGGTGTGTAGCGGATGGAGGGTTGACTTAGTAGTCCCCACGGTGTGCAGGTTGGTACGGGGATGTGTAGCGGATGGCACCTAGGTTTGGGTTTGGGTTGCACCATCATTTTTCTCTGTTATATGAATAAGCATTTGATATGAAAATGTATGCCTGATCTATTGAATTTTAGTGTTGTGTACACATTGAGTCTCTGCTTGACTCACCCTGTAGGGACTATTTTTCAGTGTGACGATCAATAATGGACCGGGTTCAATGGAAGCTTAGGGATGGCCATGCTCACTTTGAAGTTTTATTCAATATGGATATTTAAATTTATTTAAGTATTTTAGAATTTTATTTTGGGATTCTACTTGATGTAATAAGGCCATAAGTTACACTTCTTTACTTTTATTTTTAATTACTATGTTACTTAATTATTTTCAATTAAAGTTAAGTAAAATTTATTTCTTTAAAAATAAACCCTAATTGTTTTTTTCATCTTAATTAATTGATTTTAAAATAAGATAAATGGGTTTTTAACTCAAGCCCAACCCAAAACAATAGTTTTTAAAAATCGCACTCAGCTTTCCTCCTGGTAATAAAAGAATTTTGTAACCAGCTTTACTTAAGGAACATACAAGATCCAATCTGTGCTCGTGGGCGGGTGTGGGGTGTTTCATGTCCAGCAAAAGTGTGGAGGTACACGGCTTGCCTACACACGAGCGTGTAACCCCGAAACTTAGAAAGTTTTAAATTTCTGTGAAATTTTGTATGTGTTCCGGTTTAGTCTCGACCCTATTTATGAGCATGCTTTAAGTCTCGATGACTTACTTAAGGGACAATATGAATATAATTGATGAGTTACTTGATGAATTATCTGTTAAAGTTTTCGATCCGCCCCAGAACGCCTCAACCCTAGTCTGACGTCGGACACGGGTTAGGGGTGTTACATTTGGTATGTGTCAGAGCTACGGTTTAGCCGATTCTCAGACTAACGTAGCGTGTCAGAGTCTAGCTATACATGCCATATGTCTAAACTGTTATAGTGTGATGAATCTTGACGTGCAAAATGTGATTTTCTGTATAGTAATGGATCCTGAAAGAGCCATAGCTGACGACGTAGAAAGTAATGCGCCTACTCCCGCGCAAGTGACAGTACCCTTTGATCCGAAACCGGCCACTAGCGGTCAAGGGGAAGAAGCTAAACAAGCTTTCTTCTAAATGTTGAGTGAATGGTTCACTCAATTCGTAAAGAATAACCCGACCGTTTCACAACCCCGCCCCAGTTAATCTCCTCGCACTCTCGCCAGCCTCCGATGATGGGTATAAATCTGTTGAATAAGCCTCCGGTTGACAAGATCCGCAAGTATGGGCCTGAAGAGTTTCGGGCTACTAATGATGATAATACCGAGAAGGCAGAGTTTTGGTTAGAAAACACGATCCGGGTATTCGATGAGATGTCTTTGACTCCGGAAGAATGCATAAAGTGTGTTGTATCTTTGCTTCGAGATGCAGCGTACCAATGGTGGAAAACTCTGATATCTGTTATTTCGAAAGAAAGAGTGACATAGGACTTCTTTCAGAGCAAGTTCCAGAAGAAATATATCAGTGAGAGATTCGTAGATCAGAAATGAAAGGAATTTTTGGAACTAAAAAAAGGCCAAATGACTGTTTCGGAATATGAACGAGAGTTCGTGAGACCGAGTCAGTATGCTCGAGAATGTGTATCATCTGAAGCTATAATGTTCAAAAGGTTCGAAGATGGGCTTAATGAAGACATCCATTTACTAGTTGGGATTTTAGAGATAAAAGAGTTTGTTGTACTTGTTGGTCGAGCGTGCAAAGCTGAGGCACTCGGGAAAGATAAAAGAAAAGTTGAGTCTGAAGCTCGAGATATGAGAAAGAAATTTTAGAGTAAATCATTTCAGTCTGCTCCAAAAAGATTCAGAGATAATCAAAGTCATTCCAGAGATAATGTGGGACATTTGAATAGAAATCAATCTAGATCGCAAATGAGTTCTAAAACTCCAGCAACTACAGTGGCTAGCGTTGGTAATGCTCGATCTGAGAGACCTGAATGTAAATATTGTGGAAAAAGGCATCCGGGAAGCTGTAGATTAAATGACAGAACTTACTTCAGATGTGGATCACTTGATCATTTTATCCGTGATTGCCCTGAGTCTGTCGAGCCTGAGACTGTTCAGAATCTAAGATCTGATAATGCACCTGTGAGAGGTAGACCTTCGAAGAATGTAAGAAATGTCCGTGGTAGTCAGAGAACTACGAGAGAGACTGTTGTGAGATCTAAAACTAGAGCGCCTGCCAGAGCGTATGCTATCCGAGCTCGTGAGGAAGCTTCATCTCCTGATGTTATAACGAGTACTTTTACTCTTAATGATACTTCTGTGATTGCATTGATAGACCCTGGTTCTATGCATTCATATATATGCATGAATTTAGTATTCAGTAAGACTATACTTGTAGAGTCTACTGAGTTTGTTATAAAAGTATCGAACCCCTTAGGTAAAAGTGTCCTAGTTGACAAAGTATGCAAGAACGGCCCATTAATGTTTCGAGATATTTGTTTCCCTAACGATTTGATGCTTTTGCCATTTGATGAGTTTGATATCATTCTGGGTATGGACTGGTTGTTTTCGCATGATGCTATTGTGAATTGTAAGAGAAAGACTATTGATTTGAGATGTCCGAATGATGAAATTGTACGGATTGAATCTAATGATTTGAATGGTTTGCTCGCTATGATATCGGTGCTGCTAAAAGCTCAAAAGCATGTGAAAAAGGGATATGAAGCATATTTTGCTTATGTAATTGATTCAAAGTATCCGAAAGGAAAGTTGAGTCGATGCCTATTGTCCGTGAGTTTTCTAATGTATTTCTCAAGAGTTACCGGTTTGCCTCTGATTCGTGAAGTTGAGTTTTGTATTGAGTTGTTATCTGGTACTACACCTATTTCGATAGCTCCGTATAGAATGGCACCAACAGAATTGAAAGAGTTAAAGTCACAGTTGCAAGAATTGACCGATAGAGGGTTTACTAGACCGAAGTTTCGCCTTGGGGTGCTCTGCTCGCTTGTGAAAAACAAAGATGGCACGATGAGAATGTACATCGATTATCGTCAGTTGAATAAAGTGACCATAAAGAACAAATATTCGTTGCCCAGGATTGATGATTTATTTGATCAGTTAAAAGGAGCTACTGTATTTTCTAAGATTGATCTGAGATCGGGATACTACCAGTTGAGAGTGAAAGATTCTGATATACCGAAAACTGCCTTCAAAATGAGGTATGGGCATTATGAGTTTTTAGTTATGCCATTTGGATTAACCAATGCTCCTACTATTTTTATGGATCTGATGAACAGAATTTTTAGATCGTACTTAGATCGATTTGTTGTGGTGTTCATAGACGATATTTTGATATATTCACGGGATGAAACGGAGCATGCTGAACATCTGAGGATTGTGTTACAAACTCTGCGAGAAAAGTAATTGTATGCGAAATTCAGCAAATGTGAATTCTGGTTGCATGAGGTTAGTTTTCTGGGGCATATTGTGTCAGCTTCTGGGATTCGAGTTGATCCGAGCAAGATTTCTGCTATTCTGGATTGGAAACCTCCGAGAAACGTATCTAAAGTCTGTAGCTTTATGGGCTTAGCTGGTTATTACCGCAGATTTGTAAAATGTTTTTCGACGATAGCTACTCCGTTGACAAAACTAATTCAGAAAGATGTTAGATTTGAATGGTCGGATAAATGTCAGAAAAGTTTTGATCAGTTAAAAACTCTGTTAACAGAAGCTCCGGTGTTAGTACAGCCAGAATCGGGCAAAGAATTTGTGATTTACAGTGATGCTTCATTAAATGGTCTGGGATGTGTTTTGATGCAGGAAGGCAAAGTTGTAGCTTATGCTTCGAGACAATTGAAGCCTCATGAAAAGAACTATCCGACACATGACCTCGAGTTAGCTGCGATTGTGTTTGCACTTAAGATCTGGCGCCATTATCTGTATGGTAAGAAATGTCACGTGTTTTCGGATCATAAAAGTCTAAAATATCTGATGACTCAGAAAGATTTGAATCTGCGACAGAGAAGATGGCTAGAGCTGTTAAAGGATTATGAACTTGTGATAGATTATCATCCGGGTAAAGAAAACGTTGTTGCTGATGCATTGAGTAGAAAATCATTGTTTGCACTACGTGCTTTGAATGCTAAGTTAGATTTATCTGATGATAGTTCTGTGATGGCTGAATTAAAAGCGAAACCATTGTTTATACAGTAGATATGTGATGCTCAGAAATCTGATAATGAGTTATTAGCAAAACGAGCTCAGTGTGGTTTGAATTCTGAATCTGAATTTCGAGTTGTTGATAATTGTTTGAGATTTCGAGATCGTATCTATATTCCAAGAAATCCAAAATTGATTCAGTTGATTTTGAGTGAAGCTCATAATAGTTGTCTATCTGTTCATCCGGGGAGTACTAAGATGTACCATGATCTGAAGCAACACTATTGGTGGTCTGGTATGAAACGGGACATTTTTGACTTTGTTTCGAAATGTTTAATCTGTCAGCAAGTGAAAGCTGAACATCAAGTTTTGTCTGGGTTGCTGCAACCGATTTTGATTCCTGAGTGGAAATGGGATAGAGTAACGATGGACTTTGTTTCTGGATTGCCTCTGACTACGAGAAAGAAAGATGCGATTTGGGTCGTAGTTGATCGATTGACGAAAACTGCCCATTTTATTCCGGTAAGATCTGACTATTCACTTGATAGATTAGCCAAACTTTATATTTCTGAGATTGTAAGATTGCACGGGGTGCCACTATCCATTGTGTCAGATAGAGATCCGAGGTTTACATCGAGATTCTGGAAGAAACTGCAAGAAGTTTTAGGCACGAAACTGCATTTCAGTACAGCTTTTCATCCGCAAACGGATGGTCAATCCGAGCGGATTATTCATATTCTTGAAGATATGTTAAGATGTTGTATACTTGAGTTTAATGGTTAGTGGGAACAATATTTGCCATTGATTGAATTTGCATACAATAATAGTTTTTAGTCGAGCATCAGAATGGCACCATATGAAGCTCTGTATGGACGTAAATGTCGTACACCTCTATATTGGACCGAGCTCAGTGAAAATAAGCTACATGGAGTTGATTCGATAAAAGATTCAGAACCAAAAGTGAAATTGATCCGAGATTGTTTGAAAGCAGCATCTGATCGTCAGAAGTCTTATGCGGACTTAAAATGAAAAGATATAGAATTTGAGATCGGCGACAAAGTATTTTTGAAAGTGTCTCCATGGAAATAGGTACTCCGAATCAGACGTAAAGGCAAGTTGAGTCCGAGGTTCATCGGACTGTATGAGATTATTGAACGTGTCAGGCCTGTTGCATATAGATTAAGGTTTCCCTCTGAATTAGAAAAGATCCACAATGTGTTTCATGTCTCGATGCTCTGTAGATATCGATCCGATCCGTCACATGTGATTACTCCATCTGAAATTGAAATCCAATCTGATATGTCATACGAAGAGGAACCGATTCGTATCTTAGCTCGTGAAGTAAAAGAGTTAAGAAACAAGAGAATTCCGCTAGTGAAAGTATTGTGGAATCGACATGGAATAGAAGAGGCTACGTGGGAGCCCGAAGATTCATTCAGATAGCAATATCCGACCTTGTTTAACGGTAAGATTTTTGGGACGAAAATCCCTAAGAGGGAGAATTGTAACAGTCTGGTTTATACCCTAGTCGGAACAGTGTTTTGGGACCACAAATCTGAGTTCGTATAATATTTTAATATTATTTTCTATGCCGTTGATAAGTAATTAAGCATGTGTTAAATTTTCGTAAGTTAAATTGCTCGTTTGTGTGTTTAATTTGATGAAAAGGATTGAATTGCATTAAATGTACAACTAGCATGCTATTTGTTAAAGTACCTTTGTGTTGTGGCTTTTTAAATAAGGAAGCCTTATGTGGCAATTATGCCAATACTTGAGATAGTGGAATGAAAATGGTCAATAATGACCTTGTATAATATGTTTTAAATTTTTATGTTA
The DNA here is from genome assembly GCA_025698515.1 of Gossypium sturtianum. NCBI lineage: Eukaryota > Viridiplantae > Streptophyta > Magnoliopsida > Malvales > Malvaceae > Gossypium > Gossypium sturtianum. The sequence continues at coordinate 103,214,015 of CM046943.1, forward strand.
TAAGGTTGAAATTGGAAATGAATTATTAAGTCATATTATAATAAAACCAAAAGCATAAAAATTGCTATGGTTATCATCTTTCCACCGAAAACACAAACAAAATAGGGAAGAAAGGCTTTATTATATTCGACCATTTGAGAGTTTAATTCAAGGTTAGTTTTTGATCTGTTTTTGATAATTTCTACGTTTTTGTAATCGTTGTTTTGAGAGCTACAAAACCCATGTATCAATTTTGTGTATTGATGATATTTGTGAAATATTCCATTGATGTTATGTTGAGCTTTGTGTTGATCTATGTTGTTAAATGAAAGATTTGAGCTAAATGAACATACTTTGTTCTTGAAGTTTTGATGAATTTAGCTAATTAGGGCTAAATTGAGAAAATATTATTTTTGAGGACTAAATTATAAATTTGATGGAAAATATGGGCTTGTATGAGATGTATGAACATTCAGCTAAGCATGGTTAAAAGATGATTTTGTGAATTTGATGTTTTGAGAAATATGGACTAAATTGATAAATTGTGTAAATGTGAGGGTTAATTTGCAAATAGCCCTAAATGTGTGTCATTGGATTGAATTGGATGAGTTAGTGAATAAAAGGATTAATTCTGAATATGTTTATATCAAGAACAAAGGAAAACGGACTTAGACCGAGGGAAGGTGAAAGTAACTAAATAGCCGTTTCCGTTTCTGTTAAACCGAATCCTAGGTAAGTCATATTGCAAATAAATGTTGTTATATTGAATTGAGTTTATTCATATAATTATTTGTGAAAATGAATGCTTATGATATACTTTGAATATGAATTCCGAGATATGGATGATATAGTGTTAAGTCCGAGAAGTCCCGTACGAACCTAGGAATATATAGGATTAGCTATGCCATGACATAGGTATCTGTTCTGTTTTATCATGTAAGACCACGTCTGGGACGTTGGCATTGATTTGAAATTTCATGTAAGACCTTGTCTGGGACGTAGGCATCGAAATGAGCATTACGTGTAAGACCATGTCTGGGACATCGACATCATATTGATTCGTGTAAGACCCTGTCTGGGACAGTGGCATCGATAGTTGATTACATGTAAGACCTTGTCTGGGACGTTGGCATTGTACGACCATTCCGAGCTTTTTGAGTATCCTAATAGATTCCTTACGGCTCAAACAGCAAGTCTATGATACGAATGGCTAAGTGAATTGTATATCCGCTTTCAGTATCGCGTTGATTTATACACTAAGTGTGTATATAAGGTAAATACCTATGTGATCTTACTATGATTCTTAAGTTGATGAATGTGGCAAATATGGAAAAGGATATGGATCAAAGTATATGCGTGAGAAATTTGCTATGTATATGAATTGTGCCAATGTGGTTATATGCTTATATGCTTTACATATTAAGATTATTTGTATATGACTTACTAAGCTTTTGGAAAGCTTACTCAGTGTGTGTATTTTCTCCTGCTTTATAGGTCGTCAAAGCTATCAAGGCTCGGGACCGTCAAGGATCATCGCCACACTACTAAACCTATTTTGGTACATTTTGGAAATGTATAAAGCTAGATATGGCATGTATAGGCTAGCATTTTGTATAGGTTTGTTATATGAATTTAGCCATGTGATTTGGCTAGTTATGATGTTTGGAATTTGCTTGAAAGAATGTGATATATGAAGTATGTTTTGGTATGGTTAGTTGAGGCATAATATGGTCAAGTTTTGATTAAGTTAATGAATGAAATATGTTTGTGATGAGATGAGTTTTAACCTTGTATTTTAGTATGTTTGGAATTGGTATTGAATGTATAGATTGAATGGTTAAGTTGGTTTGTTTTTGTGAGTCATTTGAATATGAAATGAGTTGGTAAACATTGCTTGTAGATATGACCTAGGTGGGTGGCATTTTGGCCTTGCAAATGGCCTATAATGTCACACGATTGTGGCACACGGGCGTGCCTAGTGACCGTGGGGCTAAGTCAGTAGCTAGCCTAATAGCACACGGCCATGACACACGGGCGTGTCTAGTAGCCGTGTGAGAAAGTCAGTATTGGCCTATGAGTACACGGCCTTAGCACACGGGGTGCTGGGTGGCCATGGTTGTAAAGACAAATTCGACCACGGCCAAGGCACACGGGCGTGCTTGGTGGCCGTGGATGTGAGGTCAGATTCGACCACAGCCAAGGCACACGAGCGTGCTTGGTGGCCGTGGATGTGAGGTCAGTTTCGACCACGGGCAGGACATACGGGGGTGTCCAGCAGCCGGGGGAGGCACCAGGCTTGCCTACACGGGCGTGTAACCCCTGAAACATAGAAAAGTTTTAAATTTCTATGAAATTTCGTATGTGTTCCGGTTTAGTCCCGACCCTATTTATGAGCATGCTTTAAGTCTCGATGACTTACTTTGTAACATCCCGGGTTAGGGGCTGTTTTGTTGTTGCATGATATTGCATGAGTTTAGTGTGCTGTGTTGCTATTTCGGTGTTTTAGGGGCTTAATTGTGGGCTAGGAGTGTGCCTGAGGAATGGGAAAATTTTGGTTTTGGGTGTTAAGTGAAGGGAGCCGAGAAAGTGGGTTTAAGAATTTTAATTGATGTTTTGTTGCACAAAAGAGGAGCTAGCTTAGTGGCAAAGCATGCGCTACATGGGGAGCTTGGTGTGGCGTCATCTACTTGTGGTGGAGGTCCAGTGTTCGAGCTGCAGAGTCCCCATTTTGGCTTCTTTTGGGACGGCATGGAGGAGAGGTAGAAGGCTAGTGAAATTTACTTGGACTTGGTCTTCACTTTCAAATGTAAGGTGGAGAGCAAAATGTGAGGAGGACTTGGTCCACTCATTTCAAATGAGTGGTGGTGAGGGTGTTTGGGGATTATGGCCGAATTTGTGGGGGTGTTGGAGTGGGGGAAGTGGACGGCTAAGTGTGGGAACATGTTAGCCGAAATTCACCTTAGCAACCTAGGTAATTTTTGGTCACTTTTTGTCAAGGAGTAAAAGTCTCTTCTTTGGGTCATTTGTTAGCCAAGTTCTAAGGGTGTTTTTCATTTCTCTTTGTTTTGTTTTACATCTTTTGAAACCCAAAGACCAAACCTCAACAAGTCACTAAAGTTTGCATCTTTGTTCCTAGAGTACTTGTAGCCGAATACCCTTTCCCATCTTTCTCTTTTCTTTCAATTTTGTAAACCAAACTACTATCTCCCTTTTTCATATTTGCTTTCTTCTTCTTTGCTTGGAAACATTGTAGCCGAATCTTACCCAAGACATTTTCTTCATCTATTTGTTCTTTCCAAAGCCAAGGTACCTCCTCTATTTTGTTTTGTTTATTTTATTTATTTATTTATTTCTTTCTTCTTCTCAATTGCCTATTTGTGAAACTTTCTTCCAAAGCACCTTGTTGCCGTAACCCTATTTCCTTTTCATTTCTATTCTTTCTCTTTTACCTTTCGTAACCGAGTATAAGGGTGTGTTAAACACTTAGGCCGAATCTCTCCTCTCCTAGAAGTCCTCTTTGGCCGAATATTGGGTGTTGGTAAGCTCTTGGCCGAATGGCCATTTCCCTTATCTCTCAAGTGTTATGTTGTTTTGGTTTATGGAAGAGGGTTAACCATTCGTTTTAAACATCTCACCTTAGGGCAATCAAAGATTTCAAAGCAAATCCATTGGAGCCTTTCCCCTTTGTGAATCAATTGGGGTTGGCTGATTGTTGGAAGGAGAACTATTGTGGTTCGGGTTTGATAAGAAATCAAACCATTAGCAAGGTGAGGGATCAACATTAACCCCCTTTGGTTAATTGATGTTTGCCGAATGTTGTGGTTGCCTAATGGTTTCTTTTGGCCGATTATAGGAGCCAGTAATCAAGGAGCCTTAGATCGCTTTTGTCAGGATTTTTAGACTCGTATTTACCAAGTGTGTAAACTAACACACTGATATCTAGTAATGTTATTAATAAACCTGTTTGCCTGTTAAAAACTATACCAGTATGACGGATAATTGGATACCCAAACGGGTATGTGTACGTATCCGGTATGTCTAATTTATTACAAGTTCTATTATGGATACCTTGGGTATTATGATCTATGTTATGTATGCTATGAGATGTAATGCTAGACATGTTGGCATGATATGCATGATTTGTATGATATGCATGATTACATGAGTATGGTATGTTGATGGGTGATATGAGTGGAGGAGCAAGTGATATTTTGTGCCGACGAGCACCAGTGTTTTGGTAACACACTTTGTGACTTTGGGTCACCAAAGTGCTTTGGTAGCACATTTGTGTCTTTGGGACACCAGAGGTTGGGCACCTCATTGCGACTTGTCCCCTCGTGGTTTAACACCACCGTGGGTTGGCCCCACATTGAGATATGGGATCGCCTCGCTAGTGATTGGGTATCACACGATGGGTTGGCCCCATCATTCGATTATTGTGACTACGGCCACCAAAGTGCTTTGGTAGCACATTTGTGTCTTTGGGACACCAGAGGTTGGGCACCTCATTGCGACTTGTCCCCGTGGTTAACACCACCGTGGGTTGGCCCCACATGAGATATGGGATCGTCCGCTAGTGATTGGGTATCACACACGATGGGTTGGCCCCATCATTGGATTTGTGACTCTGGTCACCGGTGCTTTGGTAGCACAAACGTGTCTTTGGGACACCAAGTGGTTTGGCACCACATTGACGGATATTGTGTCTTTGGGACACCAAAGTGTTTTGGTAACACATTGTGACTATATGTCACCGGTGGTTTGGCACCACCAAGTGGTTTGGTACCACACGGGTAGAAAAAGGAGAGACGGATGGTTAGGATCGGGTTGCATTAATTATGTTGCTATGTAAGATGTGTGTTAGCATGTTGTTTCATCGGGAGCGGATTTATGCATCGAGTCATTCGACTCACCCTCTCCTTTGACATTTCAGGTGACCCGTAGACGCGGACATGGAGCTGGGGTGGACTCGGGGTGCACATGCCATGCTTTAATAAAAGTTTTGCTCAGACTATTCACTTTGGGTACTTTAGCTTACTTATTTTGATTTGAGATTTAATTTGGATTTGTAAAAGGCCTTTAAATTATGTTTTATGATGGTTATGTTTTAATTAGATTCTCAACCTGCTTAACAAATAACTTGGTATGAAATTTTACTAAAAATTTGGTAAGGTAATGTTTTCAAAACTATAACGCAATGTGTTTTAAACTATGCCATCGGGTGTCTCACTATGTCTTGTTATAAAGTAAACTCAAATGATTTTCAAACCAAACTCGATATCTACTAAGTCAAAAATGTTTCAAAATAGCACTAAGAAACTATTGGAAATGTTAAATGAAATCAACTCGTTTTTTTTACTATATACTTTGGATAAGTTTTCAAAATCACACAAACAGGCCTACTTCGATTTTCCTCAAATTCACTATGTTTTCACCCCGCTTTTAAACGAAAAAAAAAAAAATCTGATCATTCAAAGACGTTTTCCCCGTAACATACCAGTTGGCCGTGGTGTCTTGTCCGAGTTTGGGGTGTTACAATTGTGGTATCGAGCCAAGTTCAAAGGTTTTACTGTGGGCCCGAGGCCCAAAATGTTTTCAAAAGATTGTTTTGTTTCTTAAAGTATGGTTTGAAAGGCATGGCACCGAGTCTCCCAGCACTGGCCGCCTGTAAGTACCTTACTATTGCTTGTGAGTTGATTGGATGTGATATGATTTGATGACTAGCAATAGTATATTACTTTAGAGATTGAAACTGATAGGATTTTGTGAACTCGCGAGAACAAATCTCCTTAAATATTCATAAGACTTGCTTTTAAACAAGTGGAATAAATATCGATGCATAAAATTCTTTAATCGACACGTAGAGAATTTAGTCATGAGCGCTAGAGGTGGACGTGGTCGTGGACGCAGGTCGTGGTAGGATGACGCTTCGAGCCCGTAGGATCCGGGTCGGGTTCGTAAAATGAGATACCGTTCCGCCACCCACGGAGGTGGTGAGTTCCAAGATCGACTGGGACGACGCAGTTGTCACGTGCAATGCCGCGAGTGTTGGAGAGAGTAATGGTGTAGGTGGTAATGCAGAGTTAGGAAATTGCTCTCGAGCGACTTCGCCAATGGGGTCGAATTCTTCCGAGGTGTTTCGGGTTGCTCAGCAAAGACTGCCGAATATTGGCTAGAGGCGATCGAGCGGATCATGGATGACTGGACTTAATTGGTGAAGAGAAGCCGAAAGGCATCGTGACGCTTCTCGGGATGAGTCATATCGTGGTGGCTCACGGTTCGGGGCAAGGTGTGGCAGAGGATCCGACATGGGATTATTTCGTGGTCGCATATCAAAAGAAATACATCGGAGCTAGTTATATCGACTCCCGTAAAGGCTTTTCTCGAGGCTTGTTCGGGGAGTAAATGCTGGCCGAAAGTACGAGGCCGAGTTCTCGGTGAGTAGGTATGCCGTGGGCATTGTGGCCACCGAGCATGAGAGGTGTGTTCGCTTTCGAGGATGGTGCGAGACGACTTGAGATCGCTGATTGCTCCTCGCCAGAGCGAGTTTGTTGTCTTAGTTGAGAAGGCTAAGGTAGCCGAGGGTGTTAAGGAGTCGTGAGACATGGTATGGGGAGAAATAGGCACAAGAGGAGCTTTGGGTCTTCTCGGATCGCGGGTAATCCGCGTAAGAGAGCTAGACCGAGTGGGCCGAACCGATCTCGCTAGGTTTGTTGTCGCAAGCGAGGACCGCCGCAGTTGTGTGATCGATGTGGGAAATCTCATTGGGGTGGTTGCTGGACTGGAGGAAAAGGTTGTTTCGAGTGTGGTTCTCTGGAGCACCGGGTGAGGGACTGTCCGCGTAGGTTGGCCAGATTCGGGCCCGAGAGTCGTGGCCGTAATCGCTCAGAGGTAATGGACCGCCACCGCAGAGGGGCCGTGGTAATGGCAGAGGCGGTAATGGTTCGTGGGGGCCGGAGCACCGCAGAGGTGCGAGTAGTTCCGATGCTAGACACTGGTTTGGTGTATGCCGCGAGGCGCCGAGAGGAGGGCGACGCACTGCACGTCATAACCAGACGCTTTTGATTTTGGTTCTCCTTATATCGCTTTGATTGATGTGGGTTCAACGCACTCTTATGTTGCCGTGAGTATAGTAGAGACCATGGATTTAGACTCGAGATATCTTCTAGGCAGATGACCGTGATTAGCCCTCTAGGTCACTCAGTAGTAGTAGATAAACTGCTTTAGAGAGGTACCCTAGAACTCCAAGGGGTAGTGTTTTTGCCGATCCGATGGAACCGCCGTTGGGGAGTTCGACCGATTCTTGGGATGGACCGTTGGTCAAGTACCGTGCGAGGTTGGATTGCGCGCCAAGCGCATGGTGCTTAAGACGGTTGAGGGTGAAGAGGTGGCTATGATAGGTAATAGGAGGGATTACTTATCAAATGTGGTACCGCCTCAAAGCGAGAAGATGGTCGAAGGGTCGTGAAGTATATGTGGTTCATGTGTATGCCTTGGAGGCTAAAGAGTCTGCCGCCAGAGAAGGTTCGCATCGTTAAGGAATTTGTCGATGTGTTTTCCGAGAGCTTCGGTTTGCCGCCAGATCGCGAGGTGGAGTTCGGGATTGATCTGTTATCCCGAATCGCGCCCGGTGTCTATTGCTCCGTATAGGATGGCGCCAAAGGAGTTGGTGGAGCTTAAGGCTCGCATCCCAGGAGCTATTGGATCGAGGTTTTATTAGGCCTAGTGTTTCGCCGTGTGGTGCGCGGTACTCATTTTTTGTCAAGAAGAAAGATGGCACGATGCGGATGTGTATAGACTACCGCCGATTGAACAAGTCGACGAAAAACAAGTATCCGCTGTTACACGGATAGATGACTTGTTTGATCACCAAGGGTGCCGCGGTATTCTCGAAGATCAACTTGAGGTCCGGGTATCACCGCTAAAGGTTAAGGAGGTCGATATCCATAAAACAGCCGCTTCGGACTCGTGATGGGCACTACGAATTTCTCGTAATGCCGTTCGGGTTGACTAACGATCGGCAGCGCTTATGGATATGATGAATAGGGTGTTTCAACAAAGATCCGGATCGATTCGTCGTGGTTTTCATAGACGACATCTTGGTGTACTCTGGGACGACGGAGGAAGAGCATGATAAGCATTTGCGAGTGGTGTTGCAGATTTTGAGGGAAGAGCAGCTCTATGCTAAGTTCAGTAAGTGTGAGTTCTGGCTTAGAGAAGTGACTTTCTTGGGTCATGTAGTGTCGGCTGAGGGGATTCGAGTAGATCCTCGTAAGATTGAGGCGATTTTGGATTGGAAGCCGCCTAGGTCGCTGGTCGAGATTCAAGTTTTCTGGTTTGGCCGGATACTACCAAGGTTTGTTGAGGGTTTTCGTTGATAGCAAATACCGATGACCAAGTTGCCGAGGAAAGAAGTTCCGCTTGTATGGACCGAGGAACAAAGCAGGAAAGCTTCGATAAGTTAAAGAAGATTTTGACTGAGGCTCCGGTTTTGATACAACCTGAGGCTGGTAAGGAATTTACAGTGTATTGTGACGCATCACATACGGGTTTGGGTTGTGTGCTGATGCAAGAAGGTAAGGTTGTGGCTTACGCTTTCTGGCAGTGAGGCCACATGAGGCCAATTATCCGACGCATGACTTGGAGCTAGCTACCGTGGTCTTCGCTTTAAAGATTTGGAGGCACTACTTGTACGGGAAAGATCGATAGTCTCACACAGATCACAAGAGTCCAAGTATCTACCGACTCGTAAGGATTTGAATTTGAGGCGCGCGCAGATGGGTTGAGTTGTCGAAAGATTACGACTATTCGATTGAGTATCATCCGGCAAGGCTAACGTGGTGGTCGACGCGCTGAGCCGCAAGGTTGTTTCGGACTTAAGAGCATTGTTTGCCCACTTGAGCTGGTATGACGATGGGAGTATTCGCGCAGAGCCGCAGTTAAGCCTACTTGGGTTGGAGCAGCGGATCGTAGAGAAATAGTTATTGGATGAGGTTCCGAAAGCGCCAAGGTTGCAAGTGCAGGATGGTGGTTTGGAGGGTTACGACTTGTCCGTGATGGGGTTCTGTGTTTTCAAGGTAAGGCTTGTATGCCTAAAGATGTTGAGTCGAGGCAAAAGATTCTTCAGACGCACATATAGCCTCCTTATGCTATGCATCCCGGAGGTAGCAAGATGTATAGGGATCTTAGAGAGCGCTTTTGGTGGCCTCGGCTTGAAGAAAGAGGTGACAGAGTTTGTTGGGAAGTGTCCGACTTGTCACAGGTCAAAGGTGAACATCGCTTGCCGTCGCCGTTTGCTTCACTGTGAAGATTCCTCGATGGAAGTGGGAAAGGATAACCATGGATTTCGTCGGTGGGTTACCGCCACGCCAAGCAAGAAGGATTCATTTGGGTAGTGGTGGATCGATCGACTAAATCAGCTCACTTTATTTCGGTGAGGGTTGACTACTCACTCGAAGCCAGCTGTCGTCATGTATGTCGAGATAGTGAGGTTGCACGGTGTGCCGGTTTCGATAATCTCGGATAGGGATCCTGTGTTTACGCCAAGGTTCCGGAAAGCATTGCATCAAGCTCGGGTACTCGCTTGATTTCAAAGACGGCTTTTCACCCGCAAATCGACGGTCAATCGAAAGCGGTCATTCAGATCTTGGAAGATATGCCGAGAGGTTGTGTCTTGGATTTCGTGAGGTAGTTGGGAGGAGTTTCTACCATTAATGAGTTTGCCTACAACAACAGCTACAAGCGAGCATCAAGATGGCACCGTATGAGGCGTTGTATGGTAGGAAATGTCGCTCACCCACGTGTTGGACTGAGTTAGGTGAACGCCGCTTGTTGGGACCCGAGTTGGTTGTCGAGACCGAAGACAAGGTTAAGCCGATTCGCCGATTGAAGGAAGCTTCGACCAAGCAGAAGTCTTGCGCCGATCTTAAGCGAGAGATATAGAGTTATTTGTGGGGATCGAGTTTTCTCAAGGTCTCACCTTTGAAGAAGGTGTTGAGGTTCGGAAGAAAAGGCAAGCTAAGTCCGAGGTTTATTGGGCCGTATAAGGTTCCGAGACGAGTTGGACCAAATGGCGACGCCTTGAGTTGCCGCAGAGCTTAGTCGATTCACGACGTTTTCCACGCTTCGATGCTTCAAGGTATCGCCGATCCGTCGCATGTGGTAGCAGTGGAAGAGATCGAGGTAAATCCAGATTTGACCATGGAGGAGGAACCTGCGCGCATTCTTGATCGAGATGTGAAGGTTCTCGCGTAAGAAGTCCGTGCCTTTGGTTAAGGTACTTTGGCGGAATCATGGCGTAGAAGAAGCTACGTGGGAACCCGAGGATATGATGAGACAAAGAATACCCGCAACTCTTCGATCGTAATTTCGAGGTCGAAATTATTTTAAGGGGGTAGAATCGTAACATCCGGGTTAGGGGCTGTTTTGTTGTTGCATGATATTGCATGAGTTTAGTGTGTTTGTGTTGCTATTTCGGTGTTTTAGGGGCTTAATTGTGGGCTAGGAGTGTGCCCGAGGAATGGGAAAATTTTGGTTTTTGGGTGTTAAGTGAAGGGAGCCGAGGAAGTCTGGGGTTTAAGAATTTTAATTGATGTTTTGTTGCACAAAAGAGGAGCTAGCTTAGTGGCAAAGCATGCGCTACATGGGGAGCTTGGTGTGGCGTCATCTACTTGTGGTGGAGGTCCAGTTGTTCGAGCCGCAGAGTCCCCATTTTGGCTTCTTTTTGGGACGGCATGGAGGAGAGGTAGAAGGCTAGTGAAATTCTACTTGGACTTGGTCTTCACTTTCAAATGTAAGGTGGAGAGCAAAATGTGGAGGAGGACTTGGTCCACTCATTTCAAATGAGTGGTGGTGAGGGTGTTTGGGGATTATGGCCGAATTTGTGGGGTGTTGGAGTGGGGAAGTGGACGGCTAAGTGTGGGAACATGTTAATAAATTCACCTTAGCAACCTAGGTAATTTCGGTCACTTTTTGTCAAGGAGTAAAAGTCTCTTCTTTGGGTCATTTGTTAGCCGAAGTTCTAAGGGTGTTTTTCATTTCTCTTTGTTTTGTTTTACATCTTTTGAAACCCAAAGACCAAACCTCAACAAGCTGCCGAAAGTTTGCATCTTTGTTCCCTAGAGTACTTGTAGCCGAATACCCTTTCCCATCTTTCTCTTTTCTTTCAATTTTGTAAACCGAAACTACTATCTCCCTTTTTCATATTTGCTTTCTTCTTCTTTGCTTGGAAACATTGTAGCCGAATCTTACCCAAGACATTTTCTTCATCTATTTGTTCTTTCCAAAGCCGAAGGTACCTCCCTCTATTTTGTTTTGTTTATTTTATTTATTTATTTATTTCTTTCTTCTTCTCAATTGCCTATTTGTCGAAACTTTCTTCCAAAGCACCTTGTTGCCGTAACCCTATTTCCTTTTCATTTCTATTCTTTCTTTACCTTTCGTAACCGAGTATAAGGGTGTGTTAAACACTTAGGCCGAATCTCTCCTCTCCTAGAAGTCCTCTTTTGGCCGAATATTGGGTGTTGGTAAGCTCTTGGCCGAATGGCCATTTCCCTTATCTCTCAAGTGTTATGTTGTTTTGGTTTATGGAAGAGGGTTAACCATTCGTTTTAAACATCTCACCTTAGGGCAATCAAAGATTTCAAAGCGATCGATTGGAGCCTTTCCCTTGTGAATCAATTGGGGTTGGCCGATTGTTGGAAGGAGAACTATTGTGGTTCGGGTTTGATAAGAAATCAAACCATTAGCAAGGTGAGGGATCAACATTAACCCCCTTTGGTTAATTGATGTTTGCCGAATGTTGTGGTTGCCTAATGGTTTCTTTTGGCCGATTATAGGAGCCAAGAATCAAGGAGCCTTAGATCACTTTTGTCGATTTTTAGACTCAGATTTACTGTGTGTGTAAACTAACACACCGATATCTAGTAATGTTATTAATAAACCCGCTTGCCTGTTAAAAACTATACCAAAGATGACGGATAATTGGATACCCAAACGGGTATGTGTACGTATCGGGTAAGTCTAATTTATTACAAGTTCTATTATGGATACCTTGGGTATTATGATCTATGTTATGTATGCTATGAGATGTAATGCTAGACATGTTGGCATGATATGCATGATTTGTATGATATGCATGATTACATGAGTATGGTATGTTGATGGGTGATATGAGTGGAGGAGCAAGTGATATTTTGTGCCGACGAGCACCGGTGTTTTGGTAACACACTTTGTGACTTTGGGTCACCAGTGCTTTGGTAGCACATTTGTGTCTTTGGGACACCGTGAGGTTGGGCACCTCATTGCGACTTGTCCCCGTGGTTTAACACCACCGTGGGCTGGCCCCACATTGAGATATGGGATCGTCGCTAGTGATTGGGTATCACACGATGGGTTGGCCCCATCATTCGATTATTGTGACTACGGTCACCAAAGTGCTTTGGTAGCGCATTTGTGTCTTTGGGACACCAGAGGTTGGGCACCTCATTGCGACTTGTCCCCGTGGTTAACACCACCAGTGGGTTGGCCCCACATGAGATATGGGATAAATCGCTAGTGATTGGTATCACACGATGGGTTGGCCCCATCATTGGATTTGTGACTCCGGTCACGATTGCTTTGGTAGCACAAACGTGTCTTTGGGACACCCGGTGGTTTGGCACCACATTGACGGATATTGTGTCATTGGGACACGGTGTTTTGGTAACACATTGTGACTATATGTCACGGTGGTTTGGCACCACGGTGGTTTGGTACCACGGGGGTAGAAAAAGGAGAGACGGATGGTTAGGATCGGGTTGCATTAATTATGTTGCTATGTAAGATGTGTGTTAGCATGTTGTTTCATCGGGAGCGGATTTATGCACTCGAGTCATTCGACTCACCCTCTCCTTTGACATTTCAGTGACCCGTGAGACGCGAACATGGAGTGGGTGGACTCGGGGTGCACATGCCATGCTTTAATAAAAGTTTTGCTCGGACTATTCACTTTGGGTACTTTAGCTTACTTATTTTGATTTGAGATTTAATTTGGATTTGTAAAAGGCCTTTAAATTATGTTTTATGATGGTTATGTTTTAATTAGATTCTCAACCGCTTAACAAATAACTTGGTATGAAATTTTACTAAAAATTTGGTAAGGTAATGTTTTCAAAACTATAACGCAATGTGTTTTAAACTATGCCATCGGGTGTCTCACTATGTCTTGTTATAAAGTAAACTCAAATGATTTTCAAACCAAACTCGATATCTACTAAGTCAAAAATGTTTCAAAATAGCACTAAGAAACTATTGGAAATGTTAAATGAAATCAACTCGTTTTTTTTACTATATACTTTGGATAAGTTTTCAAAATCACACAAACAGGCCTACTTCGATTTTCCTCAAATTCACTATGTTTTCACCCCGCTTTTAAACGAAAAAAAAAAATCTGATCACTCAAAGACGTTTTCCCCGTAACATACCAGATTCGGTCGTGGTGTCTTGTCCGAGTTTGGGGTGTTACATACTTAAGGGACAATATGAATGTAATTGATGAGTTAATTGATGAATTGTCTGTTAAAGTTTCTGATCTGTCCGGTAACGCTCTTAACCCTAGTCCGGTGTCGGACACGGGTTAGGGGTGTTGCATAGACACACGAGTGTGTGTCTAGGCTGTGTGCGAGACACGGTCTACCCCACGGGCATGTGATCCGGCCGTGTGTCCCCTGCACCTTAATTTTGAAAAATAGAATGTCCAGAATATAGCACACAGGCAGAAACACGGGCGTGTGTCTCAGCCGTGTGTGCTACACGGGCGTGTGTCTTGGCCGTGTGAATCCTGCACTTAATTCAAATTAAATTAATTAACCACATGGTCTACCACACAGGCGTGTGGCACGGCCATGTGGCACAAGTCAGAGAGCACCCTAAATTGAACACGGTCTGAAGCACGGGTTTGTCCCAGGGTCACACAGGCGTGTCCCTTGGACCACACACGCCTGTGAGCCTTATTTCTAGAAAAAAATTTCTATGTTTTGTAAAAGTTTCCTGAGTTCTCGGTTTAGTCCTAAGCCACTTCTAAAGTATGTTTTGGGCCTCGTAGGCTCGTATTAGGGACATTATGATTGGATACAAATGTTTGTAATTTGGATGCAAATTTATGACTCAGATTTGTGTGAATGTTTGTGTGGCAAGTCCGGTAATGCCTCGTACCCTGTTCCGGTGTTGAATACGGGTATGGGGTGTTACAAATTCTTTTAAGTTACATTATAGATTCCATGGTTTTTTACCTAATTGGGTCAACTCAGCCCTTAATTACAAGTTAATGTTGATTGTACTGATGGAAACACCCTTGTTGATTTTAAGTTTGTCGACTGTCAATGTGACGACATTCTAGGTCCAATTTCGTGACTTTGCAGGCAGTTTGCTCGAATCTTTGGTGAAGGGTTGAATGTCATAACTTTGGTTCCTTAATGCTACGACTTTGCTACAGCTATGTGATCGACTGCAATCTTTGGCTACTATTGGGAATGTTGCGACTTCTAGTGTTGAATGTCGCGACTATAGGGTCCAATGTTGTTACTTTTTGCATCCAATGTTGTAACTTTTGCCATAGTTTACCTTCCTTGTTAATGTTGGTCGAAAATTCATCTAAGTGTTGGAGCGACTTGAATATCGTGACTTTAGTGTCTTAATGTTACAAAATTCAGTCCAGTCCACTAACTTATTGGCTTTATTTGGTTCAAGTTGTTTCCTGCACACTTCATCAACTTGTTAGAACTTCCTTAGGCTTGAATTGTCCTAATTGGACAAGAAAGATCATAAAAAGACTCATTTTATTCTATTAAAGGTAGCTACTGGATAGTTCCTTAAACTAATGAAGATAATATAAAAATGATTGATTACAAGCTCTTTAAGTAGCAAAAAAAAAACAACCTAATTTTCCATATCATTTTATGGCAGATCAACTGTCCATGATGTCGTGGTCGAATGTAAACATAAAATAATCTATTTGAAAGCTATGGGAGGTGAGATAGTAAATGTAGAAGTTGACAAGCCTAAATGCTCAAGCAATATAATTTCTGCAATATTAGCTTGAGAATTGATTAGAAAATGGTGTGAGGCGTATGTAGCCAATATTTTGGACCCATGAATTCTGGGATCTAATTTGGATCAAGTCCTTATAGTTCAAGAATTCCCAGATGTATTTCCCATGGATTTCCAAGTTTACTGCCTAAAAGGGAAGTTGAATTTTCTATTGAAGTACAACCTAGAACTGCATCAATTTCCATTGCACCATATAGAATGGCTCCAGTCGAATTAAAAGAATTGAAATCTTAGTTGCAAGAACTTCTGGATAGAGGGTTTATCAGGCCGAGTGTATCGTCCTGGGGAGCTTCAAATTTTTTTTTTGTGAAGAAAAAGGACAGAACCTTGAGGTTGTGTATCGATTACCTACAATTAAATAAGGTAATGATAAAGAAAAAATATTCAGTTCCCGAATTGATGATTTTTTCAACCAACTCAAGTGAGCGAGTTTATTTTCAAAGATTTGATCTTCGTTTAGGATATTACCGATAACACTCCACCTCGGGAAGTACTAGTGACAAAATTATGTCTGTAAAAGCAAGGCACAATGAGCAAGTTTTGAGTACATTTACAAGGCTTAAAGAATTAGTTTCTGTGCATAACGTGGGTTTTAATTAAGTGCAAGTTTATTTCTAAGAGCGTCTGGTCTGGCGGACTCTAAACTAAAGGAAAGGAACATTAATGTGAATAGTGTATAAGACGCTCCGAATGAATAAAAGCCAACTTTTAAGAAATGTAAGTTTAATGGATTAAGAAAGAGTAACATATTGTATGTATGTGATAAGGTGCATGGCTATAAGTAAGCATGATTGGCGAAGTAGTGTTCACCCAAGAGTTTGTATCAGTGTTTAGAATAGCTGAATCGAAAATGTTTTATCTGTAAGGCATCTGTAATAGGCAAGGTTAAGGAATCATAATAAGAATGAGGTGAAGAATAACTGGTGAGATAGTAAACGCCTAGATTTACTGTTTTGGGCATATAATATTGGGCGAACTCCGATTGTAACGCCCCAAAACCTGGCCTAGAAGTTTGGACCGAATCTTGGAGGTTACACTGATCACCGAAGTGATCGTAGGAAAAAAATTTTTGTGTAAAAATTCTCAGTTATCAAATTCCCGATATTGCTAAAAATTCAATCCAAATAACGCTTACGTGCGTAAAACACAAAATTCATACCATAGTGTTTAAAATAGAACTTACAGTCCAAAACAGTTTATTAAAAATTCAAATTTACAGAAAACACCTTAATAGCCTAATTTTTTTTAAAATGTGACGCTTCCGAGACCTCCGCATGTTACGTCCAGCTATAGAAAACGAGAGTACCTAAAAAAGGGAAAAACTAAGTGTTGAGCTACACAAGCTCAGTGTGAGTCCAAAAGGTGACAAACAACAAACTTATAGAAAAGAAATCCAAATACCAGTTCAACGGCATAGTGTATTTACAAAGATACACAAAAATAGAGGGAAAACTTGGAACCTATGCCCCAACCATATGCAACAATCAACAGACTTGGTACTATACACAGAATCACGACAGGCAAACCCATCGACGGGTTAATACCAAAATGCTATCATCACAAACTCAATGGTAAGAAAATTAGAATTACGCTTACACCTTAATACTCGTAATTAGAACAGTCATGAACATTAAGACAAGCAGATAGAAAACAGAAAAAACAAATTTATACCTAGTCACACAATCAGATGCGTATGAATGTAGTCAAGTAGTAAAAACCCGCCCATCCGGCCAACACACCTCTCCGTCACCCGATCACACCCTAAAAGAGCTGTTTAGGCTCACCAACAAAACACACTACAAAGGACCCCAAAAGGCCCATCCAACCCTACACACCATGTATGTGGACTAAGCCACTCAGATAATAATACACAGCAAAGCTGGCATAAATGCAGTACAGTGCATTGTGGCAAACCGCTGAACAGACATGTTGTAGTTTAAACTACCAGATCAGATAATAATATGCAGAACAGCTGGCGTATATGCAGTACAGTGGGGTAAACCGCTAAACTGATAAGTTGCAATTAAATTGCCAGGTTAGATAATAGTACGCAGTAAAGCTGACGTACATGCAGTACAGTGCGGTAAATTGTTGAACCGATAAGTTGCAATTAAACTGCCAGATTAGATCAGAATCAGTCTTCCTTCTCTTCACAACCAACCCAAAAATTTCTTTATGCAAGTGCATGTATGCTTACGACCTCACAGAAATAATGATCACATCAACAGATAGTTAGACAAAAACATACATGCACACACCCAGCTAAGTAGGTTTAGAATCAGATATCTCGCACAATACTCCCAAATAACACATAAGACGAAGCCCAGATCAGAGTCTTAACTACCTTCACTAAAGCCTAGTCAAGGGTTAGAACACATAGACACATTTTCAGATAAAAAAACATACACAGAACTAAAACTGGTGACTTAGGGCCACACGACTGTGTGCTCTGGCCGTGTGGGGGTCAACACGCCCATGTGAGGGGGAGACACGCCCGTGTGAGGGAACACACACCCGTGTGAGAGGAGGCACACGGTCGTGTAGGTAAGGAACACACCCGTATGAGCTAGGGACATGGCCATGTGAACAGGCCGTGTAACTCTCTGTCCAATTTTGCTAAAATATGGTTCAGGGCGGACACGGCCGTGTGAGAGTCTCGCACGCCTGTGTGCCCACCAGACACGGCTGTGTGTCCTAACACACGCCCGTGTAAGATCCCTAAATCCCCAAATTAGCCACAAGGCCATGTGGCCAGGTCGTGTGGCACCAAATCACTAAAACCTTAATTCCCAAACACACACGCTTGTATGCCCATGGGACACGGCCATGTGAAAATTGACTAATTTCCCCTAAATTAGCCACACGGTCATGTGGCCAGGCCGTCTGGCATGAATTTTTTCCCAAAAACCCTAATCCCTAATTCCACACAGCCGTGTGAACCAACACAAGCCCGTGTGGTCCCATATGATCCCGAAACCACCTCGAACATACTCTAACCCATGAATTCACACACCAAACGCCCTCTAAACTCTAATAGTTGAAACACATGCCATAGAAAACCAAGTTTTATGAAACTTGGAAGCAAAACCTACCACACATTCACCAAAACACTTAGAACATGTCAAGTTCCACACAATCGAGACAACAAATTGAAATTGAAGAGTTTGAACCCACACCTTGTAACACCCCTCACCCGTATTCAACGCCGGAATAGGGTTATGATAAACCGAAATAGTAACATATTTTAGGCCCACATTTAGTATGCTTTTAGATGAATTATCCCTTGATTTATGTAAAAAAGTGCTCTTAATCCTTTCTTTTCATGTCTTATACTCAGGAAAGCACCCAAGGATAAAAAGAACGAGAAACGGGCTCAAAACAGACCAAAACGGGCCAAAGAGGAAATCGACACGGCCTGGACTTGGACCCACACGACCGTGCAAAGTCAATCATCTAGAACACGGTCTTCCCTCGAATTACACGGGCGTGTCTCATTAAAGAAATCCGAACACGGCCTGGCCACGATTCACACAGGCGTGCGCCATGGCCGTGCCTCTGCCGTGGAGAAGAGCAATTTCATTCGGGAAAGGATATTTAGGGAGAAAGACACGTATTTCAAAAGCCTATAAATACACTCTAAGTATGACCTAAGAGGGGGAGCCCAAAGCCATCGTCTAGGGGCGTCGTGCTAGGCCAGAGAAGGCAGATTTGTGGGGATTCACTCAGGGATAGCCAGTTGATCCATCTCAAGAAGCCATAATTATACTCAAGATGGAGGATCTATCCTTCAATTCCTTCAGGGGGTTTTAGGGATTTCTTATGTTTTGTTTCATCTTTTCTCTTGATATGTTTTCCTTTATTGTTATGAACTAAACCCTTCGGATACCCGAAGGGAATGAAACCTATGATGAATCTTGTTATTGTTTTCTGAATTATATGATAAATACTTAGTTTGTTCTTAATTATGTGAGCTTAATCCAAATCTAATGTGCTTAGGTGGAGGAGGAATAGACCCTGCCTAAGAGAAGATCTAACATAATTAAGCGGAGTTGATCGCATGCCTAGAGATAAGGTGACGAGATTTTGCCGGATTAGGGTGAAACCTAATATGGGAATCCATAGATCTATTTACTGCTATTCTAGGGGGTTATTATAAGAGAACGAGAGTTCCACTAATTAACCTAGGGTTAGACGTTATTCGCCTTGAGAGAGGGTTTAATATACGTTAGGGAGTCTTACGGATCAAACTAAGTGAATAAATCGTATAGTTCAGTGTTAGATAACAAGTGAAGTCTAGGTGGATTCTTCCTAGGGTATCATCTAAATCAACTGAGTTTTTCCCAAGTTATTTTCCAATTTCATTCTTCTTTGTCTTAGAGTCTTTAGTTTAGTAGTTAATTAATTTAGATTAGATAAACAATCTCTCTTTATTTTTAGGCTAGATAATAAAAAGAAAGTTAGTATTAGTACTTTTAGTTCCATTGGGTTCGATAATCCAGTCTTGCCTAAGCTATACTACTGTTCGATAGGTACACTTGCCTCAATCGTTGTCAGAGTTAGTTTCCAGGTTCGATCATTCTTTTTATAAATTTTAAAGCTCTGATTCACAACGATCAAGTTTTTGGTGCCGTTGCCGGGGAACTAAAATATTAAGAAAGCTCTATTTTTATTACTTTAGCCATTATTTTTTATTTTTTGCAATTTATTTTTATTTTTATTGTTTTTTTTAAATTTTGCTAAATTTTCTTTCTTTCTTTTCCTAGTAGGTACCTCTAGTTTATGACTAGAAGGAACCCGAGAGGATCTTTAGTATACGACAGTGATATTGACGCTACCGTTCGCAGGAATCGCAGAGAAATTAGGCGAGCCCTAAATTACACGAAAGAAGAGCGAGAAGACAGATCCAATCCTACTGAAGGGATGGACGAAAATAACCCACCACCACAAGATGTGGGAGAAAATAATGCTCCTCGTACTATGATTATGCTAAACCGCATTTAACAGGAGCCGAATCAAGTATTGTTAAGCCTGCTATAGCTGCTAATAATTTTGAATTAAAGCCTAACACTATACAAATGATTCAATAGTTTGTTCAATTTGATGGTTTGCAGGACGAAGATCCAAACACTCATATAGCTAATTTTTTAGAGTTCTGTGATACCTTCAAAATAAATGGCGTTTCTGATGATGCCATACGACTTCAGTTATTTCCCTTTTCATTAAGGAATAAAGCTAAACAGTGGTTAAACTCGCTACCACGAGGGTCAATCACTACATGTAATCAAATGACCGAAAATTTTTTATTAAAATATTTCCTACCAGCCAAAATGGTCAAATTACGCAATGGTATATCTTCTTTTGTGCAGATGGATTTAGAGACATTATGCGATGCATGGGAGAGATATAAGGATCTCTTGAGAAGGTGTCCGCACCATGGTTTACCTTTGTGGCTCCAAGTCCAGACTTTCTATAACGGTGTAAACCCCTCAATGAGACAACTAATTGATTCAGCCGCCGGTGGAACCTTGAATAATAGAACTCCTGAGGCAGCCTACGAGTTTATTGAAGAGATGTCACTGAATAACTATCAGTGGCAGGTTACAAGGACCAAACCAACAAAATTGGCCGAAATTTTCAACATAGATTCTGTAACCATGCTATCAACACATGTAGAGATGATGAATAAAAAGCTTGATAGTTTGTGTTCTTCGTAGGCACATCCAGTAATGCAGTGCGACATAAGTTGAACTGTGGCGAATCCTGAGTACCCACCCTACCAACCGGGCATAGAGAGCGAACAGATGAACTATATAGGTAAAAATTTCAGATCTAATAATAACCCATATAGTAATAATTATAATCCAGGTTGGAGGAACCACCCAAATTTTTCGTGGGGAGGACAAGGAAATCAAGGAAATCAAAGACAACAACCTCCTCAAAATTTCCAAAATCAGCCCTATCCACAGGAAAAGAAGCCGAATCTTGAAGAGACGTTGAAAAAATTCATAGCATCCACAGAAGCCCGTCCACAAAAAATTGAGGTAACACTCGACACCCAACAAACATCAATCAAAACGATCGAGAACTAAGTTTGAGGACTTACAAAGGCAATCGGGGAAATTGCCCAGTTAGTCGGACAAATTGCGAAGCTATTATCCGAACGACCGCAAGGGCGTCTACCGAGTAATACTGAAATTAATCCTAATGAGCAAATCCAAGCCATAACAGCTGAAGAAAGCGAAGAAGTAGACGAACCCAGTCCAACACAAGGAAATGAGGTAGAAAAAGGTAAAACTGAGGTAACACAAGAAAAGCCAAAATCGGTAATCAAGGAGTACCAACCTCGCATACCATATCCCGAAACGTTAACAAGAGACGATACAGAGGAATAGTTCGGTAAGTTTCTTAAACTTTTAAAGAAATTACATATTAACTTACCGCTACTTAAATCTCTTTCACAGATGCCAGATTTGAGGAAATTTTTAAAACATCTCTTGACGAATAAGCACAAATTAGACGAAGATCCACGTGTGGAATTAAACGCAGTGTGCTCAGCAATGTTAAAGAATAGACTACCAAAAAAGCTAAAAGATCCAGGGAGTTTTACAATTCCATTTTTACTTGGTAGACTAACTATTGATAATGCGTTAGCTGATTTAGGGGCAAGCATTAATGTCATGCCTTATAAATTGTTTAAACAACTAGGTCTAGGGAAACCCAAGCAAACTAGGATGAGCATTCAATTAGCTGATAAAACTGTTAGAATTCCTAGGGGTATTATCGAAGATGTTCTTGTAAAAATTGACAAATTCGTTTTCCCAGTAGATTTTGTTGTCTTAGACATGGATGAGGATAATTCGATTCCCCTAATTTTAGGAAGACCCTTTTTAGCGACTGCTAGGACTAAAATTAATGTTGATGCAGGAGAACTCATACTTTGTGTAGGTAATGAGACGGTCGCCCTCAAGGCTCTCAACTCGGCTAGAACATTGAATAATCAAGGTGAGAACGTAAATTCTACTAATAACCATTCGGTTAACCTCTATTTTCAGGAAGCACCACCAAAGAATACAACTGAACCCGATCCTAAACCACAAGCCAACAAGGAAGTAGTTCATGAAGATCGAGGGATTCAGTTCGATGATCTAGACGAGTGGAATACACACTTCAAGGAGAAATTAGGGATACACGATGAAGAAACGGAACCACACAAGGAAAAACCAAAGGAGCCCCCAGATGAGCTCATAGGAACAACAAACCACTTCAAAAAAGGAGATCAAGTATTGATAGAAAAAACTGACCCTCAAATATCTCCTCCGAACCCTAGCACAAATAAAGAAATATCTTTTAGCGTAACCAGTGTTTTCCCACACGGAACAGTCGAGGTAAGTAATCTTATTTTTGGTACTTTTACTATAAACACATGTCGACTTAAATTTTTTCATGAAGACACAAATGATAGCATGAGGAAGGACTTCCAACTCCTCAAACCACACTGAAGATACAAATGGGAGGTAAAGTCTAGCTTAAGACTATAAAGGAACGCTTCTCGGGAGGCAACCCGAGCACTAACCCCATTAACTTTTTATTTTATTTCTATCTTATCCTTTCTTTATAATATCTAGCTTTAAACTAACAAGGGGTGCAGAATTCCATGCCACACGGCCCTACACACGGCCGTGGCCGTGGCCGTGTGTACCTCAAGAATCTTGGTACTAACATGGCAGGACGGTACAAGTCAGAGCAACTAAATTTAGAACTCACGGATCCAACCACTACACCACGGGCACCGAAAAAAGGGGCACGGCCGTGCCCCATGACCGTGTGAAGCTACTGACTTTCCAACCATGGGCAGAACACGCCCGTGCCTTAAAACCGTGCCAACATACTGACTTGTCGAACACAGGCTAGACACGAGTGTGGGGAACCAACACGCCCTAGAACACGGCCGTGCGAGACGGCCGTGTGAATCGACACACCCTCAACCCACAGGCGGGGGAAACTGCCAGACTTGAAATTTTATTTAAACACTATACCCCTCTCCTTTCTCTTCTTAACCCACTTTCCATTTTTCTTCTCTCCTCCTTCTTTCTTTCTTTCTTTCTGTTCTCTCTTTTTCTTTTTCCCTTTTTCCTAATAAATCCTTAGACTCTTGAGCTACAACAACATCATATACATTGCAAAGAAGCATAAAAGGCTAATCACAGTCTCCTTAAAGGAGACTGATTCACATGAGTTCATGCCGGCAGCTTCATCGAAACAACAAGCCAAGGGTCTTTGAGACCAATTATCTGTTCTTTTATTTTTATCTTCTCATTTATTTTCCTTATCTTTACTTCTCTTCTGCTTAATATAGTTTATTTTTTCTTAGTTTCTTAATTTTAAGTTCTCAAGGCTGCTAGGGAATCACGCCATGACCACCACCATATCCTCAGCCTTAGAAATCACATTCAATAATAAGGACTCTACGGTCCATCCATCTTTTCTTTTAATTTTAGTTTCATATTTATTTCTCTCCACTTTAGCTTGCTTTTCCCTAATTATTTAATTAGTATAGTTTTAATTATTATTAGTATATCCTGGCTAATCCTGCATGAGCTACCCAATTTCTTCATCTAGCGCAGGATCGTCACCCAGAACGACCCCTCCAACATATCGTTCATCCAACTCAAGGAATTCATCCATAATTCAGGGAGTTTCACTTAACACCATATCTTCTGATCTGAAGATTACATTTATATTATCTATCTTTGTACATTGAGGGCAATGTACATCTTAAATGTGGGGGGTGAATCTTAGACGTAGTACAAAACTTTTTTCATTATTCTCAAAATCCCTGAATTTAGTCTTGTTTTTAAGTAATTTCCTCATATTACTAATTAGGATGAAATTTCCATGATTTATGATTTTTATTGATATGTTTTAGAGTAAGTCATTGATAATTGTGCATTGATGATCAAAATTGAAGAATACAAGCATGCTAAGTCTATTTTTCAAAAATTAAAAATTTGCTAGGTTGTCTACCTAAATTTAAATATTACCTTGAAATTTGATATTTACAAGGTTGATGTAGAAAATACCCATAATTTTTGTGAGTTTTTGAGCCTTATAGAGCATAAATTTTTTTTCTTGCTCACTTTATTGATTATGAGTGTGTCAACATTGATTTGTTATTCTAGAACTTGCATCGATTATACATGTCGAGACCACACTTTTGATTTGATATACAGAGATGATAAAGGCACATAGGTTTTAACCCACTAACTCCATTAAAAGCCTACCTTCACAAATTAACCCCTAGTGAACCCCTTTTAATCCTAACAACCCTATTTATTGACTCACCCACTAATAATAACCCAAAACCCTTTGTAATTGTTATCACCATTCTTTCTAACTACCCCTATATCGAGATTTGATCTGATTAGTTGCCTAATTATGAATTTTAGTAATTTATCCTTTATTATGTATTTATTATGTACCTAAAAAAAATGACGAAGTATATTCATTATTAGTTATGTGATTAAACGAGCTTATACATTTATTTAAATCCCAAATATCGAAGAAGAAGCTCGTATTATTAGTATTATTAGTTTTCAATTGATGTAATTATTATTATTAGTTCATTAGTTCTTAGTTAGGTAATTTGTCAATTCAATCTCGATTCTAACCCTCTAATTCAGCCTTATTTCACACCTTAACCCTAGCCCCGTTACAACCCTAACAAAGACCTTTTGATTTGTGTTTCATCTTATACTTCAGTGGTGGAGATTTGATTTTCATGCAAGCCTATGGGATTAACTCTTCATGTTTGAATTTTGAGTGCCTAAATTTTGAACCTTAAACACTTTGAGTGATTTGAGTGAATCTTTAGTGGGGATGAAAATCCTTGACAATTTCGAATCAGAGGAAATTATTTAGATGAAGGGAAACACCTATGTTTTGTGCTACAAAATATAAGGCTTATAGTGTTTGAATTTTTAGGGCACTTTGAGTTGAATTATCCATGTATAAATTATCCCTGAATTATGATGAGACATTGTTGATAGGAATTAGGAATTATAGAAAGTTCGTTTTAATTGTAAGTTGAGAATTTTGCTTGAGGACAAGCAAAAGTTTAAGTGTGGGGGTATTTGATAAACCGAAATAGTAACATATTTAAGGCCCACATTTAGTATGCTTTTAGATGAATTATCCCTTGATTTATGTAAAAAGGTGCTCTTAACCCTTTCTTTTCATGTCTTATACTCAGGAATGCACCTAAGGATAAAAAGAACGAGAAACGGGCTCAAAACGGACCAACACGGGGCAAAGAGGAAATTGACACGGCCTAAACTTGAACCCACACGGCCGTACCAAGTCAATCTTCTAGAACACGGTCTTCCCTCGAATTACACGGGCGTGTCTCATTAAAGAAATCCGAACACGGCCTGGCCACGATTCACACGGGCGTGCGCCATGGTCGTGCCTCTGCCCTGGAGAAGAGCAATTTCATTCGAGAAAGGATACTTAGAGAGAAAGAAACGTATTTCAAAAGCCTATAAATACACCCTAAGTATGACCTAAGAGGGGGAGCCCAAAGCCATCATCTAGGGGCGTCGTGCTAAGCCAGAGAAGGTAGATTGTGGGGATTCACTCAGGGATAGCCAGTTGATCCATCTCAAGGAGCCAGAATTATACTCAAGATGGAGGATCTCTCCTTCAATTCCTTCAGGGGGTTTTATGGATTTCTTATGTTTTGTTTTATCTTTTCTCTTGAGATGTTTTCCTTTATTGTTATGAACTAAACCCTTCAGATACTCGAAGGGGATGAAACCTATGATGAATCTTGTTATTGTTTTCTGAATTATATGATAAATACTTAGTTTGTTCTTAATTATGTGAGCTTAATCCAAATCTAATGTGCTTAGGTGGAGGAGGAATAGACCCTGCCTAAGAGAAGATCTAACATAATTAAGCGGAGTTGATCGCATGCCTAAAGATAGGGTGACGAGATTTTGCCGGATTAGGGTGAAACCTAATATGGGAATCCATAGAACGATTTACTGCTATTCTAGGGGGTTATTATAAGAGAACGACAGTTCCTCTAATTAACCTAGGGTTAGACATTATTCGCCTCGAGAGAGGGTTTAATATACGTTAGGGAGTCTTACGGATCAAACTAAGTGAATAAATCGTATGGTTCAGTGTTAGATAACAAGTGAAGTCTAGGTGGATTCTTTCTAGGGTATCATCTAAATCAACTGAGTTTTTCCGAAGTTATTTTCCAATTTCATTCTTCTTTGTCTTAGAGTCTTTAGTTTAGTAGTTAATTAATTTAGATTAGATAAACAATCTCTCTTTATTTTTAGGCTAGATAATAAAAAGAAAGTTAGTATTAGTACTTTTAGTTCCTTTGGGTTCGATAATCCGGTCTTGCCTAAGCTATACTACTGTTCGATAGGTGCACTTGTCTCAATCGTTGTCATAGTTAGTTTCCAGGTTCGATCATTCTTTTTATAAATTTTAAAGCTTTGATTCACAGCGATCAAGTTTTTGGCGTCGTTGTCGGGGAACTAAAATATTAAGAAAGCTCTATTTTTATTACTTTAGCCATTATTTTTTATTTTCCGTAATTTATTTTTATTTTTATTGTTTTTTTAAATTTTGCTAAATTTTCTTTCTTTCTTTTCCTAGCAGGTACCTCTAGTTTATGACTAGAGGGAACCCGAGAGGATCTTTAGTAAACGACAGTGATATTGACGCTACCGTTCGCAGGAATCGCAGAGAAATTAGGCGAGCCCTAAATTACACGAAAAAAGAGCGAGAAGACAGATCCAATCCTACTGAAGGGATGGACGAAAATAACCCACCACCACAAGATGTGGGAGAAAATAATGCTCCTCGTACTATGTTTGATTATGTTAAACCGCATTTAACAGGAGCCGAATCAAGTATTGTTAGGCCTGCTATAGCTTCTAATAATTTTGAATGAAAGCCTAACACTATACAAATGATTCAACAGTTTGTTCAATTTGATGGTTTGCAGGACGAAGATCCAAACACTCATATAGCTAATTTTTTAGAGTTTTGTGATACCTTCAAAATAAATGGTTTTCGATGATGCCATACGACTTGGTTATTTCCCTTTTCATTAAGGAATAAAGCTAAACAGTGGTTAAACTCGCTACCACGAGGGTCAATCACTACATGGAATCAAATGACCGAATTTTTTTATTAAAATATTTCCCAACGGCCAAAATGGCCAAATTACGCAATGATATATATTCTTTTATGCAGATGGATTTAGAGACATTATACGATACATGGAAGGGATATAAGGATCTCTTTAGAAGGTGTCCGCACCATGGTTTACCTTTGTGGCTCCAAGTCTAGACTTTCTATAACGGTGTAAACCCCTCAACGAGACAACTAATTGATTCAGCCACCAGAGGAACCTTGAATAATAGAACTCCTGAGGCAGCCTACAAGTTTATTTAAGAGATTTCACTGAATAACTATCAGTGGCAGGTTACAAGGACCAAACCAACAAAATCGGCCGGAGTTTTCAACATAGATTCTGTAACCATGCTATCAAAACAGGTAGAGATGATGAATAAAAAGCTTGATAGTTTGTGTTCTTCGCAGGCACATCCAGAAATGCAGTGTGACATAAGTGGAACTATGGCGAATCCTGAGTACCCACCCTACCAACCGGGCACAGAGAGCGAACAGATGAACTATATAGGTAACAATTTCAGATCTAATAATAACCCATATAGTAATAATTATAATCCACGTTGGAGGAACCACCCAAATTTTTTGTTGGGAGGACAAGGAAATCAAGGATATCAAAGACTACAACCTCCTCAAAATTTCCAAAATCAGCCCTATCCACAGGAAAAGAAGCCGAATCTTGAAGAGACGTTGAACAAATTCATAGCATCCACAGAAGCCCGTCTCTAAAAAACTGAGGTAACACTCGACACCCAACAAACATCGATCAAAATGATCGAGAACCAAGTTGGAGGACTTACAAAGGCAATCGGGGAAATTGCCCAGTCAGTCGGACAAATTGCGAAGCTATTATCTGAACGACCGCAAGGGCATCTACCGAGTAATACTGAAATTAATCCAAAGGAGCCAATCCAAGCCATAACAGCTCAAGAAAGTGAAGAATTAGATAAACCCAGTCCAACACAAGGAAACGAGGTAGAAAAAGGTAAAGCTGAGGTAACACAAGAAAAGCGAAAATCGGTAATCAAGGAGTACCAACCTCGCATACCATATCCCGAAGCGTTAACAAGAGACGATATAGAGGAATAGTTCGGTAAGTTTCTTAAACTTTTAAAGAAATTACATATTAACTTACCGCTACTTGAAGCTCTTTCACAGATACCAGATTCGAGGAAAATTTTAAAACATCTTTTGACGAATAAGCGTAAATTAGACGAAGATCCACATGTGGAATTAAACGCAGTGTTCTCAGCAATGTTACAGAATAGACTACCACAAAAGCTAAAAGATCCAGGGAGTTTTACAATGCCATGTTTAATTGGTAGACTAACTGTTGATAATGCGTTAGCTGATTTAGGGGCAAGCATTAATGTCATGCCTTATAAATTGTTTAAACAACTAGGTCTAGGGAAACCCAAGCAAACTAGGATGAGCATTCAATTAGCTGATAAAACTGTTAGAATTCCTAGGGGTATTATCAAAGATGTTCTTGTAAAAATTGACAGATTCGTTTTCCCTGTAGATTTTGTTGTCTTAGACATGGATGAGGATAATTCGATTCCCCAAATTTTAGAAAGACCCTTTTTAGCGACTGTCAGGACTAAAATTGATGTTGATGCAGGAGAACTCATACTTTGTGTAGGTAATGAGACGGTCGCCCTCAAGGCTCTCAACTCGGCTAGAACATCGAATAATCAAGGTGAGAACGTAAATTCTACTGATAACCATTCGGTTAACCCCTATTTTCAGGAAGCACCACCAAAGAATACAACTGAACCCGATCCTAAACCTCAAGCCAACAAGAAAGTAGTTCATGAAGATCGAGGATTGGTTCGATGATCTAGACGAGTGGTAGACACACTTCAAGGAGAAATTAGGGATACACGACGAAGAAACAGAACCACACAAGGTAAAACCGAAGGAGCCCCCAGATGAGCTCATAGGAACAACAAACTACTTCAAAATAGGAGATCAAGTATTGATTGAAAAAACTGACCCTCGAATATCTCCTCCGGACCCTAGCACAAACAAAGAAATATCTTTTAGGGTAACCAGTGTTTTCCCACACGGAACAGTCGAGGTAAGTAATCTTATTTTTGGTACTTTTACTATAAACATATCTCGACTTAAATTTTTTCACGAAGACACAAATGATAGCATGATGAAGGACTTCAAACTCTTCAAACCACCCTGAAGATACAAATGGGAGGTAAAGTCTAGCTTAAGACTATAAACGAGTGCTTCTCGGGAGGCAACCCGAGCACTAACCCCATTAACTTTTTATTTTATTTCTATCTTATCCTTTCTTTATAATATCTAGCTTTAAACTAACAAGGGGTGCAGAATTCCAGGCCACACGGCCCTGCACACGGCCGTGGCCGTGGCTGTGTGTACCTCAAGAATCTTGGTACTAACATGGCAGGACAGTACAAGTCAGAGCAACTAAATTTAGAACTCACGGATCCAACCACTACACCACGGGCACCGAAAAAAGGGGCACGACCGTGCCCCATGACCGTGTGAAGCTACTGACTTTCCAACCACGGGCAGAACATGCCCGTGCCTTAAAACCGTGCCAACATACTGACTTGTCGAACACAGGCTAGACACGATCATGGGGAACCTACACGCCCTAGAACACGGCCGTGCGAGGCAGCCGTGTGAATCGACACACCCTCAACCCACTTCAAGTGGGAAACCGCTGGACTTGAAATTTTATTTAAACACCATACCCCTCTCCTTTCTCTTCTTAACCCACTTTCCTTCTTTCTTCTCTCCTCCTTATTTCTTTCTTTCTTTCTGTTCTCTCTTTTTCTTTTTCCCTTTTTCCTATTAAATCCTTAGACTCTTGAGCTACAACAACATCATATACATGGCAAAGAAGCATAAAAGGCCAATCACAGTCTCCTCAAAGGAGACTGATTCACATGAGTTCATGCCGGCAGCTTCATCGAAACAACAAGCCAAGGGTCTTTGAGACCAATTATTTGTTCTTTTATTTTTATCTTCTCATTTATTTTCCTTATCTTTACTTCTCTTCTGCTTAATATAGTTTATTTTATCTTAGTTTCTTAATTTTAGGTTCTCAAGGCTGCTAGGGAATCACGCCATGACCACCACCATATCCTCAGCCTTAGAAATCACATCCAACAATAAGGACTCTACGGTCCATCCATCTTTTCTTTTAATTTTAGTTTCATCTTTATTTCTCTCCACTTTAGCTTGCTTTTCCTTAATTATTTAATTAGTATAGTTTTAATTATTATTAGTATATCCTGGCTAATCCTGCATGAGCTACCCAATTTCTTCATCTAGCGCAGATCGTCACCCGTAACGACCCTCCAAAGATATCGTTCATCCAACTCAAGGAATTCATTCATAATTCAGGAGTTTCACTTAACCCCATATCTTCTGATCTGAACATTACATTTATATTATCTATCTTTGTACATTGAGGGCAATGTACATCTTAAGTGTGGGGGGGTGAATCTTAGACGTAGTACCAAACTTTTTTCATTATTCTCAAAATCCCTGAATTTAGTCTTGTTTTTAAGTAATTTCATCATATTACTAATTAGGATGAAATTTCCATGATTTATGATTTTTATTGATATGTTTTAGAGTAAGTCATTGATAATTGTGCATTGATGATCAAAATTTAAGAATACTAGAGAATCAAGCATGATAAGTCTATTTTTTAGAAATTAAAAATTTGCTAGGTCGTCTACCTGAATTTAAATATTACCTTGAAATTTGATATTTACAAGGTTGATGTAAAAAATACCATAATTTTTGTGAGTTTTTGAGCCTTATAGAGCATAAATTATTTTTCTTACTCACTTTATTTATTATGAGTGTGTCAACATTGATTTGTTATTCTAGAATTTGCATCGATTATACATGTCGAGACCACACTTTTGATTTGATATACAGAGATGATAAAGGCACCTAGGTTTTAACCCACTAACTCCATTAAAAGCCTACCTTCACAAATTAACCCCTAGTGAACCCCTTTTAATCCTAACAACCTTATTTATTGACTCACCCACTAATATTAACCCAAAACCCTTTGTAATTGTTATCACCATTCTTTCTAACTACCCCTATATCGAGATTTGATCTGATTAGTTGCCTAATTATGAATTTTAGTAATTTATCCTTTATTATGTATTTATTATGTACCTAAAAAAAATGACGAAGTATATTCATTATTAGTTATGTGATTAAACGAGCTTATACATTTATTTAAATCCCAAATATCGAAGAAGAAGCTTGTATTATTAGTATTATTAGTTTTCAATTGATGTAATTATTATTATTAGTTCATTAGTTCTTAGTTAGGTAATTTGTCAATTCAATCTTGATTCTAACCCTCTAATTCAGCCTTATTCCACACCTTAACCCTAGCCCCGTTACAACCCTAACAAAGACCTTTTGATTTGTGTTTCATCTCATACTTCAGTGGTGGAGATTTGATTTTCATGCAAGCCTATGGGACTAACTCTTCATGTTTGACTTTTGAGTGCCTAAATTTTGAACCTTAAACACTTTGAGTGATTTGAGTGAATCTTTAGTGAGGATGTCAATCCTTGACAATTTCGAATCAGAGGTAATTATTTAGATGAAGGGAAACACATATGTTTTGTGGTACAAAATATAAGGCTTATAGTGTTTGAATTTTTAAGACACTTTGAGTTGAAATATCCATGTATAAATTATCCCTAAATTATGATGAGACATTGTTGATAGGAATTATGAATTATAGAAAGTTCATTTTAATTGTAAGTTGAGAATTTTGCTTGAGGACAAGCAAAATTTTAAGTGTGGGGGTATTTGATAAACCGAAATAGTAACATATTTTAGGCCCACATTTAGTATGCTTTTGGATGAATTATCCCTTCATTTATGTAAAAAGGTGCTCTTAATCCTTTCTTTTCATGTCTTATACTCAGGAAAGCACCCAAGGATAAAAAGAACGAGAAACGGGCTCAAAACAGACCAAAACGGGCCAAAGAGGAAACTGACACGGCCTGGACTTGGACTCACACGGCCGCGCCAAGTCAATCATCTAGAACACGGTCTTCCCTCGAATTACATGGGTGTGTCTTATTTAAGAAATCCGAACACGGCCTGGCCACGATTCACACGGGCGTGCACCATGGTCGTGCCTCTGCCCTGGAGAAGAGCAATTTCATTCGGGAAAGGATACTTAGGGAGAAAGAAACGTATTTCAAAAGCCTATAAATACACCCTAAGTATGACCTAAGAGGGGGAGCCCAAAGCCATCGTCTAGGGGCATCGTGCTAGGCCAGAGAAGGTAGATTTGTGGGGATTCACTCAGGGATAGCCAGTTGATCCATCTCAAGAAGCCAGAATTATACTCAAGATGGAGGATCTCTCTTTCAATTCCTTTAGGGGGTTTTATGGATTTCTTATCTTTTGTTTTATCTTTTCTCTTGAGATGTTTTCCTTTATTGTTATGAACTAAACCCTTTAGATACCCGAAGGGGATGAAACCTATGATGAATCTTGTTATTATTTTCTGAATTATATGATAAATACTTAGTTTGTTCTTAATTATGTGAGCTTAATCCAAATCTAATGTGCTTAGGTGGAGGAGGAATAGACCCTGCCTAAGAGAAGATCTAACATAATTAAGCGGAGTTGATCGCACGCCTAAAGATAGGGTGACGAGATTTTGCCGGATTAGGGTGAAACCTAATATGGGAATCCATAGATCGATTTACTGCTATTCTAGGGGGTTATTATAAGAGAACAAGAGTTCCACTAATTAACCTAGGGTTAGACGTTATTTGCCTCGAGAGAGGGTTTAATATACGTTAGGGAGTCTTACGGATCAAACTAAGTGAATAACTCGTATGGTTCAGTGTTAGACAACAAGTGAAGTCTAGGTGGATTCTTCCTAGGGTATCATCTAAATCAACTGAATTTTTCCCAAGTTATTTTCCAATTTCATTCTTCTTTGTCTTAGAGTCTTTAGTTTAGTAGTTAATTAATTTAGATTAGATAAACAATCTCTCTTTATTTTTAGGCTAGATAATAAAAAGAAAGTTAGTATTAGTACTTTTAGTTCCTTTGGGTTTGATAATCCAGTCTTGCCTAAGCTATACTACTGTTCGATAGGTACACTTGCCTCAATCATTGTCAGAGTTAGTTTTCAGGTTCGATCATTCTTTTTATAAATTTTAAAGCTCTGATTCACAGCGATCAAGTTTTTGGCGCCGTTGTCGGGGAACTAAAAAATTAAGAAAGCTCTATTTTTATTACTTTAGCCATTATTTTTTATTTTCCGTAATTTATTTTTATTTTTATTGTTTTTTTTTAAATTTTGCTAAATTTTCTTTCTTTCTTTTCCTAGCAGGTACCTCTAGTTTATGACTAGAAGGAACCCGAGAGGATCTTTAGTATACGACAGTGATATTGACGCTACCGTTCGCAGGAATCGCAGAGAAATTAGGCGAACCCTAAATTACACGAAAGAAGAGCGAGAAGACAGATCAAATCCTACTGAAGGGATGGACAAAAATAACCCACCACCACAAGATGTGGGAAAAAATAATGCTTCTCGTACTATGTTTGATTATGCTAAACCGCATTTAACAGGAGCCGAATCAAGTATTGTTAGGCCTGCTATAGCTGCTAATAATTTTGAATTAAAGCCTAACACTATACAAATGATTCAACAGTTTGTTCAATTTGATGGTTTGCAGGTCGAAGATCCAAACACTCATATAGCTAATTTTTTAGAGTTTTGTGATACCTTCAAAATAAATGGCGTTTCTGATGATGCCATACGACTTCGGTTATTTACCTTTTCATTAAGGAATAAAGCTAAACAGTGGTTAAACTCGCTACCACGAGGGTCAATCACTACATGGAATCAAATGACCGAAAAATTTTTATTAAAATATTTCCCACAGGCCAAAATGGCCAAATTACGCAATGATATATCTTCTTTTGTGTAGATGGATTTAGAGACATTATACGATGCATGGGAGAGATATAAGGATCTCTTGAGAAGGTGTCCGCACCATGGTTTACCTTTGTGGCTCCAAGTCCAGACTTTCTATAACGGTGTAAACCCATCAATGAGACAACTAATTGTTCAGCCGCCGGTGGAACCTTGAATAATAGAACTCCTGAGGCACCCTACGAGTTTATTGAAGAGATGTCACTGAATAACTATCAGTGGCAGGTTACAAGGACCAAACCAACAAAATCGGCCAGATTTTTCAACATGGATTCTGTAACCATGCTATCAACACAGGTAGAGATGATGAATAAAAAGCTTGATAGTTTGTGTTCTTCATAGCCACATCCAGTAATGCAGTGCGACATAAGTGGAACTGTGGCGAATCTTAAGTACCCACCCTACCAACCGGGCACAGAGAGCGAACAGATGAACTATATGGGTAACAATTTTAGATAACATGAAACACCCCAAACCCGGCCCACGAGCCCAGACCGGATCTGATATGCTCCTTGAGTAAAACGTTCCAAATTCGTGTTTATTACTTTGGAAAATTTGGGTGGTTTTATAAAAAAAAATGCCGAGTTGTTTTGAAGTTAATCTTTAATTCGAAAATTGTTTGTGTTTAGGTGTCTAAATATTTAAAATTTATTTTTAAGAAAAGTTGTTTAAACTTTAAGTGGAGAAAAATTGTATCATAATAAAATAAATAAACATGCATGCATAATCAGTTTATAGCTATGGCCTTATTACATCAAAGCAAAACCCGAAATAAATCCAAAATACTTAGAAATAAAAAGTCCAAAAATTAAAAGAAAGTCTGAGTTGGACATGGCCACCACTAAGCTCCTGCCGACCCGGTCCGTTACTGAGTGTCACCTGAAAAATATCCCACAATGGGGTGAGTCAAACAGACTCAGTGTGTATAACCAACACCAATCCCAACGATTTAGGCACATCAAATCATACACATATAATGAATATAGATAATGATGCAATCCCGAACCCAAACCTAGATAACCATCCGCTACACATCACCCGTACCAACCATCACACCGTGGGGACTACTAAGTCGACCCTCCATCCGCTACACATCATTGAAGGCAGTCGCTGCAGACGACTTGCACATCGCCCTTATAAACTTTATGGCCTAGCCACCAAGCATTATTTCGTGACATAAGTCACCACATTCAGATTACGTGACATGAGTCACCACATTCAGATATTGTGGTATAAACCACCAGCTCACTTCCCCTTTTCATATAACCCATATGCCCCATGTCATACAAAATATGCAATATCATGCCATATCTCTTATTTCACATTCGTTACAATTTCACATGTGTGTCATATACAGTGTTCATAAACATTATTAACATAATAGGAGTAGTATGTTAACGTACCTGAATACTCTATACCATTGAATGATACCTTTAGCCATATTTTCATATTTCCATTAACACATACATAATAATAATACCATAGATCTATTAGGAATTAGTGTAGGGCTACACACCTGGTACTAACACGGTTACTGAATCCCGAAAATCTACCGAAACAGATTGTACTCCTCCCTAAAAACCATAGTTAGAATCGGCCAACATTAACACTTAATATGGCCTTGGCCGAATATCAACACTCCCTTACCTTGCGGACCTAAATCCCGAAAATACTACTTGTGTAACACCCCAAACTCGGACAAGACACCACGACCGAATCTGGTATGTTACGGGGAAAAACGTCTTTGAGTGATCTTTTTTTTTTTTCGCTTAAAAGTGGGGCGAAAACATAGTGAACTTGAGGAAAATTTGAGTAGGCTTGTTTGATTAGATTTTGAAAGCTTATCCAAAGTATATAGTTAAAACGAGTTGATTTCATTTAGCACTTCCAATAGTTTCTTAGTGCCATTTTGAAACATTTTAGGCTTAGTAGAAAATCAAGTTTGATTCGGAAATCATTTGAGTTGATTGTATAGTAAAACATGGCGAGATACCCGATGGTATAGTTTAAAACACATTGCGATATAATTTTGAAAACGTTGTCTTTCCAAGTTTTAGTAAAATTTCATGCCAAGTTATTTGTTAAGCAGGTTGAGAATCTAATTAAAACATACCCATCATAAAACATAATTTAAAGGCCTTTTACAAATCCAAATTAAAACCCAAACAAAAGTAAATAAGCTAAAGTACCCAATTTGATTAGTCTGAGCAAAACTTTTATTAAAGCATGGCATGAGCACCCCGAGTCCATCCCGGCTCCATGTCCGCGCCTACGAGTCACCTGAAATGTCAAAGGAGAGGGTGAGTCGAAAGACTCAGTGTATAAATCCCGCTCCCGATGAAACAACATGCTAACACACATCATACATAGCAACATAATTAATGCAACCCGATCCTAACCATCCGTATCTCCTTTTTCTACCCCGTGTGGTACCAAACCACTGGTGGTGCCAAACCACTGGTGACATATAGTCACAATGTGTTACCAAAACACCTGGTGTCCCAAAGACACAAATGTGCTAATAAAGCATCGGTGACCGTAGTCACAAATAAATTGATGGGGCCAACCCATCGTGTGATACCCAATCACTAGCAGACGATCCCATATCTCATGTGGGGCCAACCCACGGTGGTGTTAACCACAGGGACAAGTCGCAATGAGGTGCCCAACCTCTGGTGTCCCAAAGACACAAATGTGCTACCAAAGCACTGGTGACCGTAGTCACAATAATCGAATGATGGGGCCAACCCATCGTGTGATACCCAATCACTAGCAGACGATCCCATATCTCAAAGTGGGGCCAACCCACGGTGGTGTTAACCACAGGACAAGTCGCAATGAGGTGCCCAACCTCCGGTGTCCCAAAGACACAAATGTGCTACCAAAGCACTGGTGACCGTAGTCACAAGGGTGTGTTACCAAAACACTGGTGCTCACAAGACAAAATCATCACCGCCCCTCCACTCATATCACCCATCAACAAACCAACTCATGTAATCATGCATATCATACAAATTATGCATATCATGCTAATATGTTTGACTCATGCCCCATATCACATACATACATAGTCATGATACCATATAGATCATCAAGAATCTAGTAACAATCTTCGACTTACCGGATACGCACACATACCCCGTTTGGGTATCCAATAATCCATCATAATGTCATGATTTTAATAGGCAAACAGGTTTATTAATAATATTACTAAATATCAATGTGTTAGTTTACACACCTGGTAATACGAGTCTAGAAATCGACAAAAGCGATCTAAGTCCCTCGATTACTAGCTCCTACACTCGGCCAACACATAGGGGTTAGGCATCTATAACATTCGCCATCAACAATTAACCAAAGGGGGTTAATATCGAACCCTTACCTTTTAAGATGATTTGTTTCCTACCAAATCCGAATCAAACAATGATTCTCCTTAAGCAATCGGCTACACCATAAAAAGATGAACAGTTAATCCACTTGAATCCCTATCTTATTGAAATCCCACGTAATAGACTAACAAATAATCTTCTTACCACCACTTATCAAATGGTTAAACCAAGGTAGAAAGCTCCACTTGTCTGCTTCAAAGTCCCCGTCGTCCTATGATGCAATCGGTTTCCAACATAAGAGATAACACTCATCAATAGTTGTCATATACGATTCTTAAACAACTTAAATCGATTAAGAAAAAGAGAGAAACTAGATGACCATTCGGCCAAGGCTTACCAATCTCCAAACGATTCAAGCAAGAGACCCAACACTCTATATTCGGCCACCCAACACAAGAAGAGAACCACAAGCGATTCGGCGGGACTTATGCCAAAAGAAGAATCAAAGATTCGGCCAAGGTGGTTTATACCAATCACGATTTTCGGTCAGAGTTGAAGAGAAGAGTAAACAAAATGCAAAGAAATAGTGTTGATATTCGGCCAAGTAACAAAATAGAACAAAGAGATAAAAGGTACTTCTGATTTGAAGAAAAAGAAAAGATGAATGGTATTTGAGAGAATGGGGGTTTCGGTTTACAAGGTTTCAAAAACAAGAAAAGAAAGTTGAGAAGAGGAGAGGCTAGCTTCGATTTACACAAAGGAAAAGAAGAGAAAAGTGTAAGGGACATTCTGGCTTCACCCTACTCAAGAGAACAAAGAATTTCGGCACACCTTTGAAAATTTGGTCTTTCGGTTTCAAAAGATGAAGAACAAAATGAGGGGAGTTCACTAGGAAATCGGTATTCAAAAGACAAAATAAAAAACCCTTAGAACATTCGGCTAACCAAAGACCAAAGAAGAGGCTTTCTTGCTTGATATCCAAAGACCGAAATTGCACCCAAAATGCCAAAAATGCAAAAATGCATTTCGGCTAGCACCTCACCCCACTATGCCGCCCACTTCCCCACTCCAACACCCCACAAATTCGGCCACACTCCCCAAACACACTCACCACCACTCATTTCAAATGAGTGGACCAAGTCCTCCTCCACAATTTGCTCTCCACCTTACATTTGAAAGTGAAGACCAAGTCCAAGTAGAATTTCACTAGCCTTCTACCTCTCCTCCATGCCGTCCCAAAAAGAAGCCAAAATGGGGACTCTGCAGCTCGAACACTGGACCTCCACTTCGTGTAGATGACGCCACACCAAGCTCCCCATGTGACGCATGCCTTGCCACTCTGCCAGCTCTTCACTTGTGCAATAAAACACCAAAAAAAACCCTTATACCCTAGCTCCTACAGCTCCCGACTTAACACCCAAAAATAAAAATTTTCCCATTCACTGTGCATACACCTAGACTTCAATTAAGCCCCTAAGACACCAAAATAGCAACACAAAGACACTAAACACATGCAACAACAAAATAGCCCCTAACCGGGATATTACGGTTCTACCCCTTAAAAATAATTTCGGCCCGAAATTACCCGGTCAAAAGAGTTGCGGGTATTGTTGTCTCATCATATCCTCGGGTTCCCACGTAGCTTCTTCTACGCCATGATTCCGCCAAAGAACCTTAACCAAAGGCATCGATTTCTTACGCAGAACCTTCACATCTCGATCAAGAATCGCATGCAGGTTCCTCCTCCATAGTCAAGTCCGGATTTACCTCGATCTCTTCCATCGCTACTACATGCGATGGATCGAACGATAACGTCGAAGCATCAAACGTGGAAAACGTCGTGAATCGACTAAGCTCTGCTGGCAACTCAAGCCGATACGCCATGGTCCAACTCGCCTCAAGACCTTATACGGTCCAATAAACCTCGGACTTAGCTTGCCTTTCTTCCCGAACCTCAACACCTTCTTCCAAGGTGAGACCTTCGAAACACTCGATCCCCACAAATAACTCTATATCTCTTCGCTTAAGATCGGCATAAGACTTCTGCCGGTCCAAGCTTCCTTCAATCGAGACCGAATCGGCCTTAACCTTGTCTTCGGTCTCAAGAACCAACTCGGGTCCCAACAACCGACGCTCACCTAACTCCGCCCAACACGTAGGTGAGCGACATTTCCTACCATACAACGCCTCATACGGTGCCATCTTAATGCTCGCTTGGTAATCTGTTGTTGTAGGCAAACTCACTAATGGAAAAAACTCCTCCCAACTACCTCTCAAATCCAGGACACAACCTCTCAAAGATATCCTCTAAGATCCGAATGACCTTTTCGATTGACCGTCCGATCGCGGGTGAAAAGCCGTCTTTGAAATCCAAACGAGTACCCGAGCTCGATGCGGTGCTTTCGTAACCTTGACATGAATCGGGATCCCTATCCGAGATTATCGAAATCGCACGCCGTGCAACCTCACTATCTCTACGAAACATACAACCGCTAGCTTCAAGTGAGTAGTCAACCTCACCGGGATAAAGTGAGGTGATTTAGTCGGTCGATCCACCACTACCCAAATCGAATCTTTCTTGCTTGGCGAAGCGGTAACCCACCGATTTAAATCCATGGTTATCCTTTCCCACTTCCATCGAGGAATCTTCACAGTCGAAGCAAACCCGACGCAGCGAATCGATGTTCAGCCTTGACTCTTTGACAAGTCGACACTTCCCAACAAACTCTGTCACCTCTTTCTTCAAGCCAGGCCACCAAAACCGCTCTCTAAGATCCTTATACATCTTGCTACCTGTGGTGCATAGCATAAGGACTGCTATGTGCGCCCCAAGAATCTTCGCCTCTACCAACATCTTTAGGCATACAAGCCTTACCTCAAAACACGTAACCTCGCCACTAGACAAAGCCAGAACCCTCCAAACCACCATCCGCACTTGCAACCTTCGCGCACTCGTAACCTCATCCAATAATCTGCTTTCTCTCGATCCGCTCAACCCAAGTAGGCTTAACTCGCAACTCTCTGCGAGAATACTTCCATCGTCATACAAGCTCAAGTGGGCAAACAATGCTCTTAACTCGAAACAACCTTACGACTCAACGCGTCACCACCACGTTAGCCTTGCCCGGATGATACTCAATCGAACAGTCGTAATCTTTCAAAGAACTCGACCCATCTGCATACGCCTCAAATTCAAATCCTTCGAGTCGCAGATACTTCGACTCTTGTGATCTGTGTAGACTATCGATCTCTCCGTATAAGTAGTGCCTCCAGATCTTTAAAGCGAAGACTACAAATTTGCTAGCTCCAAATCGTGCGTCGGATAGTTGACCTCATGTGGCCTCACTGCCGAGAAGCGTAAGCCACAACCTTACATTTTCTTGCATCAAAGACACAACCCAAGCCCGTATGTGATGCATCGCAATAGATCGTGTGAATTCCTTAAACCTCAAAGTTGAATTAGAACCGAGCCTCGGTCAAAATCTTCTTTAACTTGTCGAAGCTTTCTGCCGCTTCTCCGTCCATACAAACGGAACTTCTTTCCTCAAAGAACTTGGTCATCGGCGCTGCTATCAATGAGAAACCCTCAACAAACCTTCGGTAGTATCCGGCCAAAAACCAGAAAACTCCGAATCTCACCACCGACTTAGGCGGCTTCCAATCCAAAATCGCCTCAATCTTACGAGGATCTACTCGAATCCTCCGCCGACACTACATGACCCAAGAAAGTCACTTCTCTAAGCGAACTCGCACTTACATCGAACTTAGCATAGAGTCGCTTTTCCTCAAAATCGCAACACCACCCGCAAATGCTTATCATGCTCTTCCTCCGTCGCCCTTGAGTACACCAAGATGTCATCTATGAAAACCACGACGAATCGATCCAGATCATCGTTGAAACACCCTATTCATCATGTCCATAAACGCGCCGGTGCGTTAGTCAACCCGAACGGCATTACGTAAATTCGTGAGTGCCCATACCGAGTCCAAACGCTGTTTTATGGATATCGCCTCCTTAACCTTCAACCGATGATACCTGCACCTTAAGTCGATCTTGAAAATACCGCAGCACCTCTCGGTGATCAAACAAATCGCTATCCGCGTGGCAACGGATACTTGTTTTTAATCGTCGACTTGTTCAATCAAGCAGAGTCTATGCACATCCGCATTGTGCCATCTTTCTTCTTGACAAAGAGTACCGCGCACTTACGGCGAAACACTAGGCCTAATGAAACCTCTATCCAATAACTCCCGGATCGAGCCTTAAGCTCCACCAATTCCTTTGGCGCCATCCTATACGGAGCAATAGACACCGGCGCAGATTCCGGCAATGATCTATCCCGAACTCCACCTCACGATCCGCGGCAAAAACCCGAAGCTCCTCGGGAAAAACATCAAGCAAACTCCTTAACGGTACGAACCTTCTCCACGATCGACTCTTTAGCCTCCAAGGCATACACATGAACTACATACGCTTCACGGCCTTTCACGACCATCTTCTCTCGCCTTGAGCGGATACCACATTAGATAAGTAATCTCTCCTATTACCTATCATAGCCACCTCTTCACCCTTAACCGTCTTAAGAACCATGCGCTTGGCGCGCAATCCAACCTCGCTGGTACTTGACCAACCAATCCATCCTAAGAATCGATCGAACTCCCCAAACGGTAGTTCCATCGGATCGCAGCAAACACTACCCCTTGGAGTTCTAAGGGTACCTCTCTAAACAGCTTTATCTACTACTACAGAGTGACCTAGCGGGCTAATCACGGTCATCCGCCTAGAAGATATCTCGAGTCTAAATCCATGGTCTCTACTATACTACTCGGCAACATAAGAGTGCGTTGAACCCACATCAATCAAAGCAAAGATAAGGAGAACCAAAAATCAAGAACGCGTCAAGCATTACGACGTCCGGCAGGTGCGTCGCCTTCCTCTCGGCGCCTCGCAAAGATACACTAATCCAGCCGTCTAGCATCGAGCTACTGCTCGCACCTCGCCGGTGCTCCACGGCCCCACTCGAACCATTACCACCTCTCGCCATTACCACGGCCCCTCTGCGGTGGCGGTCCACTACCTCTCGAACCGACACGGCCCGACCTCTCGATCGAATCCTAACCAACCTACGCGGACAATCCCTCACACGGTGTTCCGAGAACCACACTCGAAGCAACCTTTTCCTCCGGTCCAAAGAACCACCCCAATGAGATTTTCTCGCGATCGATCACACGCGCGGCGGTCCCTCGCCTAGCAGCAGATCTAGCAGAATGGTTCGCCCACTCGGCCTAGCCCTCTTCTACGGATTACCCGACGCGATCCGTAAGACCCAAAGCTCCTCTTATGTCTATTTCGTCCATGCCTTGTCTCATCGACTCCTTAACACCCTCGGCTACCTTAGCCTTCTCAACTAAGACAAGAACTCGCGCTCCTGGCGAGGAGCAATCAGCGAGCCTCAAGTCGTCTCTCGCACCATCCTCGAAACGAACACACCTCTCATGCTCGGTGGCCACAATGCCCTCGGCATACCTACTCGGCTTCGGGAACTCACCTCGTACTCAAGAACCGATTTACTCCTCGAACAAGCCTCGTAAAAGCCTTTCATTTGAGTCGATATAACTAGCTCCGATGTACTTCTTTTGATATGCACACGAAATAATCCCATGTCGATCCTCTGCACGCCACATCGTTCCGAACCGTGAGCCACCACCGATATGACTCATCACGGAGAAGCGTACGATGCCCTTCGCCTTTCTTCCATTGCCAAGTCCAGATCATCCATGATCCGCTCGGTTGCCTCTAGCGGTGATTCAAGCAAAGGCTGGGGCAACACTAGAAACACTCGGAAGAATTCGCCCCATTTGCCCGAAGTCGCCAGAACAG
Organism: Gossypium sturtianum; assembly: GCA_025698515.1. Taxonomy (NCBI): domain Eukaryota; kingdom Viridiplantae; phylum Streptophyta; class Magnoliopsida; order Malvales; family Malvaceae; genus Gossypium; species Gossypium sturtianum. The sequence goes on from CM046943.1 coordinate 103,257,495, forward strand.
ATTTCCTAACTCCCGCGCCACCACCAACTCCTCGCTACCCTTTCCAACACTCGCAAAGATCGCTCGTGACATCTGCGCCCCCCTGGGCCCGATCTTGGAACTCACCACCTCGGTGGCGGCGAACCCAGTATCTCATTTTTCGAACCACGACCAGATCCACGGCTCGTAAATCGTCATTCTACCACGACCTCGCCCACGACCACGTCCACCTCTAGCGCTCATGACTAATCTTCCTCGTGATCGATTAACAATTTTTATGCATCAAGATTTATTCCACTTGTTTAAAAGCAAGTCTTATGAATATTTTAAGAGGATTTGTTCTCCGAGTTCACAAAATCCTATCGGTTTCAATCTCTAAAGTAGTATACTATTGCTATTCATCGATCATATCACATCCAATCAATTCACAAGCAATAGTACGGGTACTTACTCGCGACCTGGTGCCGAGACTCGGTGCCATGCCTTTCAAACCATACTTTAAGAATAAAGATTAACAAAACAACCTTTTGAAAACATTTTGGGCCTCAGCCCACAACCAGCCTTTGAACTTGGCTCGATACCACAATTGTAACACCCCAAACTCGGACAAGACACCACGACCGAATCTGGTATGTTACGGGGAAAAACGTCTTTGAGTGATCTTTTTTTTCCGCTTAAAAGTGGGGCGAAAACATAGTGAACTTGAGGAAAATTTGAGTAGGCTTGTTTGATTAGATTTTGAAAGCTTATCCAAAGTATATAGTTAAAACGAGTTGATTTCATTTAGCACTTCCAATAGTTTCTTAGTGCCATTTTGAAACATTTTAGGCTTAGTAGAAAATCAAGTTTGATTCGAAATCATTTGAGTTGATTGTATAGTAAAACATGGCGAGATACCCGATGGTATAGTTTAAAACACATTGCGATATAATTTTGAAAACGTTGTCTTTCCAAGTTTTAGTAAAATTTCATGCCAAGTTATTTGTTAAGCAGGTTGAGAATCTAATTAAAACATACCCATCATAAAACATAATTTAAAGGCCTTTTACAAATCCAAATTAAAACCCAAACAAAAGTAAATAAGCTAAAGTACCCAATTTGATTAGTCTGAGCAAAACTTTTATTAAAGCATGGCATGAGCACCCCGAGTCCATCCCGGCTCCATGTCCGCGCCTACGAGTCACCTGAAATGTCAAAGGAGAGGGTGAGTCGAAAGACTCAGTGTATAAATCCCGCTCCCGATGAAACAACATGCTAACACACATCATACATAGCAACATAATTAATGCAACCCGATCCTAACCATCCGTATCTCCTTTTTCTACCCCGTGTGGTACCAAACCACTGGTGGTGCCAAACCACTGGTGACATATAGTCACAATGTGTTACCAAAACACTGGTGTCCCAAAGACACAAATGTGCTACCAAAGCACTGGTGACCGTAGTCACAAATCAATTGATGGGGCCAACCCATCGTGTGATACCCAATCACTAGCAGACGATCCCATATCTCATGTGGGGCCAACCCACTGGTGGTGTTAACCACAGGGGACAAGTCGCAATGAGGTGCCCAACCTCCGGTGTCCCAAAGACACAAATGTGCTACCAAAGCATGGTGACCGTAGTCACAATAATCGAATGATGGGGCCAACCCATCGGTGATACCCAATCACTAGCAGACGATCCCATATCTCAAAGTGGGGCCAACCCACGGTGGTGTTAACCACGGGGACAAGTCGCAATGAGGTGCCCAACCTCGGTGTCCCAAAGACACAAATGTGCTACCAAAGCACCGGTGACCGTAGTCACAAGGTGTGTTACTAAAACACGGTGCTCACAAGACAAAATCATCACCGCCCCTCCACTCATATCACCCATCAACAAACCAACTCATGTAATCATGCATATCATACAAATTATGCATATCATGCTAATATGTTTGACTCATGCCCCATATCACATACATACATAGTCATGATACCATATAGATCATCAGTAATCTAGTAACAATACTGACTTACCCGGATACGCACATACCCCGTTTGGGTATCCAATAATCCATCATACTGTCATGATTTTAATAGGCAAACAGGTTTATTAATAATATTACTAAATATCAGTGTGTTAGTTTACACACCTTGTAATACGAGTCTAGAAATCCTGACAAAAGCGATCTAAGTCCCTCGATTACTAGCTCCTACACTCGGCCAACACATAGAGGTTAGGCATCTATAACATTCGGCCATCAACAATTAACCAAAGGGGGTTAATATCGAACCCTTACCTTTTAAGATGATTTGGTTTCTACCAAATCCGAATCAAACAATGATTCTCCTTAAGCAATCGGCTACACCATAAAAAGATGAACAGCTTAATCCACTTGAATCCCTATCTTATTGAAATCCAATGAGAATAGACTAACAAATAATCTTCTTACCACCACTTATCAAATGGTTAAACCAAGGTAGAAAGCTCCACTTGTCTGCTTCAAAGTCCCCGTCGTCCTACGATGCAATCGGTTTCCAACATAAGAGATAACACTCATCAATAGTTGTCATATACGATTCTTAAACAACTTAAATCGATTAAGAAAAAGAGAGAAACTAGATGACCATTCGGCCAAGGCTTACCAATCTCCAAACGATTGAAGCAAGAGACCCAACACTCTATATTCGGCCACCCAACACAAGAAGAGAACCACAAGCGATTCGGCCAGGACTTATGCCAAAAGAAGAATCAAAGATTCGGCCAATGTGGTTTATACCAATCACGATTTTTGGGTCGAGTTGAAGAGAAGAGTAAACAAAATGCAAAGAAATAGTGTTGATATTCACCAAGTAACAAAATAGAACAAAGAGATAAAAGGTACTTACGATTTGAAGAAAAGAAAAGATGAATGGTATTTGAGAGAATGGGGTTTCGGTTTACAAGGTTTCAAAAACAAGAAAAGAAAGTTGAGAAGAGGAGAGGCTAGCTTCGATTTACACAAAGGAAAAGAAGAGAAAAGTGTAAGGGACATTGGCTTCACCCTACTCAAGAGAACAAAGAATTTTGGCACACCTTTGAAAATTTGGTCTTTCGGTTTCAAAAGATGAAGAACAAAATGAGGGGAGTTCACTAGGAAATCGGTATTCAAAAGACAAAATAAAAACCCTTAGAACATTTGGCTAACCAAAGACCAAAGAAGAGGCTTTCTTGCTTGATATCCAAAGACCGAAATTGCACCCAAAATGCCAAAATGCAAAAATGCATTTCGGCTAGCACCTCACCCCACTATGCCGTCCACTTCCCCCACTCCAACACCCCACAAATTCGGCCACACTCCCCAAACACACTCACCACCACTCATTTCAAATGAGTGGACCAAGTCCTCTCCACAATTTGCTCTCCACCTTACATTTGAAAGTGAAGACCAAGTCCAAGTAGAATTTCACTAGCCTTCTACCTCTCCTCCATGCCGTCCCAAAAAGAAGCCAAAATGGGGACTCTGCAGCTCGAACACTGGACCTCCACTTCGTGTAGATGACGCCACACCAAGCTCCCCATGTGACGCATGCCTTGCCACTCTGCCAGCTCTTCACTTGTGCAATAAAACACCAAAAAAAACCCTTATACCCTAGCTCCTACAGCTCCCCTGACTTAACACCCAAAAATAAAAATTTTCCCATTCACTCAGGCATACACCTAGACTTCAATTAAGCCCCTAAGACACCAAAATAGCAACACAGCACACTAAACACATGCAACAACAAAATAGCCCCTAACCCGGGATATTACAACTTGTCTTAGGAGATGTCGAAATCCCTGTATAGTTTATGTTAGATCCAATTCTAACATTTAACGAATCCAAAATAAATGACCTTCGGCCTAAGATCATATCCGCTTACCTTAGATCTCAAAATCCTGAAAGACCTTCCCTTGTAATCGGCTACAACCAAATCCCGAAATCTTTCTTCAAGGTTTCGGCCAATCAAATACATATGGTTAGTTTCTTGATTTCGACCAACCAAGAAAAGAAGAAAGAAAATTGAAAAAAAGAAATCCTTACCATCTTACTAACCCGATTCGGCTTGATAACAACCCTTGAGAATCAACGTTCTAGAAAAGAATGAAAGAGAAGAAATAAGGGTGAGGCTCATAAGAGGTTCGGTTATAACTTCATAAAAGAAGAAAAGCTCATTCGGCTTTTGAAGATGATTGGATCGCGAGAAGATGGAGAAGAAAAGAGCTAAGGTTTGAGAGGTTTTCGGTTTCTGGTCACAAAAGAAAAGAGAAAGGGAATGGAGCTTTTGGAAGAGAGGAAAATTGCCAAAAAGATGCCTATTACTACACTAAGTAAATTCGGCACCTAGCTCCCCTTGAATGACCGAATTTTTGCCCCCCTAAAGTCCCATATTCGGCCAACTCCTCTTCCCCCTTATCAGCTTCCTTCTTTTTCTCCTATTTCTTCTCTTATTTACCCATTTAAAATAATTTAAATAAAACAACAATTATCTCCTCCCTTTAGCCGAATTATAAAAGGAATTTGACCACATCTAGTGCTCATCTCCTTAGTGTTTTAATGCCGTCCAACTCCCCTCTTAGCTTGATGCAAAAAGCAGCTCAAAATTGCTCCCCTTGCTGCTCGAACCTAGGCCCCCTTGTACTGCTTGTGGCGTCACTTACTAAAGCCTTAAGTGGCGCCTTCCTGCCACTTCACCAAGCTGATTTTTATGTCTCAATTCTCCTACAAATTCTCTTAAGGCCTATCATGCTTAACTCTCTCTTTGAAACTTAAAATCAAATAATTTCTAAGGCATTTTCCTATACTCTAAAGTTCTCATGATTCACAAAAACACATCAAAACACACATAGGCACACTAGCACATTCAATTTAGCAAAAATGCACAAGCCCTAAATCTCGGATATTACATAATAATAACCCATATAGTAATAATTATAATCCAAGTTGGAGGAACCACCCAAATTTTTCGTGGGGAGGACAAGGAAATCAAGGAAATCAATGACAACAACCTCCTCAAAATTTCCAAAATCAGCCTTATCCACAGGAAAAGAAGTCGAATCTTGAAGAGACGTTGAACAAATTCATAGCATCCACAGAAGCCCATCTCCAAAAAACTGAGGTAACACTCGACACCCAACAAACATTGATCAAAACGATCGAGAACCAAGTTGGAGGACTTACAAAGGCAATCGGGGAAATTACCCAGCCAGTCGGATAAATTGCGAAGCTATTATCCGAACGACGGCAAGGGCGTCTACCGAGTAATACTGAAATTAATCCAAAGGAGCAAATCAAAGCCATAACAGCTCAAGAAAGCGAACAAGTAGACGAACCCAGTCCAACACAAGGAAACGAGGTAGAAAAAGGTAAAGCTGAGGTAACACAAGAAAAGCCAAAACCGGTAATCAAGGAGTACCAACCTCTCATACCATATCCTGAAGCGTTAACAAGAGACGATACAGAGTAATAGTTCGGTAAGTTTCTTAAAATTTTAAAGAAATTACATATTAACTTACCGCTACTTGAAGCTCTTTCACAGATGCCAGATTCGAGGAAATTTTTAAAACATCTCTTGACGAATAAGCGTAAATTAGGCGAAGATCCACATGTGGAATTAAACGCAGTGTGCTCAGTAATGTTACAGAATAGACTACCACAAAAGCTAAAAGATCCAGGGAGTTTTACAATTCCATGTCTAATTGGAAGACTAACTGTTGATATTGCGTTAGCTGATTTAGGGGCAAGCATTAATGTCATGCCTTATAAATTGTTTAAACAACTAGGTCTAGGGAAACCCAAGCAAACTAGGAAGAGAATTCAATTAGCTGATAAAACTGTTAGAATTCCAAGGGGTATTATTGAAGATGTTCTTGTAAAAATTGACAGATTCGTTTTCCCAGTAGATTTTGTTGTCTTAGACATGGATGAGGATAATTCGATTCCCCTAATTATAGGAAGACCCTTTTTAGCGACTGCCAGGACTAAAATTGATGTTGATGCAGGAGAACTCATACTTTGGGTAGGTAAAGAGACGGTCGCCCTCAAGGCTCTCAACTCGGCTAGAACATCGAATAATCAAGGTGAGAACATAAATTCTACTGATAACCATTCGGTTAACCCCTATTTTTACGAAGCACCACCAAAGAATACAACTGAACCCGATCCTAAACCTCAAACCAACAATGAAGTAGTTCATGAAGATCGAGGGATTCAGTTCGATGATCTAGACGAGTGGAAGACACACTTCAAGGAGAAATTAGGGATACACGACGAAGAAACGGAACCACACAAGGTAAAACCGAACGAGGCCCCAGATGAGCTCATAGGAACAACAAACCACTTCAAAATAGGAGACCAAGTATTGATACAAAAAACTGACCCTCGAATATCTCCTCCTGACCCTAGCACAAACAAAGAAATATCTTTTAGGGTAACCAGTGTTTTCCCACACGGAACAGTCGAGGTAAGTAATCTTATTTTTGGTACTTTTACTATAAACACATCTCGACTTAAATTTTTTCACGAAGACACAAATGATAGCATGAGGAAGGACTTCCAACTCCTCAAACCACCCTGAAGATACAAATGAGTGGTAAAGTCTAGCTTAAGACTATAAACGAACGCTTCTCGAGAGGCAACCTGAGCACTAACCCCATTAACTTTTTATTTTATTTCTATCTTATCCTTTATTTATAATATCTAGCTTTAAATTAACAAGGGGTGCAGAATTCCAGGCCACACGGCCGTGGCCGTGGCCGTGTGTACCTCAAGAATATTGGTACTAACATGGCAGGACGGTACAAGTCAGAACAACTAAATTTAGAACTCACGGATCAAACCACTACACCACGGGCACCGAAAAAAGGGGCACAACCGTGCCCCATGACCGTGTGAAGCTACTGACTTTCCAACCACGGGCAGAACATGCCCGTGCCTTAAAATCGTGCCAATATACTAACTTGTCGAACACAGGCTAGACACGAGCGTGGGGAACCAACACATCGTAGAACATGGCTGTGTGAGGTAGCCGTGTGAATCGACACACCCTCAACCAACGGGCGTGGGAAACTGCCAGACTTGAAATTTTATTTAAACACCATACCCCTCTCCTTTCTCTTCTTAACCCACTTTCCTTCTTTCTTCTCTCCTCCTTCTTTCTTTCTTTCTTTCTGTTCTCTCTTTTTCTTTTTCCCTTTTTCCTAATAAATCCTTAGACTCTTGAGCTACAACAACATCATATACATGGAAAAGAAGTATAAAATGCCAATCACAGTCTCCTCAAAGGAGACCGATTCACATGAGTTCATACCGGCAGCTTCATCCAAACAACAAGCCAAGGGTCTTTGAGACCAATTATCTGTTCTTTTATTTTTATCTTCTCCTTTATTCTCCTTATCTTTACTTCTCTTCTGCTTAATATAGTTTATTTTATCTTAGTTTCTTAATTTTAGGTTCTAAAGGCTGCTAGGGAATCACGCCACGACCACCACCATATCCTCAGCCTTAGAAATCACATCCAATAATAAGGACTCTACGATCCATCCATCTTTTCTTTTAATCTTAGTTTCATCTTTATTTCTCTCCACTTTAGCTTGCTTTTCCTTAATTATTTAATTAGTATAGTTTCAATTATTATTAGTATATCCTGGCTAATCCTGCATGAGCTACCCAATTTCTTCATCTAGCGCAGGATCGTCACCCAGAACGACCCATCCAACATATCGTTCATCCAACTCAAGGAATTCATCCATAATTCAGGGAGTTTCACTTAACCCCATATCTTCTGATCTGAACATTACATTTATATTATCTATCTTTGTACATTGAGGGCAATGTACATCTTAAATGTGGGGGGTGAATCTTAGACGTAGTACCAAACTTTTTTCATTATTCTCAAAATCCCTGAATTTAGTCTTGTTTTTAAGTAATTTCCTCATATTACTAATTAGGATGAAATTTCCATGATTTATGATTTTTATTGATATGTTTTAGAGTAAGTCATTGATAATTGTGCATTGATGATCAAAATTGAAGAATACTAGAGAATCAAGCATGATAAGTCTATTTTTCAGAAATTAAAAATTTGCTAGGTCGTCTACCTGAATTTAAATATTACCTTAAAATTTGACATTTACAAGGTTGATGTAAAAAATACCATAATTTTTGTGAGTTTTTGAGCCTTATAGAGCATAAATTCTTTTTCTTGCTCACTTTATTGATTATGAGTGTGTCAACATTGATTTGTTATTCTAGAACTTGCATCGATTATACATGTCGAGGCCACACTTTTGATTTGATATACAGAGATGATAAAGGCACCTAGGTTTTAACCCACTAACTCCATTAAAAGCCTACCTTCACAAATTAACCCCTAGTGAACCCCTTTTAATCCTAACAACCCTATTTATTGACTCACCCACTAATATTAACCCAAAACCCTTTGTAATTGTTATCACAATTCTTTCTAACTACCCATATATCGAGATTTAATCTGATTAGTTGCCGAATTATGAATTTTAGTAATTTATCCTTTATTTTGTATTTACTATGTACCTAAAAAAATGACGAAGTATATTCATTATTAGTTATGTGATTAAACGAGCTTATACATTTATTTAAATCCCAAATATCGAAGAAGAAGCTCATATTATTAGTATTATTAGTTTTCAATTGATGTAATTATTATTATTAGTTCATTAGTTCTTAGTTAGGTAATTTGTCAATTCAATCTCGATTCTAACCCTCTAATTCAGCCTTATTCCACACCTTAACCCTAGCCCCATTACAACCCTAACAAAGACCTTTTAATTTGTGTTTCATCTCATACTTCAGTGGTGGAGATTTGATTTTCATGCAAGCCTATGGGATTAACTCTTCATGTTTGACTTTTGAGTGCCTAAATTTTGAACCTTAAACACTTTGAGTGATTTGAGTGAATCTTTAGTGGGGATGTCAATCCTTGACAATTTCGAATCAGAGGTAATTATTTAGATGAAGGGAAACACCTATGTTTTGTGCTACAAAATATAAGGCTTATAGTGTTTGAATTTTTAGGGCACTTTGAGTTGAATTATCCATGTATAAATTATCCTTGAATTATGATGAGACATTTTTGATAGGAATTAGGAATTATAGAAAGTTCGTTTTAATTGTAAGTTGAGAATTTTGCTTGAGGACAAGCAAAAGTTTAAGTGTGGGGGTATTTGATAAACCGAAATAGTAACATATTTAAGGCCCACATTTAGTATGCTTTTGGATGAATTATCCATTGATTTATGTAAAAAGGTGCTCTTAACCCTTTCTTTTCATGTCTTATACTCAGGAAAGCACCCAAGGATAAAAAGAACGAGAAACGGGCTCAAAACGGACCAACACGGGGCAAAGAGGAAATTGACACGGCCTAAACTTGAACCCACACGGCCGTGCCAAGTCAATCATCTAGAACACGGTCTTCCCTCGAATTACACGGGCGTGTCTCATTAAAGAAATCTGAACATGGCCTGGCCACGATTCATACGGGCGTGCGCCATGGTCGTGCCTCTCCCCTGGAGAAGAGCAATTTCATTCGGGAAAGGATACTTAGGGAGAAAGAAACGTATTTCAAAAGCCTATAAATACACCCTAAGTATGACCTAAGAGGGGGAGCCCAAAGCCATCATCTAGGGGCGTCGTGCTAAGCCAGAGAAGGTAGATTTGTGGGGATTGACTCAGGGATAGCCAGTTGATCCATCTCAAGAAGCTAGAATTATACTCAAGACGGAGGATCTCTCCTTCAATTCCTTCAAGGGGTTTTATGGATATCTTATGTTTTGTTTTATCTTTTCTCTTTAGATGTTTTCCTTTATTGTTATGAACTAAACCCTTCAGATACCCGAAGGGGATGAAACCTATGATGAATCTTGTTATTGTTTTCTGAATTATATGATAAATACTTAGTTTGTTCTTAATTATGTGAGCTTAATCCAAATCTAATGTGCTTAGGTGGAGGAGGAATAGACCCTGCCTAAGAGAAGATCTAACATAATTAAGCGGAGTTGATCGTACGCCTAGAGATAGGGTGATGAGATTTTGCCGAATTAGGGTGAAACCTAATATTGGAATCCATAGATCGATTTACTGCTATTCTAGGGGGTTATTATAAGAGAACGAGAGTTCCACTAATTAACCTAGGGTTAGACGTTATTCGCCTCGAGAGAGGGTTTAATATACGTTAGGGAGTCTTACGGATCAAACTAAGTGAATAAATCGTATGGTTCAGTGTTAGATAACAAGTGAAGTCTAGGTGGATTCTTCCTAGGGTATCATCTAAATCAACTGAGTTTTTCCCAAGTTATTTTCCAATTTCATTCTTCTTTGTCTTAGAGTCTTTAGTGTAGTAGTTAATTAATTTAGATTAGATAAACAATCTCTCTTTATTTTTAGGCTAGATAATAAAAAGAAAGTTAGTATTAGTACTTTTAGTTCCTTTGGGTTCGATAATCCGGTCTTGCCTAAGCTATACTATTGTTTGATAGGTGCACTTGCCTCAATCGTTGTCAGAGTTAGTTTCCAGGTTCGATCATTCTTTTTATAAATTTTAAAGCTCTGATTCACAGCGATCAGGTTACGGATCATTACTGAACTTATAAAACATTTAACCATTCAATTCACATATAAATTCACATTTCATGCAAATGTTATTCAAACTCAAGCACAACGTCCCTATAACGAGCCTACAAGGCCCTAAACATGCTTTGGTAATGGTTCGGGACTAAATCGATGACTTAAGAAACTTTCACGTAACTTTGAAAATTTTTCTCAATATAGGGGACACAGGCCCGTGTGGCCAAGCTGTGTGTCTCACAAGGCCACCAGACACGCTCGTGTCACAAGCCGTGTGGACATTCGAAATGGGAGCACATGGCCTTGTTCCAGCCCATGTCCGACCCCATGTAACTCTCTAACTTGGGTCACACAGCCAACACACATTCCCGTGTAGCTAGCCCGTGTGCCCTAAAAATGGCCTTACACACTCATGTGTGAGGCCGTGTGCTAGGCCGTGCCAAACCAGTAGGGTATACTGACTTATGCCACACGGCCAAGTCACACGCCCGTGTGTGAGGCCGTGTGGAGCATACTGACTTGATTTCAATTTCAACACTAGGGGACACATGACCGTGTAACATGACCGTGTGTCACACACTGCTGAGACACACGCCCGTGTCTCTGCCCGTGTGGACAAAAATAGGTTATTTACCAAGCCAATTTGCAACCCAATTTGCATGTACCTATACAACCCAAATTGTACCAATTCATAGCATAAATGAACATCTAACTTTTCCATAATTAAGGCTAAATCATACCATTTCTAATACTAACAACCAACATGCTTATAAACTTATGTTTTACTCATTCAAAACATACCAAAAACACATACAAATCAACAAACTAAACCTTTACCAAACATACATCATTTGGCACCAATTCACAAGCATAACCATTTTCAATTCATCAATTATTAGCTACCTTAAAAGTTGTATTAAACAAGCCATTTCCAAGCAAACATGGACCACATCACTAAGAGGCATTAACACATATATATACTTCACATAATTGCCAAAATAAGCCAACTTACATGGCTAACATACAACCAAACATTTAATATTTACAAGCCAACACAAATGGCCAAAATCATGCTACAATACCAAAATGACTCAAAGTCCCTATACATGCCATATACTTAAAATACCAAAGTTCATAGGTACCAAGAGATAGGTAGATAGTGTGAAGCGATCTCTGACGACCCCCGAATCTGAGCTAGCTTTGATAACTCTATAAAACATGGGACAAATAAAAAAGTAAGCTATAAAGCTTAGTAAGCTCGTATGAATTTAACTTAATGCAATCTCATAAATATAATTCAATAATTTGAATACACCAACATATAGCTTACATTAACTAACAAACCTTTCAAATACTCAATTATGAGAGTATACACTTCCTTCACAAGTTTCCTTGATTTGAAACTTATATAATTCATGTACGTACCTGTATCATCTAGCATCAATCTCATACTCATCCACATCTATCGTTTACCCATTGAACCATTCGGAATAGAGGTCGGATACTCAAGAGTCTCGCAAGCTAAGTACCTATACCATGGACCGAAGCCAAATCAAGGTAACTAATGTCTGAAATACTGATATCATGGCCCAAAGCCAAATCAGCCGATATTCATGGCCCGAAGCCAAATCGGTATAACTCGCACCCGAAGTGCTAATATCATGGCCCGAAGCCAACTCAATGTATTCCCTAATGACATGTCACTAGTATCCTAAACTATTCCTAAGGTTCAACCGGGATTTTGAATGCCGAATTACCATCAAGTCATTGTCGAACTTATCCGAAGCCTTGTAATCACAACTTATACAATATCAAAGCATTTAAAATACATTTATAATGTAATTTATCACATACTTACCTCAGTTCAAAAACGATGAAATTGGTTGATTAATCGAGTACTTTAGTTTTCCCCCAATCTAGATCTGAATTCCACTTTTCTTGATCTAAATATATTCAAAATTAACTCATTTAATAATCTCTCTATTCAATTTAATCCAAAACACACATTTAAGCACATTTACACATTTTCCCCTAATGTTTCACCACTTTTACAATTTAGTCCTTATTTCATAAAATCACAAATTAATGAAATTCAAAATAAACCCATGCTTGCCGAATTACTAATATGCCACTAGCAGCCCATATTTTTCATTTATTTCACATTTTAACCAGAAAGTTTCAACGTTTCATAATTTAATCCCTATTTTGCATTTTCACTAAAAATCACTTAACAAAACTTGTATATCTATCAACAAATATTAAAAATCTATCATCAAACATCAAAGAACACATATTTTCATCAATGGAAATCTTAAAAATCTTTAATAGTTTTGCATAATAGTCCCTGGGCTAGCTAGTACTAGTTGCAACGATCACAAAAACATATAAATTATTAAAAACGGGGTAAAAACGGACTTACAATTGCACAAATGAGCTTGGTCGAATGTTGAGTGTTAAAAAATGGAGTTTGCCCTATTATTTTTTGTTGAAGAAGAAACTAAAAGACGATAAAATGTTTTCATTTTATTTATTTTATCATTAATTATCAATTTCCAAAATTAACCTTTAAAGACATTAATAATTACACCAAATACCACACCAAATTCATCCACTATCTCATGTATGGGTTAATTACCTCATAAGGACTTCAACTTTAAGGTTCTATAGCTATTAGACACCTTTAGCTAATAGAACACAAGTTTTACATTTTACGCGATTTAGTCCTTTTTCTCAAATTAATCATTTAAACGATAAAATTTCTTAACGAAATTTTCACACAATCATCATATCATGTTATAAACATTAAAATAATAGTAAAATAATTATTTTGACCTCGAATTTGTGGTCCCAAAACCACTATTCCAATTTGACTAAAAACGGGCTGTTACACACCTGATTCGCGATCAGAGACGTCTAGAACCCGACTCGATGACCAAGAAACTGAAGCTCTCTGAAAACCACAACACAACCGTTTTCAAAAACAAGAAAAGAAAAAGGAAAAAAAAAGGAGAACCAAGGAGAGGGAGAGGAGAACGTGAAAAGAAAGAAAGCAGTAACCAAAAAATAAAAATAAAAATAAAACTAAAACTAAATATTTATTTTTAAACTTAAAACAAATCTACTATTTAACAAAATAAAAATATTTCTCCAAAATGTATATATAAGGATTCGAAAACGCGACCCAGAGATACACTAACACACAACTAACCACCAGACCAGCAGGCCCATTCTGACATCAAAACGCGCAAGTAAACACAATAGCTCAACCTACTCATTGACCCTAACCACAAAGCTTAAAACTTCTAACCCCAAAATTCAGGGTGTTAGAACTCACCCTTCCTTAAAGAAATTTCGTCGCCAAAATTTCCCACTAACAAAGCAATGGTATAACACAAGCTACACCACTACGCTCTCGCTGCGCACCCTAGTATCGGAGTGCTACTACGCTAGACTTGAACTCAAGACCTCATGCACACACCCAAAACACATAACCACTAAAGCAGATACTCATTTATCCTATAACACACAATTACTATCCTCCAACCAAAATGTCAGAACATTCAACACCATACCTGTCTAAAAGTCGTCGAAGACACTCTCGGATTCGATGTTCCGTGGACCCACATCGAAAGCATGCTCCTGCTTTTTTCCAACAATTGTCCGGATGGAGCTTCTTACAGTGCTCACAAAATGGAGTGCTCGCACCACTACCGACACCCTCCACAAAACCTTTATTGCCACTCAAATGAGTTCTAACATGCTTCGTAGACCGAGGCTCTAACCTTGGAGGATTGCGATCTATTTTCTTCCCACAATCAACACACCTACTTTGCACTAACCCTCCAAGCCTCTCCAACCTAGCCTTAAACACTTGCTCTAGCACTTCTCTAACTACCCGAGTCAATGCCTCAGTACTGAGCTCCGGGTTATCGCTACCCGATGTTGGCAGAGTCGTATTGTGTTCCGATTCCTAAACAGTTACATGTCCCGCAAAAGTTAACGACTCCTCGAGAGTCTCGCCAAACTAATCTTCGCGATATCACTTACCTTCAAAATCCATACCGTGTTTAACTAACTTAAAGTAATCTACATTTCAAAAATAGTCAAAACATAAATATCTATTGGGACAGTTCTAATCTTACAGTTGCGAATTTCCATCCGGACCAGCATCGGAGTCTTAGACATTTTATTTCCAAAAAATCTTATTCCAAATACAAGTCATTTCAAAACACTGTGGTATGGTTTTTCGAATTTTCTTTTAAACGAACACACGTTCAAACGGTTATGTAAAACACAGGCCGAGTTTTTGCAAACTTGTTTTCATACCACTAAATGTAACGCCCCAAAAACCCGGCCTATAAGTTTGGACTGAATCTTGGAGGTTACATTCATCACCGAAGTGATCATAGCAAAATTTTAGTTGCGCAAAAATTATAAGTTATCAAATTCCTAATATTGCTAAACATTCATTCCAAATAACGCTTAGGTGCGTAAAACACAAAATTCATACCACAATGTTTAAAACAGAACTTAAAGTCCAAAATCGTTTATTAAAAATTCAAATTTATAGAAAACACCTTAATAACCTATTTTTTTTTAAAAACGTGACACTTCCGAGACCTCCCCATGCTACGTCCAGCTACAGAAAAATGAGCGTACATGAAAAAGGAAAAAACTAAGGGGTGAGCTACACGAGCTCAGTGTGAGTCTGAAAGGTGACAAACAACAGACTTATAGAATAGAAATCCAAATAGCAGTTCAACGACATAGTGTACATATAGAGATACACAAAACCAAAGGGTAAACTCAGAGCCTACGTCCAGACCATAGGCAACAATCAACAGACTTGGTACTATACACAGAATCACGACAGGCAAACCCATCAACGGGTTGATACCAAAATGCTATCATCAAAAACTCAAGGATAAGAAAATTAGAATTACGCTTACACCTTAATACCCACAATCAAAACAGTCATGAACATTAAGACAAGCAGATTTATACCTAGTCACACAATCAGATGCATATGAATGTAGTCAAGTAGTAAAAACCCGCCCATCCGGCCAACACACCTCTCCGTCACCCGATCACACCCTAAAAGTGCTGTTCAAGCTCACCAACCAAACACACCACAAAAGACCCCGAAAGGCCCATCCAACCCTACACACCATGTATATAGACTAAGCCACTTAGATAATAATACACAGCAAAGCTAGCATATATGCAGTACAGTGTATTGCGGTAAATTACTGAACAGACATGTTGCAGTTTAAACTGCCAGATCAGATAATAATACGCAGAAAAGCTTGCATATATGCAGTACAGTGGGGTAAACTGCTGAACCGATAAGTTGCAATTAAATTGCCAGATCAAATAATAGTACGCAGTAAAGCTGACGTACATGCAGTACAGTACGGTAAATCATTGTACCGATAAGTTGTAATTAAACTGCCAGTTCAGATCAGAATCAGTCTTCCTTCTCTTCACAACCAACCCAAAAATTTCTTTATGCAAGTGCATGTATGCTTACAACCTCACAGAAACAATGAACACATCGACAGACAGTCAGACAGAACTAGACATGCACACACCTAGCTAAGCGGGTTTAGAATCAGATATCTTGCACAATACTCAAAAATAACACATAAGTGGAAGCCCAGATCAGAGTCTTAACTACCTTCATTAAAGCCTAGTCAAGGGTCAGAACACACTGACACATTTTTAGATAAAAAACATACATCAAAATATAACTAGTGACTTAGGGCCACACGGCCGTGTGCTCTGGCCGTGTGGGGGTCAACACACTCATGTGAGGGGGAGACACGTCCGTGTGAGCTAGGGACATAGCTGTGTGAACAGGCCGTGTGACTCTCTGTCCAATTGTGCTAAAATATGGTTCAGGGTAGACACGGCCGTGTGATAGTCTCACAAGCCCGTGTGCCCACCAAACACGGCCTTGTGTCCTAACACACGCCCGTGTGGGATCCTAAATCCCCAAATTAGCCACATGACCATGTGGCTAGACCGTGTGGCACAAAATCACTAAAACCCTAATTCTCAAACACACACGTCCGTATGCCATGGGACACGGCCGTGTGAAAATTGACTAATTCCCCAAATCAGCCACTTGACCGTGTGGCCAGGCCATTGGCATGAATTTTCATCCAAAAACCTTAATCCCCAATTCCACACGGCCGTGTGAACCAGCACACGCTCGTTTGGTCACCCATATAGTCCCGGAACCACCTCGAAACATCCTACAAACTGTAAATTCTCACACCAAACTCCCCCTAAACTCTAATAGATCAGAAATAGGCCATAGAAAACCAAGTTTTACGAAACTTAGAAGTGAAACCTACCACAGATTCAAAACACTTAGAACATGTCAAGTTCCACACAATCGAGACAATAAATTAAAATTGAAGAGTTTAAACTCACACTTGGTTCACGATTAGAGACGTCTTGAACCCGACTCGATAACCAAGAAACCTAAGCTCTCTGAAAACCACAACATAATCATTTTAAAAAACAAGAAAAGAAAAAGGAAAAAAAAGAAAGGAGAACCAAGGAGAGGGAGAAGAGAACGTGAAAAGAAAGAAAGCAATAACCAAAAAATAAAAATAAAATAAAATAAAAATAAATAGTTATTTTTAAACTTAAAACAAATCTACTATTTGACAAAATAAAAATATTTCTCCAAAACGCACATACAAGGATTCGAACACACGACCCAGAGATACACTAACACACAACTAACCACCAGACCAGCAGGCCCATTCTGACATCAAAACGCGCAACTAAACATAATAGCTCAACCTATTCACTGACTCTACTCACAAAGCTCAAAACTTCTAACCCTAAAATTCAGGGTGTTACACCGATATAAATAAGTGGGCACGAGTTCTCAGTCAAATTAAGATGATAAGTGAAGTCTGACTAGTACCCATAAGAAAAATGAATTGAAGGAATGGGTATACGCCCATGATGTAGCATAAACATAACTAAAGTGGTCCCGAGCCAATCAATATGGGAGATATGCTGGTTTAGAACTAACTTAAAAAGAATTAGGAAAGTTGAAAACTAACAAGATAGCCAAGTAAGTTTTAGAAAGTGGTAGACAATGGTAAAAATAACTCAGTTTTGTTATGACATTTTCCCAGTTCCAAAGAAGACTTGGGTTGAGTTAAATGAGGGTTGCCCCCCTATTTAAATATGACGCTTAAGGCAGAGAGAGTGCTCTCTCTTGAGGCTAAGTCTGAAAGCTCTGGTTTTGTTGAGAAGTTTTCCTGTTGTCAAGGTAAGTTCCCTGATTTTGCTTGTTTAAAAAATAAATATGTAAGTATGCATGAAGAAATGAAGCTATGTCTGGGTTAAAATTAATGATAAAGGCTACTTGAATAAGTTCTAATGAAATTTTTATGTCTATCGAGGGAAAAGGAGGTTGTCAGGCTAGGCAAAGGATCTAAAGTTTAAGCTGCCTCTAAGGTTAACAGGTGAGTCTTGGAACTGACTCTTACTTGCATGTTTGCTTGATAAATCTTGTATGTTCGAAAGGCTAATATGTGAAATGAAAACATAAGAATTGCAAGTGTGATGCTTAATGATGATGTGCCTCTGTTATGAGTAACAAATGAGCTTGATGATAAGTCTCTGTTCTTGATGCGAGTCTCAAAGCCCAATTCCATACTCATAGATGTGATGGGTTTACACAACCTCAAGTCCCAACAATAAGATCAAATGCCAAGCCAATCAAACTAAGATTCGATCAAAGATAAGATTCGCAGACGAATCTTTTTGAGGAAAGAGGGAATGATTAATGCACGAAAAGGGTGAAATTTATTAAATTTCATTTATCGAAGCTGCCAATTTTCAAGTTTTGGAAATCAGCAGACTTCAGACGACTTTTTGGATGGGATCTCTGCATTTCTAAGTTGGGATTTCTTAATGGCGTTAGAAGATCTATCTCTTAGCTTCAAAACACACTTTGAATCACTCAACTTTGAGTTTAGGAGCTCAATTTATGACCATTTTAATAAAGACTATGCAAGCAGAATTTCTGTACGTGATTATGTCAGAAATTACAAGTTTTGGGATTTTAATTCGAGTTTAAATCATATTGGGTTTGGGTTTTAGGCTGAATTCTTATTCTATATGAGCCCAATATTATATTTATCAGCTCTTATTATATTATTATTTTATTATTGTAAATTTTTAATAATTATTAAGTAGTTTAAGTTATTTAGTAGTTTTATGTAAAAAATGTTTAATTTAAAACTACTTCTTATTTAGATTAATTAGAGTTCAAGTATACTTAAGAGTTTTATTTAGATTTATTTAGCTAGCCTATATATAGGCCTTTGCATTGTACACAAATCTACAATTCATTATTATTCAACTTCTCTTTTGAGTTAATAAATTCTCTTTGAGTTTTTCTTTTCAAGAATTTCTCTTGAGTTTTCTTTTAGAAGAGTTTTAATAATCTTTTCAGATTATGGGGATCATCTTCAAACTTTTTATTGCCAAGTTTTCTATCTTGGAGGGGAAATTAGAGTCGCTTGAAGGGGGTTAGAGATTCTTCGTGTTTCCAAGGCTTCTTAGGACTTCTACATACCATGTTCTATCTTTTTTTTCTCTTCTTTATTGTTTCAATATTTGATTTATTGTTCTATTTATTTATTTTAGTTATTTATTTTTATTTGTTTTATTTGACTTGGATTCAATTGCGGTTTAGGTTTCGCCAAAATCCAATTTTTGTTTTCGAACGTCTGGAGCGCTAACTCAAATCTGCGACTTGAACAAACTTACAATCTACTTCTGCATTCATCCACACCCATTCTTTATCATTTGGTATCAGGTTTGACATTCTTGGTGTTCTTTGTGTTCTTATAAAACTGATTTCCAGGAAATAGCCTCAAAATAATTTTTTTTACCTAGAGAATTTTTTGAATAAAATATTTTTTTCAGTGGCTAAACCTTTTTCAGAACGGTCCAAAATTTTACATACTGTTTCTTGACACTATTTTAGACTATAGAAAAATATTTCCCACTAAAAAAGTGATCGAAAAGTGAAAAAATAAGAAAAAAAGGAAAAAATTTAAAAATATTCTATAGGTTGAATTTCGTGCCAAAAAATTCTAGATCAAATATACATTATTTTAGGAGGCTCTAGTTTAAATTTTGTGATTTTTGGAAATCAGGAACACCTCGAACGAAGTTTGTCAAGTTGCTTTGCAATTTTTCAGGATTTCGGGTTTCAGGGATTTTCATTGACTTCTAGCCTTTGGTTTTCATTTCTTTTTTTATTTTTATTGTTCCTTTACGCATTCTAACACTTTATTGTTTCTTGTATTAGTATGTTAAAGCACGTTGCACATTCCTTCTTTTGTGCAACACAATTCTTTGGTCTCTAGCCGATTTTGGACTCCTAGTGCTACTAGGTTTGCTTTTTTAGTTTGATTCTAATACATTCTGATTAATTGATATAAACACTTTTAATCTACTCACAATATTAATTCTTATCTCATTGAGAATTTGATTTTATTTCTAAGTGCATAACAGTGAGGTTTGCTTAATTTTTCTTTTCTTGAGTGTTGTGTCCTTTTCAATCTTTCATAATGATTTGTGATACTATGATCAGAAAGTTGCAAAGGGATCAAGAGGTTCAAGATTGTAACAGCCCGATTTTGGGTCTAGTCGGAATAGTGGTTTCAGGGCCACAAATCCGACGAGGAAAAATTTAATATTCTTATATTTTTATGATCTACAGTTTAACGGAATTATTTCGTGAAAATTTCGTTCAAAAATTTTGACGTTTGGGCACTCAATTTAGTCAAAAGGACTAAATCCTAAAAAGTGCAAAACTTGAGTTCTAGAAGCTAGAGGTGTTTAATTGCCATGAAATTTTAAATTGAAGGTCCTTAAAAGGTAATTAGACCATTGGATAATTTGTTGGACAAAAATGGACATGAAATAGGTGAAATAGAATATTTTTAAGTTAGGGGCATTTTCGTCATTTAGTAATTAAATGATTTAATAAACAAAATAAAAACCCAAAAATTTTTCCATCTTCCTCCTTGGCCGAAATTTGCAAGAGGAAACCATGGCTAGGGTTTTTCAAGCTTTCAAGCTCGATTGTAAGTCCATTCTAGCCCCGTTTTTAATGATTTTCATGTTTTTGAAATCCTTGTAATATGATCTATCTATTTCTACCATTAATTTGAGATATGATGAAGGTCTAGGGTTTGACCCATATTAGAAATTTGTGTATTTTGATTTTTAATGGTAGATTATGAAAGTTTAATGTTAGATAAACAACTTTTACTAAGTGATTTTTTGATGAAAACACCTAAAAATGACCTTTTTGTAAAAGTTGTAAAATGAGTAGTAAAAATCTGATTTGAAGGAAAATGTGGGCTGTTATGAGCATGTGTTAGGTTCGGCTAGGCTTGGGTAACAAAGAAAATGGACACATTTCATTTTACGAGCTTAGAGACTAATTTGTAAATATGTGAAAGTTTAGGGGCAAAATTGTAATTTTTCCAAAGTGTGGTTTTTGGACTGATTTGAACAATGTGATAATTAAATGAGCTAAATTTGCCATTATAGAATAATAAAAATAGAGTCCAGACCTAAACCGAGGAAAGAACAAGGTTGTCGACTAAATCGAATAGTTAGCCATATTTTGGTACCGAGGTAAGTTCGTGTGTAAATAATGCAACATTACATTATTAGGTATTTAATGCTTTGATATTGCATGAATTGTGTAATTGTCTTTGTGGACTTGATTAATGTTGACTCGATTACGATTTGACGAAGTTTTGATACCTCGAAATCCTGGTTGAACCTTAGGAATAGTTAGGATACAAATGTCATGACATTAGGGTTATGAGTTTATGTGTAAGACCATATCTGGGATATGGCATCGTTATGAGATTTCGTGTAAGACCATGTCTGGGACATGGCATCGATATGAGAATTGTGTAAGACCATAGCTGAGCTATATGCATCGATATGTGATCCCATGTAAGACCATATCTGGGATATGGCATTGGTATCGTTCTATGTATATGTGATTCCTGAGTATCCTTTAAAATTCCAAGTGGTTCAACGGGTAGTCCAAAGATTATGTCAACGAAATGACAAGGTATGAACATGTTGAAAGGGTACAGGTATGTACACAAAGCTCATACATATTGAGATTATAAATCGATGAGATCTCAGTAAGAAGTGAATGAATAAATCATGATCATGGGTTTTATTGTACATTATGTAAATGAAATGATTTAAAATGTATCTATGATACTTGATGACATTGTGATAAATTACATTATGTTATGTGTATAATAATGCATGGTTAATGTTGTTAATTATTTACATGCAAACTTACTAAGCTTTATGCTTACTCCCGTTTCGTTTCCGTTTTCTTATAGTATCGCCAAGCTAGCTCGGGGATCGAAGGACGTCAGAGACTCGATCACACTATCGATTGGAACTTTTGGGTATAGTTAGTCTCAGCATTTTGAGTATGGCATGTATAGGGACTTGGTATTTTTGTTATATTTCATATTGGTTTAGCCAAGTGTTGGCTTATGATGATATTTGATTCATTTTGTATAAGGCCATGGGATGTGGCTCATATTGATTATTGGGTTGTAAACCTATTCATATATGCATGCATGTGCCAATGCCATTATGATATGGCCTATGGTTATTGATGGTTGAATGATGATGTGTTGCATGTGATTATGGATGTTTGATGATGGTGAAGCACTTAGTTATGCCATGTTAAGTGCCTTGAAGTCATATATATATTTGGATTGGTGTGGTTTTGATGTTGTGTAGGTTGGTGCAAGTATGGGGGACAAAAAGGCTTAGTAAATAACCTTATTTTGTCCACACGGGTAGATACACGGGCGTGTGTAACACCCCTAACCTGTATCCGTCACCGGATTAGGGTAAAAGGCGTTACCAGACGGATCGGAAACGTTTTCAGACATTTCATAATACAAGTCATCAATTACAACCACTGAGTCCCGTAGATAGGTCACCGAAACCTTAAGCATGCTTTAGTGAAGGGTCGGGACTAAACCGAACACATATCAAACTTCTCGAAAATTTAAAACTTTTCTAAGTTACAGAGGTCACACGCCCGTGTAGACAGGCCGTGTGCCTCCCACGGCTGCTAGACACACCCATGTGTCCTGGCCGTGCCAAAATAGGGCTGGTATACTGACTTAACTCCACGGCCAACAGGCACGCTCGTGTGCCAAGGCCGTCTACTCTTAGGCTAGATACTGACTAATTCACACGGCTACCAGGCACGCCCGTGTACCCTGGCCATGTATACTTGAGCTAGCTACTGACTAAATCCCATGGTCACTAGGCACGCCCGTGTGCCACGACCGTGTAGGCAAAACAGGCCATTCGCAAGGCCATAATGCCACCCACACAAGGGTCATCCCTACAAGCAAAGAACCAATTCATTTCATGCACAATTTACATTCAAAAACACATCAAACTAAACGACAAAGCTTTGCGTCCAATCTTATTCTCAAACATGCCAATTCATATACTAACTTGCATAGCCAATTCACTTGTATAACCATGCATGGTACATTCACATTTTACCAAACATATATTCATTACATAGATCACAATTATAAGCTCTTTTAGCATCAATTTACCTATCACAAATTTTACCATAACATAATCATATAATCAAACCAAAACCATCATCATATACCACATCACTCATGCATATTTCCAATACATATAACTAGCCGCATCCCATGGCTAAGTTCATATCTCAAACTTGTGCCAAATAACTAGTATATACATGCCATACTTAGTATATACATATCCAAAAGGTACCAAAATGAGTTTGAGTAGTGTGATGACGATCCTTGACGGTCCCGAGCCTTCAGTAGCTTTGACGATCTATAAAACAGAGCAAACACACACAGAGAGTAAGCTTTCAAAAGCTTAGTAAGCCATATACAAATAAACTTATCATAAAATGTATATAACCAAATTGATACAATAACATTAATGGTTCTCATAGCAAATTCATCTCATACATTCCTTGGCTCAATTGTTAAGCCATTTCTTACCACATTCTTCAATTCAAATATCACATATACTCAAAGCTTATTCAAGCATGTCTTCATATGAAATCTCATTATTACTTTGCATATATTCATCATAGTAAGTTCATATAGATACTTGCCTTTCATACACACATAGTGTACTTTTCAAACGTACCTGAAACATATATACAATTCACAGAGTTGTTCATTTCTCAGACTTGCCCGTTGAACCGTTCGAAACTAAATAGGATATTCAGAAAGCTCAAAATAGTCGTACAATGCCAACGTCGCAGACGAGGTCTTACATGTACTCAGATATCGATGCCACTGTCCTAGACAGGGTCTTACACGTAATCAAATATCGATGCCTTTGTCCCGCATGTGGTCTTACACGAAATCAATACGATGCCAATGTCCCAGACATGGTCTTACACGTAAAACTCATATCGATGCCAACGTCCCAGACGTGGTCTTACATGATATCACATAACAGACACCTATGTCATGACATAGTTAATCCTATCTATTCCTAGATTCAAACGGGACTTCTCGGATATTGTCTCTAAATCAATTCTATCTCGAAATTCATGTATACATCAACTGTTGAGCATTCATCCTTATCCATAATCATATGAACATATATAATTCAATACAAATGCATTTATTTGTATATCGACTTACCTCGAATTCGGTTTAGCTGAAACAGACGGCTATTCGACTACTTTCGCTTTCCTGCGATCTAAGTCCGTTTTCTTCATTTCTTGATCTATACATATTCAAATTTAACCCTTTTATTTACCGACACATTCAATTCAATCCAGAATCACATATTTAGGGCAATTTACAAATTAGCCCTCATATTTTCACTTTTGGACCTTTTAGTCCTTATTACACAAAATAATAAAATATACCAAATTTCATTTTACTCATGCTTAGCCGAATGTAAGCCATGCTCATAGAAGTCCTCACATTTCATTTTTTTAACAATTTAGTCCTTCAAAATACTATTTTTACGATTTAGCCCTAATTAGCTCAATTCATCAAAAATTCAAGAACAACACATGTTCGTTAAACATATATCTTTCATTTAACACCAATAATCATCACAAAGCTCACCATTTCATCAATGGCACATCTCATAAACATCATCAATTCATAAAATTGAGACATGGGCTTTATAGTAGGCTAAGCAACGATTACAGAAACGTAGAAATTATCAAAAACCAAAGTCAAAACTTACCTTAATCAAGCTTAAAACCAACCGAAACCTAGCTTTCTTTTTCTTTTCTTCTTTTCTTTGTTTTTTGGCCAAGATAATGAAAAATGGCCTTATTTAATGCATTTTATTCTATTATAATAACTTATAAAATATAATATTAATCTAACATATAATATAAACTTATACAAACATATAATATATGCATAACCACACTTAATACCGTCCACTATAACCAAAAATGGACTATTTGTGTTTTAAGGACTTCACAATAATAAAGCAACTTTTACAAATTATGCGATTTAGTCCTTTACTCAAATTAAGCACACAAACAGTCAAATTTTCATACGATACTTTCACACATACTTAATCACATATCAACGACACAGAACATAATATTAAAATATTATACGGACTCGGATTTGTGGTTCTGAAACCACTATTCCGACTAGGGTACAAACCGGACTATTATAATTCTCCCCCCTTAGGGATTTTCGTCCCCAAAAATCTTATCGTTAAATAGATTCGGATATTGCTGTCTTATTAAATCTTCGGGCTCTCACGTGGCCTCTTCTACACCGTGTCGATGCCACAACACTTTTACTAACGAAATTTTCTTGTTTCTCAATTCTTTTATTTCTCGAGCTAGAATACGGATCGGCTCTTCTTCGTAAGTCATATCAGATCGGATTTCAATTTTAGACTGAGCAATCACATGTGATGGATCGGATCGATATCTATGGAGCATCGAAACATGAAATACATTGCGTATCTTTTCTAACTCAGAGGGCAACAACAATCTATAAGCAACAAGTCCAACACGCTCAATAATCTCATACGGTCCGATGAATCTCGGACTCAACTTGCCTTTACGTCTGAATCGGAGTACTTTCTTCCATGGAGATACTTTCAAAAACACTTTGTCACCGATCTCGAATTCAATATCTTTACGTTTCAAATCGCATAGGATTTCTGACGATCAGACGATGCTTTCAGACTATCACGGATTACTTTCACTTTCTGTTCAGTGTCTTTTATCATATCAACCCCGTGTAACTTATTTTCACTGAGCTCGGTCCAATATAGAGGTGTACGACATTTACGTCCGTACAAAGCTTCATAAGGTGCCATTTTGATGCTCGACTGAAAACTGTTATTATATGCAAATTCAATCAGTGATAAGTACTGTTCCCACGTACCATCAAACTCAATAATGCAACATCTCAACATATCCTCGAGAATCTGAATGATCCGCTCGAATTGACCATCCGTTTGCGGATGAAAAGCTGTACTGAAATGCAGTTTTGTGCCTAAGGCTTCTTGCAATTTCTTCCAGAATCGAGATGTAAACCTCGGATCTCTATCAGACACAATGGATAGTGGCACCCCGTGCAATCTTACAATCTCAGAAATGTAACGTTCAGCTAACTTTTCAAGTGAAATTCAGATCATACCGGAATAAAATGGGTATATTTCGTCAATCGATCTACTACAACCCAAATAGCATCTTTCTTTCTTGGAGTCAGAGGCAATCTAGAAACAAAATCCATCGTCACTCTATCCCATTTCCACTCGGGAATCAGAATCGGCTGTAACAAACCTGATGTTCTGCTTTCACTTGCTGACAGACTAAGCATTTCGATACGAAATCAGAGATACCTTGTTTCATACCAGGCCACCAATAATGTTGCTTCAGATCATGGTACATCTTTGTACGTCCCTGATGAACAGATAAATGACTGTTATGTTCTTCGTTCAAAATCAACTGAATTAACTCAGGCTTTCTTGGAACACAGATACGATCTCGAAATCTCAAGCAATCATCAACAACTCGAAAATCAAAATCAAAATTAGAATCGCACTGAGCTCGTTTCGCTAACATTTCATTATCAACTTTTTGAGCATCAATTATTTGTTGCAAAAACAATGGTTTCGCTTTCAATTCAGCTAACACTGAACTATCATCAGACAGATCTAATTGAGCATTCAAAGCACGTAATGCACACAATGACTTTCGACTCAATGCATCGACAACTACATTAGCTTTACCCGGATGATAATCTATTACAAGTTTGTAGTCTTTTAATAGTTCTAGCCATCTTCTCTGTCGCAGATTCAAATCTTTCTGAGTCATCAGATATTTCAAACTTTTATGATCTGAAAACACGCGACATTTCTCGCCGAACAGATAATGTCGCCAAATCTTTAATGCGAACACAAATGCAGCTAACTCGAGGTCGTGTGTCAGATAGTTCTTCTCATTAGGCTTAAGTTGTCTCGAGGCATAAGCTATTACTTTGCCTTCTTGCATCAATACACATCCCAGACCATTCAACGAAGCATCACTGTATATTACAAACTCCTTGCCCGATTTTGGTTGTACTAACACTGGAGCTTCAGTTAATAGAGTTTTCAACTGATTAAAGCTTTTCTGACATTTATCGGACCATTCAAATCTCACATCTTTCTGAAGCAATTTGGTCAACGGAGTAGCTATCACTAAAAACCCTTTTACAAACCAACGATAATAACCAGCTAGTCCCAAAAAGCTACGGACTTCAGACACATTCCTCAGAGGTTTCCAATCCAGAATAGCAGAAATCATACTCGGATCAACTCGTATTTCAGAAGCCGATACAATATGTCCCAGAAAACTAACTTCTCGTAACCAGAATTCACATTTGCTGAATTTCGCATACAATTCCTTTTCTCTCAGTTTGCAACATGATTTTCAGATGTTCAGTATGTTCAGTCTCATCCCGTGAATAAATCAAAATGTCATCAATGAATACAACAATAAATCGATCTAGGTACGGTCTGAAGATTCTATTCATCAGATCTATAAAAATAGCTGGAGCATTGGTTAGTCCGAAAGGCATAACTAAAAACTCATAATGCCCGTACCTTGTTCTAAAAGCGCTGAATGTCCGAGTCTTTTACTCAAGAATGGTAGTAACCCGATCTCGATCTATCTTCAAAACACAAGAGCTCCTTTTAAGCGATCAACAAATCATCAACTCGGGCAGCGGACATTTGTTCTTTATGGTAACTTTGTTCAAGCGCGGTAATCAATGCACATTCTCATCATGCCATCTTTCTTTTTCACAAACAGAGCAGAGCACCCCAAGGTGAGAAACTCGCCTAGCGAACCCACCGCTACCAACTCTTGCAATCGTGACTTTAACTCTTTCAACTCTGTTGGTGCCATTCTATACGGTGCTATCGAAATAGGAGTCGTACCAGGCAACAAATCAATACCAAATTCAACTTCACGTATCGAAGGCAAACCCGGCAGTTCTTTAGGAAATACATCAGAAAACTCACAGACAACTGGCACTGACTCAATTTTCTTTTCAGACACTTTCGAATCAATCACATAAGCAAAATAAGCTTCGTAACACTTTTTCATATAACTCTGAGCTTTCAACACAGATATCACAGCAGGCAATCCATTTAAATCATTCGACTCAATACGAACTATTTCACCATTCTGACGACTCAAATCAATAGTCTTTCTTTTCACGATCACAACAAAGATCATGCAACGTCAACGGTCCATACCGAGAACTATATCAAACTCATCAAACGATAATAGCATCGATCGCAGAGGAAACAGATATCTCGAAACATTAACGGACAGTTCTTGTATATCTTATCAACCACGACACTTTTACCTAAGGGGTTCTGTAACACCCTTTACCCCTATTCGACGCTGGAACAGGGTACGAGGCATTACCGGACTCACATCATAAGCAATCACACGATTTCGAGTTATAAAATTTGCGTCCAAATTAAAACCATTCATATTCAATCGTAAAGTCCCTTATACGAGCCTACGAGGCCCAAAACATGCTTTGGAAGTGGTTCGGAACTAAACCGAAAACTTTAGAAATTTTTACAAAACTTAGAAAAATTTTCATGTTACAGGGCTCACACGCCCGTGTGAAATGTGACACGCCCGTGTGTAGACACATACGTCCATGCTCCTCAACCGAGGTGAATACTGACTACACTCACACGGTCTCAAAGCCTAGTCACACGCCCGTGTTCGACACCCGTGGACGACACTGACTTGGGTCACACGACCTTGACACACGCCCATAGGGCTGGTCCGTGGTCGCCTCTGACTATTTTCCCACGGCCTATGCATGCCCGTGTGCTTTAACTGTGTGACCATCCAAATTTCAATTTCAAGGTGCAGACTTCACACGGCCTGGGCACACGCCCATGGCTTGATCATGTGTCTCACATGGCCTAGACACACGCCCGTGTGTCTACCCATGTGGACAGCAACAAGGCTGTTTGCCAAGTTCCTTGCACCCCTATAGCTTACACTACATGAATCCATTCAACATACTAATAAACATCCCATAGTTTCAACATGAACTCCCATAGATAACCTTGTAATTTCATAGGTGGTAAAATGAGCCATCATGCATGGCAAGTTACAAAATTAAAAGTCTTAACAAGAGCCAATACACCTTTGGCCAAAATAAAAAAATAATCTAACTAGTCTAGCCCCTATACATGCCATTTACAAAATCATTAAGTCTAGGTATACCGAGAGGTGCTAATATTGTGGGCGGTCTTTTTGTTAGCTGCGTATCCTGGTTCGGCTCTTAAACTCTATAAAACAAGGGAAAAAGAGAAGGGGGAGTAAGCTTTAAGCTTAGTAAGTTTACATGTAAATAACACCACATTATAACATGTATTAAACAAGTACATAGCATTACATACTAAGCAAGAAGCAATTTACATTCATGACGTGCTTACTCATTTTCTCCATTCTCACATTCCAACCATCTCACAATTTAATGCATACATTCATTAAGAGTTTCCCTGCACTTAGCATCTCAAAGTCACATAATACAACATATCACCATTTCTAATTCCATTACACATAATCGAAACACTCGGTGGTTTCGCACTTAGCCCACCAAAAAGATTAGATATGGTGGTATTGCACATAGCCCACCAAAAGCTGAATAGACAATGGTATCGCACATAGCCCATCGTAAATTAGCAACAAGGTGGTATCGCACTTAGCCCACCAAAAAGATTTCAAACGATGGTATCGCACATAGCCCATCGTAAATTAGCAACAAGGTGGTATCGCACTTAGCCCACCAATAGATGTCGTCATTACATATTTATGTGACTATTTCATCATTCATACAATAATTATTCAATGATTACCACATTCAATCCATTTGAACCACACATGTTCTTGATCATGCCGTACACTAGTTAGCCACACAATGTTACACAATCATGCATTGTTTACACATAAACTTACCTTGGTGCAAAACGTGATAACCAACGATTTAGTCCGTCACCTTGCCTTTTCCACGGTCAAGGTTGATTCCGCGCTCTTCTTGATTTGTGAAGAAGATGAGTTGCTGAAATTTTAAGCTTCAAAACCCCTATTTTCTCTTCAACATTTCGGTGGAAGAGAGGTGTGAGTAGTAAAAGATGATAGTTTTTCTTTTCACTTTATTTTATTCATCTTTTCTCACCTAATTCACCCAATTTTGACCAAGAATTAAATGCCCTTGTCTCCCCTATGCACATGGCCGACCATCACTAGATAAATGGCTTAATTGCACTTTAAAATCCTCCAAATTACATTCTATAGCTACTAGGTACCTTTATCTTATAAAATAAAATTCTCGCACTTTATGCGATTTAGTCCTTTTTCGCAATTAAGCATGCTATCACTCAAATTAAAACACCAAAATTTTCATGCATCCATATAATCATGCTACAGCACATAGATTAACATCAAAATAATTTTCCTCGACCTCGAATCAGTGGTCTCGAAACCACTGTTCCGACTAGCCCTAAAATCGAACTTTTACAACTCTCCCCCTCTTTAATGATTTTCGCCCTCGAAAATCTTATCGGTAAAGAGGATTGGATATTGCTCTCTCATGGCTTCCTCCGGTTCCTACGTAGCCTCTTCTACACCGTTTTTTTGCCGCAACACTTTTACTAAGGCTATGTCCTTATTCCTCAACCGTTTCATTTCTTGAGCTAAGATTTTAATCGGCTCTTCCTCATATGTCATATCTGGTCTTATCTCAACTTCTGTTGGAGGAATCACATGCGAAGGATCAGAACGATAACGCCTTAGCATTGATACATGGAACACATTATGAATTTTCTCTAACTTTACCAGTAAAGCCAACCGATATGCTACTGGCCCAATCCCTTCAGTAATCTCATACAACCCTATGAATCTCGGACTCAATTTGCCCTTTCGACCAAATCTCAATATTTTCTCCCACGGTGACACTTTCAGAAATACTTTGTCGCCCACTTGAAATTCAATTTCCTTTCTTTTCAAATTCGCTGCATTTTTTGTGCCTCTCAAGTAGCTTTTAAACTATCCCAAATCACTTTCACTTTTTCCTCGGTCTCTTTAACCAGATCAACCCCATGAACTTGCTTCTCACTCAGCTCGGTCCAATACAAGGGAGTCCGACACTTACGACCATACAAAGCCTCAGACGGTGCCATATGTATACTCGACTGATAGCTATTGTTGTAGGCGAATTCGACCAAAGGTAGATATCTCTCCCAACTACCTTCAAAGTATAACACACAGCATCGAAGCATATCTTCCAAAACTTGAATTACTCTCTCGGACTGACCATCAATTTGCGGATGGAATGCGGTACTAAAATTCAACCTCGTACCTAAGGCCTCTTGCAACTTTTGCCAAAATCTCGAAGTAAATCTCGGGTCTCTATCCGATATAATGGATACAGGAACACCATGCAATCTCACTATCTCTGCCACATACAACTCAGCTAATTTATCCAGTGAATAATCAACACGTACTGGAATAAAGTGAGCCGACTTTGTTAGTCTATCTACGACAACCCACACAGCATCTTTCTTTTTTGGGGTCATAGGCAAGCCCGTAACAAAATCCATGGTAATCCAATCCCATTTCCACTCGGGGACCATCACTGGCTGAAGCAATCCTGAAGGCACTTGATGCTCCGATTTCACTTGTTGACAAATCAGACATCTGGTTACATACTCCAAGATGTCTCTTTTCATTCCTAGCCACCAATAGAATTTCTTCAGATCATTACACATTTTCGTGCTGCCCGAGTGTACTGACAAATAACCACTATGTGCTTCCCGTAAAATTTCTCGGATCAACTTGTCATCTTTAGGCACACAAATTCTATCATGGAACATTAAGCAACCATCCGAACTCACCCGAAATTCAGAATTAGTCTCTAATTCACATTTAGCTCTTTTAGCTAGTATCTCACTATCGTTCTTTTGAGCCTCACATATCTGTTGAACAAATAGTGGTCTAGCTCTCAACTCGGCCAGTATAGCACCATCATCAGACAATGACAAACTCGTGCGCATAGCTCTCAAAGCATACAAGGATTTTCTAGTTAAAGCATCCGCAACTACATTCACTTTCCCCGGATGGTAATCGATTACTAGGTCATAATCCTTCAATAGTTCGAGCCACCGTCGCTACCGTAGATTTAATTCCTTTTGATCCATCAAGTACCTCAAACTCTTATGGTCGGTCTTGATTCAAAGACTTCTCACCATATAGGTAATGGCGCCAAATCTTTAACGCGAAAACAATTTCGGCCAACTCCAGGTCATGAGTCGGATAATTTTTCTCGTGTGGTTTTAGTTGTCTCGAGGCGTAAGCGATTACCTTACCCTCTTGCATCAACACACAGCCGAGACCATTTAACGACGCGCACACGAAGACTAAAAATCCTTTCGACTCGAGTTGTACCAAACACGTGCCTCTGTCAACAACATTTTCAATCTTTCGAAACTCTGTTGGCATTTTTCAGTCCATTCAAACTTAACATCCTTGTGTAATAGTTTCGTCATTGGAATAGCAATCATAGAGAATCCCTTCACGAACCGCCTATAGTACCCCGCTAAAGCCAAAAAGCTTCTGACCTCCGACACGTTCCTCGGCAGTCTCCACTCCACAATAGCGGAGACTTTTCCCGGATAAACTCTAATACCTTCACCCGACACAATATGTCCTAGGAATCCTACTTCTTGAAGCCAAAATTCGCTCTTACTAAATTTAGCATATAATTGTTTGTCCCTCAAAATCTGTAAGACAATCCTCAAATGCTTCGCATGATCACTCTCGTCTCGAGAATAAACCAATATGTCATCAATAAAGACAACCACGAACTTATCCAAATACGGTCGGAAGACACGGTTCATTAAGTCCATAAAAACCGCAGGAGCATTCGTTAAACCAAACGGCATGACCAGAAACTCATAATGGCCATACCTCGTCCTGAATGCTGTTTTCAGCACATCTTGTTCCTTAACCCTCAACTGGTAATAACCAGATCTCAGGTCAATCTTGGAGAACACCGTAGCTCCTTTCAGTTGATCAAATAGATCATCTATCCTCGGTAAAGGATACTTGTTCTTCACAGTTTCTTTGTTGAGCTGTCTGTAGTCTATGCACAATCTCATCGACCTAACTTTCTTCTTTACAAAGAGTACTGGGGCACCCCACAGTGAAAAGCTCGGTCTTGCAAAACCCTTATCCGTCAATTCTTGCAACTGAACTTTCAGCTCTTTCAACTCTAGCGGGGCCATCCTATACGGAGCAACCGAAATAGGTGTTGTTCCCGGAATTAACTTAATTCCAAACTCGATGTCTCTAACTGGGGGTAATTTGGGCAACTCTTTCAGGAATACATCCAGATACTCACATACAATCGGTACTATTTCAATCCTTACTTCAGATTCTTGAGTGTTTAATACAAAAGCGAGATAAGATTCGTACCCTTTTCTCAGATATTTCTCAGCTATCATAGAAGAAATCATCACCGGTAAACTATCTGACTCACCTCATTCAACCCGAATAACATCTCCATTTTCACATTTCAATTCAATAAATTTTCTACCACAATTCACTAAAACATTATTGGCAGTCAACCAGTCCATACCAAAAATCAAATCAAATTCATCAAACGGCAACAACATAAGGTTTGCCGGGAAACAATGACCCCTAATTGTCAAAGGACAGTTCCTACACACCTTGTCAACTAACACCTGTTTACCTAGAGGATTCGACACCTTTACCACAAATTTAGTAGACTCAACAGTCATACTCAAACTAGATGCCAATCTCATACAAATATACGAATGGGTTGACCCCGGGTCAATCAAAGCAATAACAGAGGTGTCATAGAGAGAGAATGTACCCATTATTACATCTGGTGATGACGCCTCTTCTCGAGCACGAATAGCATAAGTTCTTGCTGGCGCCCGGCCCTCTGGCCTCACAGTAGTGTCTCATGATACACCTTTCCCACTAGTCCCACCTCTCGGGTTCTTTTGTGGTCTACCTCTAAAGGGTGCACTGCTTGATCTTATCTCTTGTTTCCTCTCCTTGTCATCCCCCTCAGGGCAGTTTCGGATGAGATGGTCAGGAGATCCACACTTATAACAATTTTGATTGCTTCCCCAACACTCCCAGTGTGATGTCTGCCACAACTTGGGCACTCTGGTTTGGACCTTGGGTTGCCCACACTTGCCATTGAAGTGGCCTGAACTCTTGAACCCGAATACATGTTGCCTCGCTCTCTCTGCGAATACCTGACTATTGTAGTCGTCCGAGGGTTCACTTCCCTAGACCTCTTCGATTGAGCTTGGTATGATTTGCTCATCGACCTCTTCTTCGCATCTCGAGCCTCACTCAGGGCTTTTCTCTTTTCCTTACTCAATTCTTCGGCCTTACTAGCCCTATCCACTAATACCACAAATTCTTTTAATTCTAAAATCCCGACTAGAAGTCAGACATCTTCATTTAGCCCATCTTCAAATCTCTTACATAAAATGGCTTCCGTGGATACACATTCTTGTGCATACTTGCTGAGCCTAACAAATTCGTGCTCATACTCTGCCACAGTCATTTTTCCTTATTTTAACTCAATTAATTCCTTCCGCTTCTGGTCAACAAACCGTTGACTTATATACTTCTTTCAGAACTCTTCCAAAAAGAAGTCCCACATTACCCTCTCTTTAGGAACCACTGTTGTCAACGTTTTCCACCAATGGTATGTCGTGTCCCTCAGCAAGGACACATCGCATTTCAAGCTCTCTTCAGGTGTACAGGAGAGTTCATCAAAAACCCTTATTGAGTTCTCAAGCCAGAACTCTGCTCGCTCAGGGTCATCATCTATATTAGCTCAAAAATCCTCAGCCCCTTGCTTCCGAATTTTGTCTACCGGGGGCTTAGTTGTCCTCACTACTTCTATACCTTGAGAAGCCACAGGAACTGGCTGAGGTATAGGAGGAGGTGGAGGAGGTTGAGCATTGGGATTCGCTCGTACGTACTCAATGTACTAGTTACTCACCATTTTGAGAAAGGCTTCCCGAGCCTCTTCTCCTTGACCCTTCGTCTTGGGTTCACTCTACACAGGCGCGGTCCCTTACGTAGGAGCCTGCGCATTACTAGTTGCATCATCAGCAGCCAATTGTTTGGGATCCATATACTACATAAAACAAGTTTAAAATCATCAGAAGCCACCACACTATCATCATACGCTTATGGCATGTATAGCTTGACTCCTATTCACGCTACGGTAGTCCTAGAACCGACTATACCATAGCTCTAATACAACTAAATGTAACACCCCTTACCCCTATTCGACGCTAGAACAGGGTACGAGGCATTACCGGACTCACATCATAAGCAATCACACGATTCCAAGTTATAAAATTTGCGTCCAAATTAAAACCATTCATATTCAATCGTAAAGTCCCTTATACGAGCCTACGAGGCCCAAAACATGCTTTGGAAGTGGTTCGGAACTAAACCAAAAACTTTAGAAATTTGTACAAAACTTAGAAAAATTTTCATGTTACAGGGCTCACACCCCCGTGTGAAATGTGACACGCCCGTGTGTAGACACACACGTCCATGCTCCTCAACCGTGGTGAATACTTACTACACTCACACGGTCTCAAAGCCTAGTCACACGCCCGTGTTTAACACTCGTGGACGACACTGACTTGGGTCACACGACCTGGACACACACCCATAGGGCTGGTCCGTGGTCGCCTCTGACTATTTTCCCACGGCATATGCACGCCCGTGTGCTTTAACCGTGTGACCATCCAAATTTCAATTTCAAGGTGCAGACTTCACACGGCCTGGGCACACGCCCATGGCTTGATCGTGTGTCTCACACGGGCTAGACACACGCCCGTGTGTCTACCCATGTGGACAGCAACAAGGCTGTTTGCCAAGTTCCTTGCACCCCTATAGCTTACACTACATGAATCCATTCAACATACTAATAAACATCCCATAGTTTCAACATGAACTCCCATAGATAACCTTGTAATTTCATAGGTAGTAAAATGAGCCATCATGCATGGCAAGTTACAAAATTAAAAGTCTTAACAAGAGCCAATACAACTTTGGCCAAAATAAAAAAATAATCTAACTAGTCTAGCCCCTATACATGCCATTTACAAAATCATTAAGTCTAGGTATACCGAGAGGTGCTGATAGTGTGGGCGGTCTTCTGGTTAGCTGCGTATCTCGGTTCGGCTCTTAAACTTTATAAAACAAGGGAAAAAGAGAAGGGGGAGTAAGCTTTAAGCTTAGTAAGTTTACATGTAAATAACACCACATTATAACATGTATTAAACAAGTACATAGAATTACATACTAAGCAAGAAGCAATTTACATTCATGACGTGCTTACTCATTTTCTCCATTCTCACATTCCAACCATCTCACAATTTAATGCATACATTCATTAAGAGTTTCCCTGCACTTAACATCACAAAGTCACATAATACAACATATCACCATTTCTAATTCCATTACACATAATCGAAACACTCGATGGTTTCGCACTTAGCCCACCAAAAAGATTAGATACGGTGGTATCGCACATAGCCCACGAAAAGATGAATAGACGATGGTATCGCACATAGCCCATCATAAATTAGCAACAAGGTGGTATCGCACTTAGCCCACCAAAAAGATTTTAGACGATGGTATCGCACATAGCCCATCGTAAATTAGCAACCAGGTGGTATCGCACTTAGCCCACCAATAGATGTCGTCATTACATATTTATATGACTATTTCATTATTCATACAATAATTATTCAACGATTACCACATTCAATCCATTTGAACCACACATGTTCTCGATCATGCCGTACACTAGTTAGCCACACAATGTTACACAATCATGCATTGTTTACAAATAAACTTACCTCGGTGCAAAACGTGATAACCAACGATTTAGTCCGTCACCTTGCCTTTTCCACGGTCAAGGTTGATTCCGCGCTCTTCTTGATTTGTGAAGAAGATGAGTTGCTGAAATTTTAAGCTTCAAAACCCCTATTTTCTCTTCAAAATTTCGGTGGAAGAGAGGTGTGGGTAGTAAAAGATGATAGTTTTTCTTTTCACTTTATTTTATTAATCTTTTCTCACCTAATTCACCTATTTTTTGACCGAGAATTAAATGCCCTTGTCTCCCCTATGCACATGGCCGGCCATCACTAGATAAATGGCTTAATTGCACTTTAAAATCCTCCAAATTATATTCTATAGCTACTAGGTACCTCTATCTTATAAAATAAAATTCTCGCACTTTATGCGATTTAGTCCTTTTTCGCAATTAAGCATGCTATCACTCAAATTAAAACACCAAAATTTTCATTCATCCATATAATCATGCTACAGCACATAGATTAACATCAAAATAATTTTCCTCGACCTGGGATCCGTGGTCTCGAAACCACTGTTCGACTAGCCCCAAAACCGGACTGTTACAGGTTCGATACTTGTATAACAAATTTAGTAGACTCTACAGCCAAAGTCTTACTGGTTGCCAAATTCATGCATATATACGAATGAGTAGAACCAGGGTTTATCAATGCAATCATAGAAGTATCATAAAGTGTAAATGTACCCGTTATAACATTAGGAGATGAAGCTTTCTCACGAGCTCGGATGGCATACGCTCTGGTAGGCGCTCTAGCTTCAGACCTCGCAATAGTATCTCTCATAGTTCTCTCACTACCACTGACATTTCTGGTATTTCGTGAAGGTCTACCTCTCACTGGAGCATTATCTGATCTCAGATTCTGAATAGTCTCTAGCTCAACAGACTCGGGGCAATCACGAATAAAGTGATCTAATGATCCACATCTGAAACAAGCCCGATCATTCAATCTACAACTTCTCGGATGTCTTTTACCATAATGCTTACACTCAGGTCGTTCGGGTCGTACATTCCTAACACTTGCTACTGAAGTTGTCGGAGTTTTGGAGCTCATTTGTGATCTAGCTCGATCTCTATTCAAATGTCCCACATTAATTCTTGAATGGCTTTGTTCATCTCTGAATTTCTTTGAAGTAGGTTAAAATGATCTACTCTGAAATCTTTTTCTCACATTTCTAGCTTCAGACTTAGCTTTTCTTTTGTCTTTACCAAGTGCCTCAGCTTTACACGCTCGATCGACCAGTACTACAAACTCTTTTATTTCTAAGATCCCAACTAGCAAACGGATATTTTCGTTAAGGCCATCTTCGAATCTTTTGCACATTGTTGCCTCAGTGGATACACATTCACAACCATATTTACTAAATCTTACGAACTCTCGTTCATATTCCGTAATGCACATTCGATACTGTTTGATTCTGAGAAATTCCTTTCATTTCTGATCGATGAATCTCTCCCTATTATATTTCTTCCAAAACTCAATCTGAAAGAAATCCCACGTTACTCGCTCTTTTAGAAAAATAGAAGTTAAGGTTTTCCACCACTGATAGGCTGCATCCCGTAATAGCGAAACAACACATTTAATTCTTTCTTCCAGAGTCAAGGACATCTAATCGAATACCTGAATCGTGTTTTCAAACCAGAACTCGGCCTTCTCGGCATTGTCATCACCGGTAGCCCTGAACTCTTCAGCCCCATACTTACGGATTTTGTCAATCGGGGGCTTGTTCATCATATTCAGATTCATAGTCGAAGGCATGGTAGATGTCTGAGGGTGATTAGGCAGGGGCAGAGGTTGCAAAATAGTTGGGTTATTTCTAACAAATTGAGTGAACCACTTACTCATCATCTGGAAGAAAGCTTGTTTAGCTTCTCCCTCGTGACCGCTCATAGCCGGTCTCGGATCAGAGGGCGCTATCCCTTCAGCGGGAGCAGGCGCATTGCTTTCTACATCGTCAGCTACGGCTCTTTCGAGATCCATTACTATACAAAAATCACATTTTATATGTTAGGATTCATCACACTATCACAGTTCAGATATATGGCATGTATAGCTAGACTCTGACATGCTACGTTATTCCGAGAATCAACTAAACCGTAGCTCTGATACCAACCAAATGTAACACCCCTAACCCGTATCCGTCACCGGATTAGGGTTAAAGGCATTATCGGATGGATCGGAAATATTTTCAGACATTTCATAATAGAAGTCATCAATTACAACAACTGAGTCTCTTAGATAGGTCACCGAAACCTTAAGCATGCTTTAGTGAAGGGTCAGGACTAAACCGAACACATATCAAACTTCTCAGAAATTTAAAACTTTTCTAAGTTACAGAGGTCACATGCCCATGTAGACAGGTCGTGTGCCTCCCACTGCTGCTAGACACACCCATGTGTCTTGGCCGTGCCAAAACAGGGCTGGTATACTGACTTAACTCCACGGCCACCAGGCACGCCCGTGTGCCACGGCCGTGTACTCTTAGGCTAGATACTGACTAATTCACAGGGCTACCAGGCACACCCGTGTACCCTGGCCGTGTATACTTGAGCTAGCTACTGACTAAATCCCACGGTCACTAGGCACGCCTGGGTGCCACTACCGTGTAGGCAAAACAGGCCGTTCGCAAGGCCATAATGCCACCCACACAAGGGTCATCCCTACAAGCAAAGAACCAATTCATTTCATGCACAATTTACATTCAAAAACACATCAAACTAAACGACAAAGCTTTCCATCCAATCTTATTCTCAGACATGCCAATTCATATACTAACTTGCATAGCCAATTCACTTGTATAACCATGCATGATACATTCACATTTTACCAAACATATATTCATTACATAGATCACAATTATAAGCTCTTTTAGCATCAATTTACCTATCACAAATATTACCATAACATAATCATATAATCAAACCAAAACCATCATCATATACCACATCACTCATGCATATTTCAAATACATATAACTGGCCACATCCCATGGCTAAGTTCATATCTCAAACTTGTGCCAAATAACTAGCTTGTACATGCCATACTTAGTATATACATATCAAAAAGGTACCAAAATGAGTTTGAGTAGTGTGATGACGATCCTTGACGGTCCCGAGCCTTCAGTAGCTTTGACGATCTATAAAACAGAGCAAACACACACACAGAGTAAGCTTTCAAAAGCTTAGTAAGCCATTTACAAATAAACTTATCATAAAATGTATATAACCAAATTGATACAATAACATTAATGGTTCTCGTAGCAAATTCATCTCATACATTCCTTGGCTCAATTGTTAAGCCATTTCTTACCATATTCTTCTATTCAAATATCACATATACTCAAAGCTTATTCAAGCATGTCTTCATATGAAATCTCATTATTACTTTGCATATATTCATCATAGTAAGTTCATATAGATACTTACCTTTCATACACACATAGTGTACTTTTCAAATGTACCTGAAACAGATATACAATTCACAGAGTTGTTCATTTCTCAGACTTGGCCGTTGAACCATTCAGAAGTAAATAGGATATTCAGAAAGCTCAGAATAGTCGTACAATGCCAATGTCCCAGACAAGGTCTTACATGTACTCAGATATCGATGCCACTGTCCCAGATAGGGTCTTACACGTAATCAAATATCGATGCCACTGTCCTAGACAGGGTCTTACACAAAATCAATACGATGCCAATGTCCCAAACATGGTCTTACACAAAA
The DNA here is from genome assembly GCA_025698515.1 of Gossypium sturtianum. Lineage (NCBI taxonomy): Eukaryota > Viridiplantae > Streptophyta > Magnoliopsida > Malvales > Malvaceae > Gossypium > Gossypium sturtianum. Next base: position 103,298,389 of record CM046943.1, read on the forward strand.
CTCATATCGATGCCAACGTCCCAGACGTGGTCTTACACGAAATCTCGAATCAATGCCAACGTCCTAGACGTGGTCTCACATGATATCACATGACAGACACCTATGTCATGTCATAGTTAATCCTATCTATTCCTAGATTCAAACGGGACTTCTCGGATATTGTCTCTAAATCAATTCTATCTCAGAATTCATGTATACATCATCTCTTTAAAATTCATCCTTATCCATAATCATATGAACATATATAATTCAATACAAATGCATTTATTTGTATATCGACTTACCTCGAATTCGGTTTAGCTGAAACGGACGGCTATTCAACTACTTTCGCTTTCCCGCGATCTAAGTCTATTTTCTTCGGTTATTGATCTATACAAATTCAAATTTAACCCTTTTATTTACCAACACATTCACTTAAATCCAAAATCACATATTTAGGGCAATTTACAAATTAGCCCTCATATTTTCACATTTGGACCTTTTAGTCCTTATTACACAAAATCATAAAATATACCAAATTTCATTTTACTCATGCTTAGTCGAATGTCACCCCTGCTCATATAATTCCTCCCATTTCATTTTTTTCACAATTTAGTCCTTCAAAATACTATTTTTACGATTTAGCCCTAATTAGCTAAATTCATCAAAAATTCAAGAACAACACATGTTCATTAAACATATATCTTTCATTTAACACCAATAATCATCACAAAGCTCACCATTTCGTCAATGGCACATCTCATAAACATCATCAATTCATAAAATTGAGACATGGGCTTGATAGTAGGCTAAGCAACGATTACAGAAACGTAGAAATTATCAAAAACTGAAGTCAAAACTTACATTAATCAAGCTTAAAACCAACCGAAACCTAGCTTTCTTTTTCTTTTCTTCTTTTCTTTGTTTTTTTGCCAAGATGATGAAAAATGGCCTTATTTAATGCATTTTATTCTATTATAATAACTTATAAAATATATTATTAATCTAACATATAATATAAACTTATACAAACATATAATATATGCATAACCACACTTAATACCGTCCACTATAACCAAAAATGGACTATTTATCTTTTAAGGGCTTCACAATAATAAAGCCACATCAATTTGGCCATTAATCAAATATAAATCTACTTTTACGACTTATGCGATTTAGTCCTTTACTCAAATTAAGCACACAAACAGAAAAATTTTCATACGATACTTTCACACATACTTAATCACATATCAACGCCATAGAAAATAATAGTAAAATATTATACAGACTCGGATTTGTGGTTTTGAAACCACTATTTCGACTAGGGAACAAACCGAACTGTTACAGCGTGTGTCTAGGTCGTGTGTGACACACTGCTTGCCCCATAAGCGTGTGTTATGGCCGTGTGTCCCCTACACCCTAATTAATGCAAAATAAAATGCCTAGTAGTAAACACACGGGCACGAGACACGACCGTGTGTCTCAGCCGTGTGAGAGACACGGCCATAGGACATTGGCATGTGCCCAGGCCGTGTGATATCTGCACTTAATTTTTGGAATTTAATTCGCCACACGGCCTAAGGACACGGGCGCATGCCTTGGCCGTGTGACCTTATTTGGTTGATGACGTCATAAATGGAATGTCCCCTATTTTGGACATGGCCTGAAGCACGAGCGGGTGATATGCCACACGGGCGTGTCCCTTCACCCACACGGGCGTGTGGACCTTTTTGATGAAAATTTTCTAAGTTTTCCCAGAAGTTTCTAAAGCTCTCAGTTTAGTCCCAAACCGTTCCCAATGTATGTTTTGGGCCTCGTAGGATCGTAATAGGGACGATATGAGTCTATCTGAAAAGTTTTAAATTTGGATGGAAATTTCATGTCTTGATTTTGTATGAATGTTTGTGTTTAAGTTCGATAATGCCTCGTACCTTGTTCCGGTGTCGAATACGGGTAAGGGGTGTTACAGATATGCTCAAGATCAGCAATGGGACACTATTCTAACACGATTAGAAAAAAATTGGAACGTCTAACTACCTAAATTGAGTGTCAAAATCATAATTGGGGATATAAAGTTGACCAATCTTGTCTTTGTGCAAATAATATTAAACATGCACCTCACATGAATGATGAGACTTTCATCAATAATTGTAACACCCCTTACCCGTGTCCAACGCCGGGACAGGATACGAGGCATTACCATACTTAACATTACTTGAACATGAAGCATTGGGTTATAAATTTCCTTCCAACTTAAAACTTCTCCTTCTTAATCATAACATACATATCATGGGCCTACGAGGCCTTAAACTTACATCCGGAAGGTTTCGGAGTTCAACCGGAATCTTTTACAATCATTGAAATTTTTTGCCTAAACTGGGGTCACACACCCGTGTGACTTGGGACACACCCGTGTGGGCAGGCCGTGTGGCCACACACGCCCATGTCCCTAGCTCATGTAGAATTTATTTTTTTATTTTGAACCTACAGGGGTTTTCAGATGGCCGGACACATGCCTGTGTCATTGGCCCGTGTCCTTCACGCAGCCTAGACACGCCCGTGTCTTCACTCGTGTGTGAAAACTAGGGGTATTCTGTTTATGACGTCAGCATCCCCTTGAGGAGCACATGGCCTAAGCACACACCCATGTGCTTACCCGTGTGACGAATCGAATTCTCACAATTAAATGCAGGGGACATACGGCCTACTAACACACCCGTGGGGCTGGCCGTATGTCACACACGGCCTAGACACACGCCCGTGTGTCTACCCGTGTGGACACTTAGAGGCTATTTTCCAAGCCAATTGTCACCCTGAAACATCAACATACTTATACCAACTCAAGCAATACATAACATGGTCTTTATACACAATGAATAACCCTCAAAACATCACTTGTAGAATTCATGAAATTCATCATCAATAAAATATGGGATTTAACAAATATTAGCCAATTTCTTTGGCTATATACAAAAAGAATGCATAATCTTAATAGCCAAGCCTTTAACTCACAATATGACATAACTCAAAATGATCAAACTCCTATACATGCCATACTCTAATTAAATAAGCTTAGTTATACCAAAATAGGTAGTGATAGTGTGACTCGAGCTCCGACGTTCTGCGATCCCCGAGCTAACTTGGCGATACTACAAGGAAAAAGGGAAAAGAGAGGGGTAAGCATATAGCTTAGTAAGTTTGCATGAAATCTATATAACAATATAAATACTCAAAATAAACTCATCCATCTCATGATACATGAACAACATAAGCATCAAGTGCTCAAGCATACTTACTCATACTTACTCTTACTCACTTCATATCACAATATGATTTCATACTTTGTATTTTACTCATGGTACCTGTATCACTTAGTCACATAATTTAGCACTTTTGCTAAAGTAATCATAAACTCAAATCATTAACTTCTTTAACTTAAATAAAATTCTTTATCATCCTTGAGTAGCTTAACTTGTTACTATCTTTACTCACTTATCTCTTTTGTTACCTCTTTCACACTTGGCTCATTTGCGCGTTGAATTTCCCGGAATAACAGAGGATACTCAATCTCATCAAACATGTAACTTGATGCCAATGCCATATCCCAGATATGGTCTTACACGTGATTCCTTAACTTGATGTCAATGCCATGTCCCAGACATGGTCTTACACGAGATCTTCCTTTGGTGCCGAAGTCATGTCCCAGACATGGTCTTACACGGGCTTTCCTTATCTCATGTTGTGACGTAGGTATCCTCGCTATTCCGAATCTTCAATCGAGACTTTCATTTACTTGTTCTTATTGATTTCCTTATTAAGGTATTATTACTCATCTTCAAGGAAATAATGTACATTAAATAACATAATAAGTAATTTAATGAAAATACATATAAAGTCTTAAATTCATACAAACTTACCTCGATACTCTAAAATATGTGTAGATGTGCAATTTAGTCCACAACTTTGTTCTTGCCTCGGTTTCGGTCCGGGCTTCGTGTTTCTTGATCTATAATAACAATTTAACTTGTTTAATACTCACATTGACTAAATTGACTCGTATTTCATATTTTGGCAAAACTTACATTTTTGCTCCTAAACTTTATCATAATTACACTTTTACCCCAGGCTCGTAAAATGATTTTCATTCAACTTTCTTGCATTTCAAGCCTAGCCAAATCATATTCTCAACTATAACAACATTAAATTTCTATTATTTCACTCATGTATGACCATTTCTACAACTTTTACAATTTGGTCCTTTTATGCATTTTTCATTAAAATCACTTAGAAAAAGATGTTTATCATACATCAAACTTTCATATTCTTCCATAAAACAATAAAATACTTGCATTTCATACATGGGTAAATTTTTGAACATAAACCCTAGCTCAAAATATAGCTAGAAATAGCTAAACCGAGCTACGAGGATCTCAAAAATACAAAGAACATTAAAAACGGGGCTAGGATGCACTTACTATCAAGCTTGAAAGTTGAAGAAACCCTAGCTATGTCTTCCTTGTGATTTTCGGCCAAGGGGGAAGAAGATGGACACCATTTTTGACTTATTTTCCCTTTTAATTATTTTATTAACCAAATGATAAAAATGCCCTTAATGATCCTTTCTTGAGATTTTTCCTTCCCATGTCCATTTTTGTCCATCTTAACATATAATGGTCTATTTGCTAAATAAGGACCTCTAGTAATTTTTATAATTCTATTTCATACTTAAATCTTCTAGAACCTCGTATTTTCTATTCTTTGCAATTTAGTCCTAATAGACAATTCAATCACTAATTAATAAAATTTCTTCATGTGATTTTTACAAAATCATGAAATCACCTCATAAACCTTATAGAAATCATAAAACTCATATTTCTACTTCAGATTTGTGGTCTCGCACTACCTTTTCGACTAGGCCCTAAGTCGGGCTATTACAATTCTCCCCCCTTAGGGATTTTCGTCCTCAAAAATCTTACCGGCAAAAAGGTTTGGGTACTGATTCCTCATACTCCTCGGGCTCCCACGTAGCCTCTTCTACCCCATGTCTCTGCCATAAGACTTTCACAAGAGCTATACTTTTGTTCCTTAATTGCTTGACTTCCCGAGCTAGAATCTTAACTGGTTCCTCAGCATAAGTCATGTCGAGTTGAATTTCAACCTCTACTGGTGTAATCACATGTGAAGGGTCCGATCGGTAGCGTCGCAACATAGACACCTGAAATACGTCATGAATCTTTTCTAACTCAGGTGGCAAATCCAATCGATAAGCTATCGATCCTATCCTCTCGGTGATCTCATATGGTCCGATTAAACGTGGACTCAATTTGCCTTTTCGGCCAAATCTAAGAACTTTCCTCCATAGAGACACTTTCAAGAATACTCTATCACCGACTTGATACTCAATTTATTTCCTCTTCAAATCCGAATAGGATTTTTGTCTATCAGAAGTAGCTTTTAGACAATCTCGAATCACCCTTACTTTTTCTTCGGTTTCTCTAACCAAATCAACCCCGTGAATCTGGTTTTCCTTTAGTTTAGTCCAATATAAAGGCGTTCGACACTTACGCCCATACAAAGCCTCATAAGGCGCCATCTTTAAGCTTGACTGAAAACTATTATTGTAGACAAATTCCACCAATGGTAGGTATTTTTCCCAGCTGCCTTGAAACTCAAGAACACAACATCGGAGAATATCTTCAAGTACTTGTATCAACCTCTTCGACTGACCGTCGGTTTGGGGGTGAAAACCCGTACTAAAATTCAAATTTGTTCCCAAAGCCTCTTGCAACTTTTTCCAAAATCTGGACATGAATCTCAGATCTCTATCCGAAATGATTGATAACGGTACTCCATGAAGCCTTACTATGTCTGAAATGTACAAGTTTGCCAACTTATCAAGTGAGTAGTCAACTCGTACAGGTATGAAATGGGCTGACTTCGTAAGTCTATCAACTACAACCCATACAACATCTTTCTTACTTGGTGTCTAAGGCAAACCCATTACAAAATCCATGGTAACTTGGTCCCACTTCCACTCCGGTACAATAATAGGTTGAAGTAAACCCGAAGTTACTTGATGTTCGGCCTTTACTTGTTGACAAATCAAGCATCTTGAAACAAACTCGAAAATATCTTTCTTCATACTCGGCCACCAGTACCATTTCTTCAAGTCATTATACATCTTGGTGTTACCCGGATGTACAGATAAACATCCATTATGTGCCTCATACAAAACTTTACGAATGAGTTCACCATTTCTTGGTACACAGACTCTGTCTCTGAACATCAAACACCCATCTGAATTAATCCGAAAATTAGACTCGACACCCGACTCGCTTTGAACTCTTTTGGCTTGCAATTTACTGTCATCTTTCTGTGCCTGATAAATCTCTTGGAGGAACATCGGTCTAGCTCTCAACTCAGCTAGAATAGAACCATCATCGGACAAACTCACCCGTGTATTCATAGCCCTCAAAGCAAATAGGGATTTCCTACTCAAAGCATCGGTGACTACATTCGCCTTTCCCGGGTGGTAGTCAATGACCAACTCATAATCTTTTATCAACTCTAACCATATCCGTTGCCTTAAATTCAATTCCTTTTGAGTCATCAAATACTTTAAACATTTGTGATCGGTGAAAATCTGACATCTTTCACAATACAAATGGTGTCTCCAAATCTTCAGTGCAAAGACAATGGCAGCCAACTCTAAATCATGTGTCGAATAGTTCTTCTCGTGTGGCTTTAACTGTCTAGAGGCATATGCTATCACTTTGCCTTCATGCATAAGTACACAGCCCAATCCATTTAAGGATGCATCGCTGTAAATCATAAATTCTTTTCCTGCTTCAAGTTGTACTAAAACTCGAGCCTCTGTCAACATTGCCTTTAGTTTCTCAAAACTCTGTTGGCACTTTTCCGTCCATTCAAACTTTACATTTTTCTGTAACAGTTTCGTCATTGGAGTCGCTATCATGGAAAATCCATTGACGAATCGCCTATAGTAGCCAGCTAAGCCTAGGAAGCTTCTAACTTCAGATACATTTTTTAGGGGTTTCCAATCAACAATGGCTGAGATCTTACCTGGGTCAACTCGGACTCCATCTCCCGAGACAATGTGTCCCAGAAATCCAACTTCTTTGAGCCAAAATTCCCTTTTGCTGAACTTGGCGTACAATTGATTATCTCGTAGAATCTGTAAAACTTTCCTTAAGTGCTCAGCATGCTCAGGCTCATCTCGGGAATATATCAATATATCATCAATAAAAACAACCACAAACTTATTTAGGTATGACCAAAAGATGCGGTTCATTAGATCCATAAACACCATCGGGGGATTAGTTAAACCAAAAGGCATGACTAAAAATTCATAGTGCCTATACCTCGTTCGGAATGCAGTCTTCGGTACATCTGAGTCTTTTACTCTCAACTGATAGTATCCCAACCTCAAGTCTATCTTGGAGAACACAGTGACTCCCTTCAATTGATCAAACAAATCATCAATCCTCGGCAATGGGTACTTGTTCTTCACTGTCACTTTATTAAGCTGTCGGTAATCTATGCACAATCTCATGAAGCCATCTTTCTTTTTCACAAATAATACTGGAGCACCCCATGGAGAACAACTTGGTCTAGCAAAACCTTTGTCCGTCAACTCTTGTAATTGTGCCTTCAGTTCCTTCAAATCCGTTGGAGCCATTCTATAAGGAGCAATCGATATCGGTACAATACCGGGAGCTAACTCTATACCAAATTCAACCTTTCTAGTCGGAGGCAATCCTGGCAATTTCTCGGGAAAAACATCTGGGTACTCACATACTATCGGGACTGATTCAATCTTTAACTCAGTTTCTTTGGCATTCATCACAAAAGCAAGATATGCCTCATACCCTTTCCTTACATACCTCTGAGCTGACATGTGAGCGATCACTACTGGCGATCTGTCTTGTTCATCTTATTCAACATAAAGAGTGTCCCCATTTTCACATCTCAACTCAATATATTTCTTCCCACAATTTACTGTCACATCATGAGCGGTTAACAAGTCTATACCAAGAATAATGTCGAATTCATCAAATGGCAATAGCATAAGATTTGCCTTAAAATAATGACCTCTAATCCTCAATGGGCAATCTTTGCATACTTTATCTACTAATACACTTTTACCTAGAGGATTAGACACTTTCATTACAAACTCCGTAGACTCAACATGTATACTCATGCTAGATGCTAATTTTATGCAAATGTATGAATGGGTAGACCCCGGATCAATTAAAGCAACAACATTAGTGTCATGAAGAGAAAATGTACCCGTAATTACATCGGAAGATGATGCCTCTTTGCGAGCACGAATGGCGTAAGTCCTTGCAGGCGCTCTACCCTCGGGTCTTGCAGCCTGCTCTCAGGGTGTACCCTTACTACTCGCCCCAGTTCTCGGGTTTCTCTGTGGTCTTCCTCTAGTGGTGCTTCCTGATCTCGTACTTTGAATTTTCTCTTCTTTAACCATCTCAGGGCATTCTCAGATAAAGTGATCTTGAGAACCACACTTGAAACAAGCACTCTCATGTGCTTGGCACTCATCGGGGTGATGTCTTCCACACTATGGGCATTCTGGTCTATTGGATCGAACATTCCCAACACTAGCGACTGAAGTAGTTTGAGCCTTATTCCCCGAATACTGTTTACTCTTGCCTCTACTTGAAAACCCGGCTGAAGTAGCTAATCGGGTAGAGAAATCTCTCGACTTCTTGGACAAGGATTGAAATGACTTACTCCACTGTCTCTTTCTTGAGTCACGAGACTACATCTCAGCTTTTCTTTTCTCTTTAACTAATTCTTCGGCTTTACATGCCTGGTCCACTAGCACAACAAATTCTTTCAACTCGAGGACACCAACAAATAATTTAATATCTTCATTTAGTCCGTCCTCAAACCTCTTACACATGATGGCTTCCGAGGATACACATTCCTGAGCGTATTTACTGAGCCTTACAAACTCACGCTCGTACTCAGTCACTGACATCTTACCTTGTTTCAGTTCCCAGAATTCCTTCCTTTTCTGGTCGATGAACCTCTGACTAATATACTTCTTCCTAAATTCTTCTTGGAAAAACTCCCACGTAATCCTTTCCCTTGGTACAACCGGCACAAGGGTATTCCACCACTGATACGCAGAATCTCTTAAAAGAGAAACTACACACTTCATGCACTCTTTAGGTGTGCATGATAATTCATCAAATACCCTAATGGTATTTTCAAGCAAGAATTCAGCTCTTTCTGGATAATCATCTTTACTAGCCCAAAATTCCTCGACTCCTTGCTTTCGGATTCTATCTACCAGAGTCTTTTCTCTTCTTACCACTTCTACCACTTGAGGGGCTACGGGGGCAGGCTGAAGAATAGGCGGGGGTGGAGGGGGTGGTGCATTCGGGTTCGCATGAACAAACTCCGTATACTAGGCATTCATCATATGGAGAAAGGCTTCCCTAGCCTCTTCTTTTCCTCTCTGACTTACTGTTGTAGGTCTATTATCATTTTTGTTCGACACCGTCTCTTCAGCGGGAGCCGGCGTATTACTTTCTACATCATTCGCCACAGCTCTTTCGAGATCCATTTACTATATGAAAACACAATTTAAGTCGTCAGGAGTCGTCACACTATGATTATATAAATACTGTAACACCCTGGTTTAGGGGCTGTGCATATGGGGTATAAATCAAGTGTTAGTAGGTTTTTGGGAGTGCTTGGTTGAGTTTTAGAGGCTCTAAGAATGTTGGGATGAGAAGGGAAGGCTTTGGAAAATTTAGATTTTTAGGGTAAAAAGGAATTGGGCCTAGGAGAATTGAGCCCAATGGGCCTTAGGCGTAGTAGCGTTTAAATTTTTGGAGAACAAGAGACCGGCTTAAATGCAAGTTGGACCTATTGGATAAGTGATTTTGGAAGGTTAGAAGGCTTCTATGAAGTCCCGGGATCAAATATTGGCTTTGGGAAAATTTTGATTTTAGGTGGAAAAAACCACGGAAGTTGGCGAGATAGGCCTTAAGAATAAAATATGGAGGAAAATAACACAAGTAGAGTGTGTGGTGTAGTGGCAAAGTGACGCCACATAAGAGACAAGGGGTGACGCATACAAGGGAAGGAAGGAGGTCCAAGGTTCAAGTCTTGGCTTTTGCATTTTGTTTTCTTTTACTTGGACCTCGAGAATTTGGCTATAGTTTATATTTAGTTGCGCATGGTTTAAGACACAAGAGGAGCTTGTGGCCAAGTGGCTAGCAGCGTGGATTATGTTGCAAAGGAGCACAGGTTCGAATCTCATGAGAAGCAAGGGAGTATTTATTTTGTGGTGCGGACGGGGAAGAGTTTGGTTGAATTTAAACTCTCCATGATTAAAGGATCCCACATCGGAAAGATACAAAGAAGGAAGGTGAAGTGCTAGCTATATAAGGAGCATCCTAGGAGGAGAGTAAACACATCTTGGAGGCGTTTGGGCACAAGAGTGATCGGAGCGCGGATTAGCCCCGAGTCCTATCGGTGTGTAACTCTCTCTACTCTAGTTGTAGAGCGGCAAAATGCCGGAAGTGCTTGGTCCACGGCAATAGTAGCCACACGAGCGTGCGAGCGCGCGTGGGGCTTCGACGCGATAGTTGAGGCCATCGTAGTATTCTCGTGGGTTGGGGTCGCTTGGGCCTCGATGGGCGAAGTGGGCCCAATGGGCCCGTGGGCCCATATGAGTAAATTGCATGATTGGTTAGTATATGTTGAACTAGACTAGGTGGAACTTATATACGTGGCTAGATTTGTGTTAGGTGGGCCACACGAGCGTGTGGGCCCGAATGGGAATGAAATTGGGCTTTAGGCCCAATAGTCCATTTCAACCGGAAATGGTAGTTGGGTCTTCGGGCGACGACGGGCCTTTGGAAAGGCCATTCCAGGTACGAAATTACCGATATACCCTTGGTGGGTAAATTACGAAAATACCCTTAGTAGGTAAAATTACGATTATACCCTTAAAGGTTGATTAGCATGATTATGTTGTTTAGTTTTGGCCGAATGGCCTAAGTGTTCATTGTTTTTATGCCAAGGCCGATTGTAGGGAAGAAGAGCACTGTCATTTGGGAACCTTTTGTAAGTCCGTTAGTCTCATGAGTGCGAAGCGTAAGTAGCGTTTGGGTTTTGGTATCATTTAGGTGCGTAATCATCGCACTATTTACGTGGTTTGGTTTGCTAACATGTTTATGTGTGTATTATGTGTAATAGCCATTTATAATGGCATAAGTGATGAATAATCTGGTGATGGTAAGTTAATCTTGATATACATTTATATATGTACAATGTGGTAGTGATAAGTGATAAATACTCATTCTATATGATATTCTTGCATGATTTATTGACACATGGGCATGGGATTGGATTGAAGAAGGAAGAAGTGTACACAGGATGTACGTGGTCTAATGATAGCTCAGCTACATTAGCGCTTGAGGGTTAGCTTTGTGCTACCTCAAGGGAGGTGTTGGCTAGGTGCCCATCTCGGCGGTTGATTGCTATGTGCATCACCGTAGGCAGATTACGATATTTGGATCACTTTGGTTGATCGGTGGCTCGACCACGGCCTCGGCGGCGAGAATGCCGAGGTAAGATTTATGGATCACGATGTGATCGGTGGCTCACCACGGCCTTGTGCGATGAGGTCCGCCGAGGTAACATATGTGGGATCACCGGTTGTGATCGGTGGATTAGCCACGGCCTTAGGCGGGAGTCCGCTAAGGTTGGTGTCACGGTTGGATAGTAGGTTGGGCTGAGATGCATTCTTGCATGATTTGTTTCGATGGCTGTGTGGGTATGGGCCAAGCCCATACGGATGGAAATATGTGTTGTGGTTATGCACTGAGTCAGTGGACTCACTCTTTTCATTAACCATTTCAGGTAGTGCATAAAGCTGGACCGGGATCGGAGAGGACAAGGTGGCCCATGCCGAGGATGATGTTCAATTATTCCATGCTTAATTTTGATATAAGTACTTTATTTGAATTGTTGGGTTGTAATAAAGGCCATTTTATGTTTTTGGTATTACTTTAACTATGGTTTATTTAAATTAAATTGCTACGTAAAAATGATTTATGGTTTGCAACCTATTTATTCAAATTGGATATTATAAACTAAAGTTTTAAAAATGAATGAGTTTAATAGCAAAGTTTTATTCCAAAGATATGTTTTCCAAAATTCAGCAAACTACGATGTTTTATTTTAAGATTTTCAACCGTCTTTTCGCAGTGACATAACCAGATTCGGTCGTAGCGAATGGGCCGGGTTTGGGGGTGTTACAAATACTCTTATGTATGGCATGTATAGCTAGACTCAAACTTATGCTACGTTAGTCCGAGAATCGACTAAACCGTAGCTCTGATACCACTAAATGTAACACCCCTTACCTGTGTCTGACACTGAGACAAGATACGAGGCATTATCATACTTAACCTTACTTGAACATGAAGCATTGGGTTATAAATTTCCTTCCAACTTAAAACTTATCCTTCTTAATCATAACATACATATCATGGGCCGACGAGGCCTTAAACATACATCCGGAAGGATTCGAAGTTCAACCGAAATCTTTTACACTAATTAATTTTTTTGCCTAAATAGGGGTCACACGCCCGTGTGACTTAGGACACGCCCGTGTGGGCAGGCCGTGTGGCCACACACTCCCATGTCCCTAGCCCGTTTAGAATTTATTTATTTATTTTGAACCAACAGGGGTTTTCACATGGCTGGACACACGCCTGTTACCTCACCCGTGTATGAAAACTAGGGGTATTATGTTTATGACGTCAGCAACCCCTTAAGGAGCACACGGCCTAAGCACACGCCCGTGTGCTGACTCATGTGACGAATCGAATTCTTGCAATTAAATGTAGGGGACATACGACCTACTAACACACCCATGGGGCTGGCCGTGTGTCACACACGGCCTAGACACACGCCCATTTGTCTACCCGTGTGGACACTTAGAGGCTATTTTCCAAGCCAATTGTCACCCTGAAACATCAACATACTTATACCAACTCAAGCAATACATAACATGGCCTTTATACACAATGAATAACCCTCAAAACATCACTTGTAGAATTAATGAAATTCATCATCAATAAAATATGGGACTTAAAAAATATTAGACAATTTCTTTGGCTATATACAAAAAGAATGCATAATCTTAATAGCCAAGCCTTTATGTAACGCCCCAAATTTTTAGGCCTAGATGAATTGGGCTTTGTGTCTCAGAAAATTTTTAGGTGAGCGAAAAAATGATAATTGGCATGTGGGCTTTGAGGGTTAATGAATTTGGAGTGTCTTGGGGTGTTAGAGTTGTTCTGGGATCAAGTAAGGGTATAGGAAAAATCTTTGTTTTAGCCCCAAGGGAACTGTGACTTCAGTTAGTAGGCCTTTTAAAAAAAATGAAGAAGAAAAATGACACTAAAGAGCTTGTGCTGTAGTGGCAAAGTGGCACCACTTAGGGAACATGGAGGTGGCGTCATTAGTAGGCAAGGGAGTCCAAGGTTCGAGTAGTGGCATGGTATTTTATTGGGGTATTTATTTTACTGTCAGGATGGCTAGAGTTTATGTTGCAGTGAAAGTCTGATGGATGAGAGGTTTGAAATGGTCATGGAGAGATTTTAGGAGGTTATCTTGGAGAAAATTTAGGAGCTAAGAAGTGTAAAGAGTTTGTGCCGTTTTGGGAAGTGGAAAGTGTATAAATTCGGCTTAGGAGGGTGAATGAGTGTCATTTTTGGGTCTTTTAGAGGGTATTACGAATTTTCATTGTGGCTTTCAGCATTTGGAGAGTTTTGCAAATAAGTCAGTCTTTCTTTTCTTTATCGAATATCTTGTAGTTACCCTCACACAAGCACATTTGACCTTTTTCTTTTCTTCTTGTCACTTTTTCCAAACCCTCTAAAGCTGAATAATTCCACCCTCCCTTTGCCGAAGTTCTTTTTGTGCCGTCACTATTTCTTCAACCTAGCCGATTCTTGTGTAAGTACTTTACTCTTTCAATTGATCTTGCTAGAACCGACTTCTCCTCTCCCCCACTCTTTCTAAATCAATTTTGGTAGGGGATTGATATCGAATCTCTATTCTTCAGATCCCTGCCGAATTACTCTTTATACGTTTCAGATTTGGGTAAGTATTCTTCACTTTTGGTTTTGAAGGTTGGCCGAATGGTCGTAAGTAATGTAAGGGTGACTTAAGATTGATATAAGTCACTTATGGTTCAGTTTTTAATAATTAAGATTGATGCAGATTTAGGAAATACTCGTGATTAGTGATCGAGGAAAAGCTATTAAGGCTTGGTTTTTTAGGATCGTGGCTAAGGAGATCGCAGCGCGTTTTGTTATCAGGTGTGTACATACACTATACACACAAAATGGATTGGGAAATCCCGAAATCCTGAAAGTTTGGCTTCGGTAGTCTTGCGAGTGTGCGAACACTTGTATGAGGGAAATAGAAAAGCTAACAGAGACCCCGTGAGTGATCTCATGGACTTGGGTCGTGTTATGGCCAACTAGGCCAGAATGGGACAAATGGGCCCGACGGGCTCGTGGGCCCAAACAGTAAAGATAGGTAGTTTGGTAATAAACGACGAGCTGATTAAGTCGGTTGCAAGCCTTGGGTTAGTTTTGGGCCTAAAGGGCCGCTTACAGGTGATTAAGGCCTAATGGGCCGTATAAATGAGATTTGGGCCTAATGGGCCATGTGGATGAGATTAGGCCTGGTGGGCCATATGACCGTATGTGAATTTGTTTTGGCTTTGAAAGGTGTCTTGGGCTTAGTATGTGGTAAGTTGCTTGACCTTGCATAAAGCTTAAATAATTAACTAATTGTGACCGTGGAAAAGTCATAAGGTTAAAGTGTGGTAATGGGTATATGCATGTCTAGGATTGGATCAAGGGAGAGCTTGGTACTTAAGCGGTCTTAAACCTACCTGGTGCATAGTATCTGTTCACTTTAGCCAACGAGGACTTGATAAAGGGCCAAGGTAAGTAATAGACCCATAATAATGAGAAATGACCGAAATTCCCCTAAGGGCGAAAATGACTAAAATGCCCTATGTGTTGAATGTAAGACTTATGGATGTTACATGTACATATGCTGCATTCATATGATATTCTGTTTAGGTTGCATATAGGTTGGGAATCATGGAACGGAGGAAGTATATGAAGATCGTATGGTTGCTTGACGATCGTGGATCCACCGATGGCTTTTTAAGCCCATTATATGATTAGTAGCTTTGCTGCAACATTAGGTAGTACTGCAACCGGCTACCCTTGAAGTGTATCGGATAGGTGGGTCGATTTAGAAATCCCCACAGATGTGTTTTGCTTGGACGGAGACGAAGTGTACCGGATGGATTATTTGGGGAGGGTTTGCATAGCATTGCATATATGATATTATGATGTTAATAATTTGATATGTATGCTATTTGTTTGACGAGGATCGTACACACCGAGTTTTCGAAAACTCACTCCCTCTTTTATTTTTCTCAGGTGATCCTCAGTAGGCGGTTCGACGGATGGAGGGACTCAGAGGTGGCCAACTAGCAAGACGATTAGACCAGTTTTTCTTAATATCTAAATTCTAGATTTTAAGTGATTTATTTTAAGTTATTTTAGTTCAGATTGTAATAAGGCTTGCCCTCTAGTTATTATTCCATTACTTCCACTATGCATTATAATTTTGAAACAGAACCTGGATTTATTTCTGTTAAGCATAATTCAAGTTTTTGAAAATAATTGTGTTTTAGGAACGAGCTTCCGCTGTCAAAGGAATTTTTTTTCTTCTTACATAGTAACAAGAAATTGTTTTTGGATACACCTCGTTTTAAAAGTGAACTGGAGTTTACTTAACTTTGCTTTAGAAGGGTTTTCAATGAAAACAAGGTTTTCACAAAAACACTTCAATGTGACACGCTGGATTTGGGCCTAACTTCTAGGCCGGGTTTGGGGTGTTACACTTTAACTCACAATATGACATAACTAAAAATGATCAAACTCATATACATGCCATACTCTAATTAAATCAGCTTAGTTATACCAAAATAAGGAGTGATAGTGTGACCCGAGCTCCGACGTTCTGCGATCCCCGAGCTAACTTGACGATACTACAAGGAAAAAGGGAAAAGAGAGGGGTAAGCATATAGCTTAGTAAGTTTGCTTGAAATCTATGTAGCAATATAAATACTCAAAATAAACTCATCCATCTCATGATACATGAACAACATAAGCATCAAGTGCTCAAGCATACTTACTCATACTTACTCTTACTCATTTCATATCATAATATGATTTCATACTTTGTATTTTACTCATGGTACCTGTATCACTTAGTCACGTAATTTAGCACTTTTGCTAAAGTAATCATAATCTCAAATCATTAACTTATTTAACTTAAATAAAATTCTTTATCATCCTTGAGTAGCTTAACTTATTACTATCTTTACTCACTTATCTCTTTTGTTACCTCTTTCACACTTGGCTCCTTTGCCCGTTGAATTTCCCGAAATAACAGAGGATACTCAATCTCATCAAACATGTAACTTGATGCCAATGCCATATCCCAGATATGGTATTACATGGGATCACCTAATGATACCGATGCCATATACTAGATATGGTCTTACACGAGATTCCTTAACTTGATGTCGATGCCATGTCCCAGACATGGTCTTACACGAGATCTTCCTTTGGTGCCGAAGTCATGTCCCAGACACGGTCTTACACGGGCTTTCCTTATCTCATGTTGTGACATAGGTATCCTCGCTATTCCGAATCTTCAATTGGGACTTTCATTTACTTGTTCTCATTGTTTTCCTTATTAAGGTATTATTACTCATTTTCAAGGAAATAATGTACATTAAATAACATAATAAGTAATTTAATGAAAATACATATAAAGTCTTAAATTCATACAAACTTACCTCGATACTCCAAAATATGTGTAGATGTGCAATTTAGTCCACAACTTTATTCTTGCCTCGGTTTTGGTCCGGGCTTCGTGTTTCTTGATCTGTAATAACAATTTAACTTGTTTAATACTCACATTGACTAAATTGACTAGTATTTCATATTTTGGAAAAACTTACATTTTTGCCCCTAAACTTTATCATAATTACACTTTTTCCCCTAGGCACGTAAAATGATTTTCATCCAACTTTCATGCATTTCAAGCCTAGCAAAATCATATTATCAACTATAACAACATTAAATTTCTATTATTTCACTCATGTATGACCATTTCTACAACTTTTACAATTTGGTCCTTTTATGCATTTTTCATGAAAATCACTTAGAAAAAGATGTTTATCATACATCAAACTTTCATATTCTTCCATAAAACATCAAAATACTTGCATGTCATACATGGGTAAATTTTTGAACATAAACCCTAGCTCAAAATATAGCTAGAAATAGCTAAACCAAGCTACGAGGATCTCAAAAATACAAAGAACATTAAAAATGGGGCTAGGATACACTTACTATCAAGCTTCAAAGTTGAAGAAACCCTAGCTATGTCTTCCTTGTGATATTCAGCCAAGGGGGAAGAAGATGGATATCATTTTTGACTTATTTTCCCTTTTAATTCTTTTATTAACCTAATGACAAAAATGGCCTTAATGATCCTTTCTTGAGATTTTTCCTTCCCATGTCCATTTTTGTCCATCTTAACATATAATGGTCTAATTTCTAAATAAGGACCTCTAGTAATTTTTATAATTCTATTTCATACTTAAATCTTATAGAACCTCGTATTTTCTATTATTTGCAATTTAGTCCTAATAGACAATTCAATCACTAATTAATAAAATTTCTTCATGTGATTTTCACAAAATCATGAAATCACCTCATAAACCTTATAGAAATCATAAAACTCATATTTCTACTTTGGATTCGTGGTCTCGCACCACCATTCCGACTAGGCCCTAAGTCGGGCTATTACAATAATGATTGCAAACAGCCTTCTTTTGCTAAACCAAAGTTCTCAATTCCATAATTTCGAGGAAAGAATGATCTCGAGGCATATTTTGAGTGGGAAACAAAAATTGAACTTATGTTTCATTACTATAAATGTCGAGAAAAGGAAAAAGTCTCATTTGTGATCCTTGGATTTTCATATATGCGTTAAGTTGGTGGATTCAACTTGGAATTAATCGTCAAAGAAACTACAAAAGGGTAATAGAAACATGGGACGAGTTGAAGAAAGTGATGAGAAAGCGTTATGTTCCTTCTCATTACTATAGAGAGGTCAAAAATGAAACTTCGACGCCTTGTTCAAGGTAATCGATTTATTGATGAGTACTTTAAGGAGTTGGAGGTGCTTACGCAAAGAGAGAATGTACGAGAAGATGAAAGCACTACCATGGTGCGGTTTGTAGATGACTTGAACATTTTGATAGTCAGTTCTCTTAACCTTCAAACCTATATTAATCTTAAGAAGGTAGTACACAAGGAAGTTGAGATTGAGCAATAATTTCAACAACGTCAATCTTTGTCCATTTGGTGCATCACAATATTATATAGGTATGAGTTTTAATTCTACTTTCAAGAATTTGAAACCTTCTTATGTTACTAATAAGTTGCTACAAAAATGAGATTAGACTAAACCTTTTGAGTGGAAAAGTGGGGCCCTTACAAAACCTTATTCTACATCTTCTAAGCAGCTCACTTCTACTAATTCTTCACCAAAACAACAAAGAGCTTGTGAAATTGAATGTTTTAAGTGCAAAGGGCATGGGTACTATAGTCGTGATTATGCCAACACGAGGCTTTTCTTGATAAAAAAATATGAAAGTGAGAATATTTTCCTTGTATCTATAGATTTAGATGAGATAGAAACGTCATGTTCTCCCACTGAGATGTATTGCACTGAATTGATTATTCATAATACTTGTGTGGGGGATATAGGACGTGAGGAAAAATCATTTGAAAAGACTGAGAGAAAGACCTTGAGTGATAAAAGTTCACTTGATGGTCCAAATTTGGTGAGTGAAAATCCATATGGGGTAAATTTGGAGATTTCTCAAGTGAAAAAAGAAAATGAAAAGAAAGAAAATACCCATACAAAAGTGAGGAATGATTATGTTTTAACTAACCCTAACTTAAATTTGTTTACTGGTGTTTCTTTGTAACATGATTTCGAGGATCCATTGATGAACTCTCAATTATATTACTCTACCATCGATAAACTATTTTACTTGTGGGAAAGCGGTAAGTTGAAGCTAGAATGTAAGAAAAGTAATAATACATCAGAAATTGAAATTTGTAGGCATAGTTTGAATGTTTTTGATAATTATGCTACTGATTTTATTTTTCCTTACGACATGCTTTCTCATTGGTCAAGTTTCAATAATCAATGGTCTGAAAGTTCAATTGATTTTATGGGTTTATCTAGGTATTTAAAGATTACTTTCGTTGCATTTGATAGGTTTGTTATAGAACCTCATGCATTTGATCTAGCAACAATTTTTTTACCTTAGACTTTAAATATGATTTTTTACATAATAATATTAAACTACTTGATTTTTATAATTATGTGAAATTCTTGACTCATCGTTGGAAATTCTTATGGATGACCATGCATATTCAAAGAAAGTTACATGTTATTTTTTTACTTGAACACTCATGTGCTTAATATTTACATAATAATATTAAATTTTTTCTTGCCAAGTTTTCTATCTTAGAGGGGAAATTAGAGCCACTTAAAGGGGGTTGTGGATTCTTCATGTTTCCAAGGATTCTTAGGACTTTCTACATATCAAGTTCTATTTTTTCCATCTATCTTATTTATTTTTCTTCTTTATTATGACAATATTTGATGTATTGTTCTATTTATTTATCTTAGTTATTTTATTTAACTTGGATTCGATTGCGTTTCAGTTTGTGCCAAAAATCCAATTTTCATTTTCGAACGTCTAGAGCCCTAAGTGAAATCTGTGACTTGGACAAACTTATGATCTGCTTTCGCAATCATCCACACCCATTCTTTATCAATTCTATTGAGAAGTATGTACATGTTAAAACACGTCTAAAAGCATGATTGAGTCTCTGCATGAATAAGTTGCATGAATTGCATAAGTCTGCACAAAGAGTTTGCTTTTGTGTGTGTCGTCGGGATAGTAAACATGAATTTTGGCCACAGCAAGAAGGCAATATAGTGTAAGACCTAGTCTGGGACTATGGCATCATACGGAGATATGAAGACCACATAGTGTAAGACTGTCACATCCCAAATAATGGATTAGTAGAAACTGGGGTTGGTGGACCAATAGTGGTCACGCCCCAATTTTTTAAAGTTATCTTTGCGCACTAGATAAATAAGTATCTAGTCTAGTGGTTAAGTATTGGTGGATTTGTCCTAGAAGATCTGAGCTCAAGTCCTTTCCCTCACATCATTTTCTATTTTGAGTAATTTTGCTTCAAAATCCTAGTTTGTGTTACGCCTTATTTAAAAATAAATGTCGTTAGCATTTAACAAAGAAAATATTATGGCTTAATGGTTAAGTAGCTTATGTAACTCCCTAGTGAACCAAGTTTAAGTATCCATACTTTCATATATTTTTTTCAAAATTTTGAATAAAAGTTGGTCAACTTTGCCATGCATGGATGTAACTCCTTTTCAACTTTGTAACATTCATTTTCAAAGTCATTCATGTTATGTTTTGAAACTCCTATGATTATTCACCATCAATTAACTCCATTTTCTCCTCATGAATGAGATGTTGGGAAGTTGAATTGGGCTAGAAGTGATGCCATCCCTTAGTAGCATTTTTGCTAAGATATTCTTTTTTTTTTCATCAAATTCTTTGTTTTTCTCCTCCTTATCAACCATCGTGAGCCACCCTCCTTTGGAGGTTCTCCGCCATTTTTATTTTATTTTCTCTATTGTTATGTGCCTATCAACACTTCTTCTCCACCATACCACCACCACTTTCCACTCATAACCACCATACCACCACCACGAAAACCACCTTATGCCACCACTCTTCACCACCTTTCATTTTTCACCACCACTCTTATCTATTATTTGTTTCTTTTCTCTTTTTCTTTTCATTTCTTTTCTCTTCTTTTGATTTAAATAATCGGTTATTCTTCTTTCTCTACTCAATATCTTTTTGAATCACCACCATTGTCAACCACCGTGCACCACCATTCGCCGCCATTGATCACCATCGGCAACCATCGTATTTTAATTACTCCTTCTCTTTTCTATTTTCTATTTTCTTTTCATCTTATTTTTTTTTAAATAACAACTTATTTTTGATTAATTCTTGCTTTTTCTTTGATGACTAGATTCTCATGCCAATTTAGATCATCAAAAATCTTAGTTATTCTTTTCAAACTTTTGGAAATAAAAGTGTATGTATTATGGAGAAGTAATCTATATTTCATTTTGTGAAGTTTTGATTATTGGGAGTGGTTGTATATTCTTTTAACTAAGAGATTATTTTGGATTGAAGGATTTAATCCAAGAACCGTAGATCTTTTGTGATATCAAAGTGGGAGTTTCCGATGGAAGTGGATTAAGGGTAAGTGGTGATTACAAGCAAGATGTGTAAGTTTGGATATTATTATGTTTTGGCCGATTTTTCTTAAGGTTAAAAGTGATTTATAATTTTTAAATTGGTTCCATTAGGCACAAATTTAGTCTCAATTTACTTGGATATGAAGAGTTCGAGTTCGATTTAGGATATAACGTGTTGGATAAAAGTTAAATGTGTGTGTCTTATTTCAGCACTCTAACCTCTCTACCTCAGCCTAGATGTTATGGCTAGATTGAGAAGGCTACATTAGCCATCGAAATGGCTAAGCTAACTTACGTTACTTTTAAAGACCTTAAATGAACTCATTTTAGAGAAAAACCATAGTTGTACTTTGAGTTAGTTTAAAAACAATCATTTATTAGGTCATCTGTACTTAAGATTCATTTTATTATTGACAGTTATTTTAGAAAAATCGTTTGTTTGTCGCTTTACTTTGTAAAAACTTGATGTTAACTAATATAGCAAAAAAAAAATCATTATTCATGTAATTTTGGAAATCTAGTTGCCTTGTCGATTTGTTTTTTTTTTCAAAAATGGTTCCTTTGCAATGCTGTAGAAATTAGAGAACAATGTCAAAGTTTACTTAAGCCAGCTATCATGCATTTTCTGATTATTATGCTTGAGTAATCCATGCATGCAAAAATCCCCAAATAGAAAGTTACTATGCCACAAACCAGAAATAATTAAAAGTTACAACCTGAAACCAATAGAGACTTAATAATACTTATTAAAAATAGTTTGAAATCTAAGATGATTCTCTGTATGTTGGGTCCGGTCCTAGTTTCGAGGTTTACCTGAAAAGTTAAACACTTGAATAGCCTTAAATAAGCTCATATAGGTTAAAATGAAGTGTTTAAATAAATGTTCAAGTTAATCGGTCATTGTGTTCAAATTTGATATTCCTTACTCAATATAGCCGCTCAATTTGAGTAAAGGGTGTTACACTATGACTATTACATAATAACCCAAGAAGCATTATCTTGGCGGGTCAGTCCAATATATTATTCTCTAACATATACTTATGTGTTAACTTGATATCATGTATCCATAGCAACACTTGTCATCAATCAAGTACATATTAGCCTCAATGCATTATTGTTATCGAAGCCCACAACTAAGGACATTTAAGAATGATCATATCATTCTTAGGACCATATCATTATACAACTTATTTAACACAAATAAAAACTAAAAACAATAATCACAGCACTTTTATTAATGACCTAGGTGAAAGGTAAGTTATTACAACCATCATATGAATGTTCTTTGGGTATACTCCAACATTATGGAATTGTAGGAATTGTGGAAAATTATTTGATAAGTGCTAAAAGTAACATGTTTTACTATCATTCTTAATGCATTTTTGGGTGATTATTCGATGTTAATGGTGAATTTTTTGCTCTTAATCCTTTAAATTTATATTTTTATACTTAGGAGAGCATTCGGGAGCAAAAGGAGTAAAAATCGGAAAATCAGAGTGAGTTATAGGAGCCACACGGGTTGCCACATGGCCATGTGGCAGGTCGTGTCGATTTCGCCAATTACACTCCAAACATTGGAAAAACATGCTTTTTGGGGGTTTTCAGGCATTCTAAGACCTATATACGACAAAAATAAGAACATAGGAGTGAGCCGTCATAAAATATTCAAGAAAATAACTCAAAAAACACCATTGAAATGGAATCTAAAGCAGATTCTTGTCAAGATTAAAGATCCCCTTTTGATTTCTTTGGAGATTATTATGAGTCTTTTTGTTTCTTGTGGTTATACTGTATTTTGGATGTTTTTATTCGCTAGCATGAACTAATTTTCTAAATACCTATGGAGTTGAACCCTATGATGGATTTTGTCGTTTGATTTTTTATTTTATGCAATAAATACTTAAATCTTGTTCTCAATTATGTGTGTTTAATTCTTGGTTTAATATTTCTAGACTATTGATCCATGTTTGCTGTGCTTAAATCAGAGGAGGAATATACCCTGTTTAAGAGTAGATCTTGCGTAATTGAGTGGAGTTGCATACAATCCTAAAAATAGGACGACATAAACCTACTAGATTAGAGTCAAATCTAATAGGGGAATCCATAGATTGAGTTAATGCGATAATAGGGGTTTTAATTAGAAAGAAATTTCAATTCATCAACCTAGAGTCGATGGATCTTATTCTTGAAGAGAGATATTAGAATAATTTAGGGATTTCTACGAATCAAGATACTAACTGAAGAAATTGCATAATTTAGATTGATAGTGACAGATGAACTATAGGTGAATTCTTTCCTTGGTATTGTTTTGCTTCTTGGTTATTATTTGATTATTTTCCTAATTTGTTCTTTGTCGTGATCATTTTTAATTAATTTAGTTAATTTTAGTTTTAATCCATCACTCGAACATACCGGTTAAATAATAGAAAGACAGTAATTACTAGTACTTTTAGTCTTCATGGGAACAATATCTTTGCTCACCGTAGCTATACTATTAATTGATAGGTGCACTTTCCTTAGTCAGATTTTTAGTTGGTTCCATGGACATCATTATTTAAATGTTGTTTTTGTATTGTTTTAGAAATGTTTTACTGATTTTATTTACCCTAATCGAAGTGTTTAAAATGTGTTTTAAAATTGCTTTTAAATTGAATTAAATATTTTATAAAGTTAGAATTTGGAGATCACCGTAGAATTGTGAAAAGCTCATCGTTCAGGTTCTAATTATGTGCCTAGGTAATAGTTGTACTGAAGAGTTCTTGCGCAACATTGCTAAAGAGTCTTCACAATCCTTACTTCATAAAGGCATTACTCAATGTAGCCTTGGCATGTACTTAGGATCTGTTAATTGGATAATTTGGTTCCATTTGTTCATTGATTATTTGATTGAGTTTTGTTAATAATTTTATTTTGTTTTTTATTTTTATTTTTATAAGCAGGTTTATAATATCATATTGAATTTTTAAAATTTATGTTTTATTGTGTAATAATTGAATGATTGATCAAGTGGATTGCACCACCAACAGCTGTGACACTCTAGATCCAAATGGACTTTCGAGACAGGTTTAAAGAGTTAAATTCCTACTAAATGAAATCAACCATTTGGGCATTTGGATAGTCAGGTTGAAATCATTGACAAGCAAATGAAGTTAATTGAGAAGAAAAAAAAATATGGTTAGTTATTGGTATGATATTGAAGCAATAAAGAGTTGATTCCTCTTTTGCACTTTTCTCCAACAAACCAAAAAGAGAATTAGATAGTGTCATAGGAACTTTAGTCTGGAAAACTGTGTGACCTTAGGTGATTTCTTTGCATCAAATTTTCCTAAGTCAGCCTAACTCTCAAAAGGTGAGAATTCTCTCGGAAATTCTCTAAGACACTAAAAATAAAGCGGAAGCAAACTCAAAAGTGAATGACCAACAAAAAACTAAAAAAGCCACAAAAAAGTAATGCATACCAAGTGTTTGACTAAGTGGTTTCAAATATATTCTTCAATGATCAATGGGATTCTTTAGGATGATTACGAATGAGGAGGAACACCTCTATTTATAGTTGAGCTCCCCTTGATCCAATGGTACAAATTGAATTACATCAATGGTTGAGATTAGTTCCTATCTACAAGATGAGAGTCCTAAGAGATTTGAACTCTATACATCTTTATCGCTTAGGATTTACAATAATTACCATGTGATCTGCCACAATTGATCATGTTATTTATATCCATGTTCCCATATTTTAGCTTGTTTAATAGTAAAATCAAGTCAATGTAGTAATAATTTGTGTTTTTACATTCGAAGTAGTAAAAATATGATTTTTAGTTTTTTTATAGTATTTTTTATATAAATAACATTTTGTGTTTATATAGGATGGATCAGGATCTAAAGATGTAACTTTTTGACTAAACTACTGCCAATGTCGCGATATTAGGCAATAAAAGTCGTGACATTGAAGACAAATGCAAGAACAAGCTCCTGGGACAAAATTGTCATGAATGTTGCAACATTGGGACTTGAAAGTCGCAACAAGGAATTCTTGACATCGCAACAATTTCCAATACATGGAGACTAAGGTTTTAAGGGAAATTCGAGGTCTTTTCCAACTTCAAACCCTAATTGGTATTGTAGATGAAGGGGCACTTCAGTCTTTTAATTTTTTCCTATATAATCAACATTATAATCGTATTTGAGGGGACTTTTTCCAGAATCCAATTATAATTTTCAGTAGATTAGATCTTTACTATGTTTTCTTAATCACAATCTCTTTACGAAGTTTATCCATTGCGAGCAGGAATGTTCTAGACGTGTGCACTAATCTCAATTTATCAATGACCATTCACTTCTTTATTCTTGTTATTTATATCTCGTTCATTAATTGATTAATTGAATGTCTGTATAAATATGAGAAAAAAAATTGTGTTATAATTAATATATTGCATGATTGATTGATCAATTGATGATTTGATTAGGATATTATTTATCTGAAATTTGTTGTTTATTTGAGTTTGCTAAATTTTGTTGTATAATAGGACTGACGACCCTAGTAGAATATCTAGACAGATGAGACCAAAAGGGTATTGTGTTGCATAAGAATTTAGTAAACTTGTATTGTGTGGTGAGATCGGAAGGGTATCCGTATGCTTGGGCGAGACTAGAAGGGTAACTTAGGTAGTAACACTTAGCGAGGATGAGATCAAGAGGGTCTTTTTAGTAGTGGCTTAATTAAAAATTAGTGAATCAACCAATCGTAGGCTAAATAGCTAACATTGCTTAAACAAGGAATAGGAAGTTCCAATAGTCTTTTAGATATTAAGCCTAGGTTTAGTTTTAATTTAATTAACTCTATTAAAATCTTAATCTTGAATTTGCAATACTAATCTATAACTCGACTAGACTAGTAGTTGTTTTAGTAATAATTAATTTAGTAACAACTTTCACCAAATTTGCTGTAACCTCCCAAACCCGACCTAGATGTTAGGGTTAGATTGAGAAGGCTACATTAGGCACCGAAATGACTAAGCTAACTTACGTTACCTTTGAAGACTTTAAATAAAATCATTTTAGAGAAAAATCGTAGTTGTACTTTTTTGTTGTTTAAAACATTCATTTATTAGGTCAACTACAATTAAGATTATTTTATTGTTGTTAGTGTTTGTAACAGCCCTTTTTTCAGTGGTGTCGGAAACAATGGTTTTGGGGCCACAAATTTCATGAGTAAGTTCGTAAATATTATTATTTAATATTTACGAGCCAAATATAGTTTTAAAAAGGTTTTTGATATGGTAATTTATGTTATATGAATGATTAATTAGGTTCAAGTGGTAAGACCCTAAAGTCAAGTGGTTTAGAAAATGAGGTATCGGGACCTTGTTTCTATAAACCGAGCTGTAAATATTTTTATAAATATTTACGGAGTGTTATTAAGGTTGTATTGAAGTTTCGGTAAGTAATTTTAATGTTTAGATAGCTAATTAATTGAAAATGATTAAATTGTAAAATATGCAAAGGTTGAATTCTATTAATTAAAGGTGTCTAATAGCTATGAAAGGTAAATTGTTTGACTTAGTCGGTAATTATACCAATTAAATTGTTGGCCGATGGTTTTGGGTAATTAAAAATCTTGAATTTGGTTGATTTTTAAGTGGGCAAAATTGTAATTTCATAATTAAATTAAGTAAAAGAAATAAAATGGCCTAAATGCTATCATCTTTTTGGTTTTCTACAGCGCAACAGAAAACACCATGGAGTTAGGATGGAAGCTTTCGGCTTTGGTGGAATTTCATCCATGGTATAGTGTTTTTGCCCCATTTCTAATAAATTTTATGTTTTTGATGTCGTTGCAACTAGGTCCAATTAGCCCGTACATTCGATTTTGAAACTGTTAAAGATTTTGAATGTTTCCATTGATGAATCTTTGTGATTTTAGATGTTAAATGATGAATTTGAAGTATTAGTTGTTACTTATAAGTATTTTGTTAAGTGATTTTTGATGAATTTAACGATTAGGGATTAAATTGTTGAAATAGTAAAAATAAAAGGACTTGATGTGAAATTTTTTACAAATATGGGTTGTATTGGAAACTATGAACATTCGGTTGCCATGGGTTTTCAATAAAAATGGTTAATTTGCATGTTTTAGCCTCAGGGACTAAATTGAATAAAAGTAAAATGTTGGGGGCAAATTTGTAAAATGTCAAAAATGACTAAATTGCATAAAATGTATTGGTTTTCTATCTGAATTAATGAATTTAATGAAATTATTAATTTAGATCAAGAACGAGTGGAAAATCGAGGAGAAGGGAAAATTACCAAATAGCCCATATACTTTGACATTTCGACAATTTAGCCAGGTAAGTTCGTATGAACTGTAATCACTTAAATGTTGATTAAATTGAATGTTTAATGTGTTGTTCTAATGTAAATGAATCAATATATATGTGTTATTATTCCATTTATCATGTAAAGAAACGATGGAAATCCAATGACGTTTCAACGATTATCGAGCCCCATTTGAACCTTAGGAATATATAGGATAAAAATGATATGTCATTAGGGTTATCATGTTTCGGGTGCTGGTCCTAAATGTCCTACCGATGGTTGAGTTCCGACATTTGTTGTGGATACTCATCAGCTTGTGTGAGCGGCATTGTGTAGCTACATTCCGACCATCAGCTTGTGTGAGCAGACCCTTTTATGGCTTGAGTGAGCAATGATGTAAAGGAAAAAGGAAAGGAACTGGCTTCGATCATGTAACATCCCGATTCAGGGCCTAGTCAGAATAGTGGTGCGAGACCACAAACCCGAGTCAGTAAAATTGAGTTCTTAAGGTTTATGACATGTTTACATGATAGTATTAAAGTTCCATGTAGAAATTTTGTGAAATTGACATGCAATGATCAAATAGGACTAAATTGCAAAAGTTGCAAAATATGAGTTTCTAGAAGCTTTTTGTATGAAATAGCTTTAGAATATTAATTAGAAGTCCTTAAATAGCAATTTGCCCAAATTATAAGTTTTTGACAAAAATGGACATGAGTTAGTAAAGGGGAAATTTTTAAAGAGAATGGCATTTTGGTCATTTGTCTAATAATTGATTAAAATAGGAAAAAGATGATAAAAATCTATTCATCTTCTTCCTCTTGTGTCGAAAATTTGGAGACTCCATAGCTAGGGTTCTTCATTTTTTTCAAGCTTGCTAGTAAGATCATCTTAGCCCCGTTTTTTAATATTCTTCGTGTTTTTGAAGTTCTCGTATTATGAATTAGCTATTTTTAGCTATAAAATGAGCTAAGATGCATGTTCAAAAATCTACCCAAGAGTGACATGCTTGTAAAATGATATTTTATGGAAGTTTATGAGAGTTTGATGTTAGATAGACATCTTTTTCTAAGTGAATTTCATGAAAAATGCTAGTAAGGACTAGTTTGTAAAAGTTATGGAATTGGTCATACCTATTAGAAATAGTGGGAATTGATGATTGCTATAGTAGATAAAATGAATCAGCTAAGCATGAAGTTTAAGAAAGTTGAGTGAGATTCATTTTACGAGCCTTGGGGCAAAAGTGTAAATATGAGAAAGTATAGGGGCAAAATAGTAATTTTGCCAAAGTATGTGTTAAGAGTCATTTTAGTCAATGTGAGTATTAAATGATCTATTTGTGATTATAGATCCAGAAAAATGAAGGCCGGATCGAAACCGAGGCAAGAATAAAGTCGAGGACTAAATTGCATATCTATATACATTTTTGTATATCGAGGTAAGTTTGTATGATTTCTAAGCTTTATGATTAATATCATTGAATTGCTTGGTATAATGTATAATATTATCATGAAAATGTTTAATGTCATGTTAAACAAAGAAATCAATAAGATTAAGCAAGAGAAATTACCTATTGAAGTTGAATTACCTAGGATACTCGATCTACCACATGAAATGAGAAAGCCCGTATAAGACCAAGCCAAGGCATGGCATCGGCAACCAAGCAAGTTATCATGTAAGACCAAGATAAGTCTTGGCATTGAAGAGTTTTTTTATGAGATGAAGACCCATGTAAGTCCAAGCCAAGGCATGGCATTAGTGAGTCTCCAAGCAAAGATGTCATGTAAGTCCAAGACAAGTCTTGGCATTGAAAAGCTATCAAGAGATAGAGATCTCATGTAAGTCCAAGCCAAGGCATGGAATTGGTGAGTAACAAGAAAGATTTCATGTAAGTCCAAGCCAAGGCATGGCATTGGTGAGTAACAAGAAAGATTTCATGTAAGTCCAAGCCAAGGCTCGGTATTGACCAGTTCATGAGTAAAGATACCAAGTAAGACCATGTCAAGACATGGCAATGGTAAGTTCCCAAGGGAACTCACGAGAAAGACTTCGTATAAGTCCATGTCAAGACATGGCCTCGAACTCAAGATGGGATATTCCATGTAAGACCGTATCTAGGGTATGGCTTTGGCATCAAGTTATATGTGGAGTGAGATTTAGTATCCTCGGTTATTCATAGAAATTCATCGGGGAAAACGAGTAAAGCTTAAATGAGATAATAAGAAAGTTGAGTAAGCAAACTTATTATCAAGTAGAAAATGAGTATTGTTCATGTTATGAATGATAAGTTAGAGATTATGATTATTATGCTAAAGTATGTTGATCAATGTGATCAAGTGATACAGGTACCTTGTTTACCTCACAAGTATGAGACTAGTAAGTATCATAAGATTTGTAAGAATCAAGTATGAGTAAGTAAGCTTTATAGCTAAAATTTATGGCACCATTGTTTATGTCAAATGGTTTATATTAAGCAAGTATGTTGCTATGAGCATTATGCAAACTTACTAAGCTAAATGCTTACGTCTTTTATTCTTTCTTTCTATGTAGTCCCGCCAAGCTAACTTGTGGATTGTTGAAGTCGAAGCTCGAAGCACACTATCAATCCTTATTTTGGTATAGCCAAGTTAAAATTATATTAAGTATGGCATGTATAGAAAACATTTCATTTTGAGTATATGTCTTAGAAAGGGCAAAAGTATGGGCTATCAAGTTTATTATTCTTTGTAAATGGCTAAGTGACTGGCCAAGATTGACTAAGGATGTATGTTATTGATATCAATGAAGCATGTTATATTGTTCATGAAAGATGTAATACTTGAGTTGTTGAATTGAGCTTGAGTTTGGTCTTGATTTCAGGGTGGCAATTGGCTTGGTAAATAGCCTCTAAGTGCCCACACGGATGGACACACGGGCGTGTGTCTAGGCCGTGTACACCCTGCCCCATTGTATCTTAAGTCAGAATAGACCACGGACCAGTCACACGGGCGTGTGTTTAGACTCTAGGCCGTGTTAAGGTAGTCAGTGTGCACCACGGGTGGTAAGCACGGGCGTGTGCCTTGGCCGTGGGGCTATTGGCAGAATGCTGGGGTTTTAGGCACGGTTTGGGGCCACGGACGTGTCCAGGCCGTGTGTATTTTGCCAGTATCCACCACGGGTGAAAGACACGGGCATGTTTTAGGGCTGCACAAGTGTGTCCCATACAACATTAGGGCTGAAAGATAAGTGTTTAAGGCCTCGTAGGCTCATGAAAGGTATGAATGGACTGAGAAAGAGAAGTTTTTAATTTGGAACAAAATTTTATAGCCCTTATGTACATGTTTAAGTGAGTTCAAGCATGGTAATGTCCCGTATCCAGTCTTGGTCTCGGACTCGGGTATGGGGTGTTACATTTAGTGGTATCAGAGCTACGATTTAGTCGATTCTAGGACTAACGTAGCACGAGCACGAGTTTAGCTATACATGCCATACGTAAGAATGTTTTTATAATGATAGTGTGACGACTCCTGATGACTTAAATTATGTTTATACATTTAGTAAATGGATCCCGATAGAGCTGTGGCGGATGACGTAGAAAGTAACGTACCGGCTCTCGCTGAAGGGACGGTGCCGAACAAGAATGAGAATAGACCCACTACGGTGAGTAAAGAAGGAGGAGAAGAGGCTATAGAAGCTTTCCTCCATATGATGAATACATGGTATACGGAGTTCGTTCGTATGAACCCGAATGCACAACCCCCTCCACCCCCACCTATTCCTCAACCTATCCCAGTAGCCCCTCAAGTAGTAGAGGTAGTAAGAGGAGAGAAGCCCCCAGTCGATAGAATTAGGAAACATAGGGCAGAGGAATTCTGGGCTAGAAAAGATGATGATCCAGAAAAGGCTGAGTTCTGGATAGAAAATACTATCAGGGTATTTAATGAGTTGTCATGCACACCTACAGAATGCATGAAGTGTGTAGTCTCTCTTTTAAGAGATTCTGCTTACCAATGGTGGAACACCCTTGTGTCGGTGGTACCGAAGGAAAAGATCACATGGGAATTTTTCTAAGAAGAGTTCAAGAAAAAGTATATCAGTCAAAGGTTCGTGGACCAGAAAAGAAAGGAATTCCTAGAACTAAAGCAAGGCAAGATGTCTGTGACTGATTACGAGCGTGAATTTGTGCGACTCAGTAAATACGCACGAGAGTGTGTATCCACCGAGGCCATCATGAGCAAGAGATTTGAAGATGGGATAAATGATGACATCAAATTGTTTGTTCTTTGTTCTAGAGAACTGGAAGGAATTCGTACAGCTAGTAGAGAGGGCTTGTAAAGCCGAAGAACTAGTAAAGGAGAAGAGAAAGTCTGAAATGGAGTCTCGTGACTCTAAAAAGAGACAGTGGAATAAGTCTTTCCAATCTTCATCCAAGAAGTCAAGAGATTTCTCTACTCGATCGGCTACATCCATTGGGTTTTCAAGGAAGGACAAGAGTAAGCAGTATTCAGGAAGTAAGGCACAGATGACCTCAGTTGCTAGTGTGGGGAACATCCGATTGGATAGACCCGAATGTCCATAGTGTGGCAGACGTCATCTTGGAGAATGCCGGGCGCATGAAAATGCATGTTTTAGATGTGGTTCCCAAGATCACTATATAAAAGATTGTCCAGAGACGACAAAAGAAGAAAGAACTCAGAACCCGAGATCCAGGAATATGGTCAGAGGAAGACCGCAGAAGAACCAAGGAAGTGGGGCAAGTGGGAGAGGTAACCCTAGAGAGCAGGCTGCGAGACCCGAGGGTAGAGCGCTTGTGAGAACTTATTCCATTTGCGCTCGCGAAGAGGCATCTTCCCATGATGTTATTACGGGTACCTTTTCTCATTATGATATCAAAGTTATTGGTTTAATAGACCCCGGATCCACACACTCTTACATTTGTATGAAACTAGTATCCAGTATGAATATGCTTATAGATTCTACAGAATTTACGGTTAAGGTATCTAATCCTTTAGGCAAGAGTGTGTTAGTTAGTAAAGTATGTAAAAATTGTCCATTAATGATTAGAGGTCATTATTTTAAAGCAAATATTATGTTGCTACCATTTTATGAGTTTGACATCATTCTTGGTATGGACTGGTTGACCACCCATGATGTAATAGTTAATTGTGGGAAGAAATACATTGAGATGAGATGCGAGAATGGGGATACTCTTCATGTAGAATCAGATGAGCAAGGTAAATTACCAGTAATGATTTCTAATATGACGGCACAGAGATACATAAGAAAGGGGTATAAGGCATATTTGGCCTTTGTGATGAATGATAAAGAAACAGAGTTAAAGATTGAGTCAGTACCGATAGTATGTGAGTACGTGGATGTTTTTCCTGAAGAATTACTAGGACTACCACCAGTTAGAAAAGTTGAGTTCAGCATTGAGCTAGCTCCTGGTACTGTACCAATATCTATTACTCCGTACAGAATGGCCCCAACAAAGTTGAAAGAGTTGAAGTTACAGTTGCAAGAATTAACAGATAAAGGCTTTGCAAGATCAAGTTGTTCACCATGGGGTGCTCCGGTTTTATTTGTGAAAAAGAAGGATGGCACCATGAGATTGTGCATAGATTACCGTCAGCTTAATAAAGTGACAGTAAAGAACAAGTACCCATTGCCAAGGATCGATGATTTGTTCGATCAATTGAAGGGAGCCATTGTGTTCTCTAAGATAGACTTGAGATCGGGGTATTACCAGCTGAGAGTAAAGGAATCAGATGTGTCCAAGACAACTTTTCGAACAAGGTATGGGCATTATGAATTTTTAGTCATGCCTTTTGGTCTGACCAATGCTCCTACGGTGTTCATGGACTTAATGAACCGCATTTTTAGACCATACCTCGACAAGTTTGTAGTCGTTTTCATTGACGACATACTAATTTATTCTCGAGATAAGAATGAGCATGCTGAGCACCTACGGATTGTTTTACAGACTCTTCGAGGAAATCAATTATATGCCAAGTTCAGTAAAAGTGAATTTTGGCTCAAGAAAGTAGGATTTCTGGGACATATTGTCTCGGGAGAAGGAGTTCGAGTAGACCCCAGTAAGATTTCGGCTATTATGGACTGGAAGCCACCAAAGAATATGTGTGAGATTAGAAGTTTTCTAGGCCTAGCCGGCTATTATAGACGATTCGTCAAGGGGTTTTTTATGATTGTAACCCCGATGACTAAATTGTTACAGAAAAATGTGAAGTTTGAGTGGACAGAAAGATGCCAACAAAGTTTCGAGAAACCGAAAGCGATGTTGTGAAGCTCCGCTTTAGTACAACCTGAGACAGGGAAAAGAATTTATGATTTACAGCGATGCATCCTTGAATGGATTAGGCTGTGTACTTATGCAAGAAGGAAAAGTGATTGCTTATGCCTCAAGACAGTTGAAGCCACATGAGAAGAATTATCCGACCCACGATCTAGAGTTGGCTTCCATAGTCTTCGCATTGAAGATATGGAGACACCACCTATATGGTGAGAGATGTCGGATCTTCACCAATCAAAAAAGTTTGAAGTACTTGATGACGCAGAAAGAGTTGAACTTAAGGCAGCGGAGATGGTTAGAGTTGATAAAACACTATGAATTGGTCATTGACTACCATCCCGAGAAGGCAAATGTGGTCGGCGACGCTTTGAGCAGAAAGTCCCTATTTGCATTAAGGGCAATGAATTCACGGATGACTTTATCCAACGATGGTTCTATTCTAGCTGAGTTGAGAGCTAGACCAACTTTCCTCCAAGAGATCATTGAAGCTCAAAAAGAATATAGTGGATTGCATGTCAAGAGAGCTCAGTGCGAGACAGATGTTGAGTCTGATTTCCGGATTAGTCCCAATGGAAGTCTGATGTTCAAAGATAGAGTTTGTGTACCGAGAAAGGAAGAGCTTATTCAGGGAATTTTGCGTGAGGCCCATAACGGATGTTTGTCTGTACATCCGAGTGGTACCAAGATGTATAATGATTTGAAGCAATGATGATTGGTGGCCGAGAATGAAGAAAGATATTTGAGTTTGTTTCAAATGCTTGATTTGTCGCAAGTAAAGGTTGAACATCAAGTACCTTTGGGTTTGCTTCAACCCATTTTGGTTCCGGAGTGGACATGGGACCGTATTACTATGGATTTTGTAACGGGTCTACCATTATCTCCAAGCAAGAAAGATGCCGTATGGGTTATAGTTGATAGACTCACGAAGTCAGCTCATTTTATACCTGTACGAGTTGATTACTCACTAGACAAGTTGGCAAACTTGTACATTTCAGAAATAATAAGGCTTCACGGTGTTCCGTTGTCAATCATCTCGGATAGGGATCCGAGGTTTACATCCAGATTTTGGAAGAAGTTACAAGAGGCCTTGGGTACAAAGTTGAACTTTAGTACCGCTTTTCATCCTCAAACTAACGGTCAGTCGGAGAGGTTAATTCAAGTACTCGAGGATACGCTCTGATGTTGTAATCTTGAATTCCGAGGCTGTAACACCCCTAACCCGTGTCCATCACCGGATTAGGGTTAGGGGTATTACCATGTAAGTTAAAACTTCAGTTCACTCGATTAAATCTTAGTTGATCATCTTTATCAAATAATTTAATTATAAACAGACAAATCACACATGTGTAACACATACTTAATACATTAATCCAAGTCATATACGATATAATCATCGATGAACATAAAATGACCATGCAATGTATATTACGACATGACATTATCACATAACAATACAGATTTCATGCACCACATTTATCAAAATGATCTTGATCTATAAAATTTATAAACAACTAAACTATTCAGTAATTAATTAATTAAGTAAGTATACTTCGAATGTCAATGCATAATACTTCCTATTAAGACCAATTTCATATGGCATAAAACCTATTTCCACATAACCGAATATATGCAACTTATTACACATCACATACATACTTATGTGTTTGGCCGAATATACAAGGTCTCATTTATAACATTTCATGTTCGTTACCTAGCACAAACCGAGTTTGGTAGTTTCATGCACTCAATTAAATTAAGCAATCTCACAAGCCAAATATATATATACATGTATACATCATAGTTCTGCACATTTTCATATTCGACTATGAGCCTAAACAATTAATTCTTTAAACATGTTAACTACATTTGCAACTATCACCTAGGTTTGGCCGAATACACATACACGCATTACTCAATATAATTCATACTTCGTAAATCGACTAAAGTTGACACACATACATAAATTCCGAATGATGCTCAACTAACACATACCTACCTTGACTTATACATGCAAATATTAACTTAAATGTCGAAACACCTGACTAATTTAACACAAACATTGGCATTACAAACAAGCAATCATATAGAGCGCATAATACATAAGCTTGAAGTAAAGAAACAACCCATAGACGAATTGTTGAAACCAAACACTTTAATCACATAGTCAAGAACAAATAAAACCGAACTTATAATGAATATTTAAGCCATTTTCACATGGCTATTATATATATATAAACATAACATCATTCCAACATTTAGCTAGCCTATACATGCCTTTGATTCAAAATAACTAGCTTAAAAGTACCAAAAAGGGATGATAGTGTGGTTGACTTCACCAACGATCCTTCGAGCCCGTAGCTTGACCAAAATCTATAAAACGAACAATGAACACACACAAAGTAAGCTCACTACCTTAGTAAGTCTCAAGCAACTATAAATGTAATGATCATACACTTAAATATTTTAAATCTTCAGGCTTATAAAATTGAACATAAATATTTCAATATGTAAAAACAATGTACATAGCCGAATACTAGTAATACCCTTGATTTAAATATTATCACTATATCACCATGAACATATACATTATCAAATCTCATGAATATCATATTTAATCGTATATTCTGAGTCACATGAACACATCTTAGGTAACGATCTCCTATATCTACTTATACATATATGCAAACACTTTCAAACTCTTTCACCATTGATCTTTCCATTTGTAAATCGAATCTTCAATGTAATAAGCATGTATATATCTCAATTTCACACACATATAATGTTCATACACATTAATGATAAGCTCAACATTATAAAATAAAATACTTATAGAATCATCCACTTCATCACATCGTACTTAACTAAAATGATAATAAATTAACTTACTTCATTCCTTACTAATATAGTAGGCTAACTCTTACCCGAGCTTTTAGCACATAGCACTATATATGTGTCACCTTGTTTGATTCTCGGATTCTTCGTTTATAGCATATCATCGGCATTAAGCCTGCTAGACCCGAAGTTTGAAGTTCGAACACCGGCATTAAGCCTGCTAGGCAATAAGCCTGAAATAATTCACCGGCACAAGGCCTGCTAGGCAATAAGCCCGAAATAATTCACCAAGACAAGGCCCGCTAGGCTCAAGCCCGAATATCAACACTATTAACCATTCAATTCGCATTACTTAGTGCTAAATTCACAAACATTTCGTATACTTCATATTTCTTTCACATATCAAACCAAACTTACTTATTCACATTACATTAAACAACATAAAGTCAATCCAATAATATACCACCACATTCGGCCACATAGATTTATACTCAAAATTATCAAATATCATCATTTACCATGTTCATAATTAATTCTTTAACATATATTTTCTTAAGGACTTACCTCGACTATCGACGGACAACGTAGACCGGCTATTCGATAACCTTCGCCTTTCCCCGATCTAAATCCGTTTTTCTTTGTTCTTGATCTAAACACATTAAAATTTAGCTCACTCAAGCACATTTCATCTCAATTTAGTCCCAAAACACATAAACGGGCAAATTACCATTTTACCCCTAATGTTTCACATTTTTACAATTTAGTCCTATTTGCATAAAACACAAAATACACAAAATTCCACTATACCACTCAAGGGCCGAATATTCATAGGGACTATACAAGTCTATTTCTTTCATTTATTTTGTATTTTAGCCCCTCAAAAAATTATTCTTTGTAATTTAGTCCAAAATACTCAATTCACTAAAATTTCCAACACAAAACATGCTAATCCTTAACATAACTTTAATATAACATCATCAAACATCAAAAACTACAAGAACATGAAAATGGCCGAACATCAAACATGCTCAAATTTAAAAATTCTAACATGGGTCAACTAATGTTCGAAGCAACGATCTAAAAAACGTAAAAATTAACCAAAACCGAAATCAAACTAACCTTGAATTTGAGCTTATATGTGCCGAAAATAAAAAGAAACCAAGTTCTTCTTCTTCCTCCAATATTCGGCCAAGAGAAATAAGATGATAATGGCCATTTCATTTGTTTTATTTTAACATATAATATGATTTTACTTAA
Organism: Gossypium sturtianum; assembly: GCA_025698515.1. Taxonomy (NCBI): domain Eukaryota; kingdom Viridiplantae; phylum Streptophyta; class Magnoliopsida; order Malvales; family Malvaceae; genus Gossypium; species Gossypium sturtianum. The sequence continues at coordinate 103,336,631 of CM046943.1, forward strand.
TTACTAATATAACCTTTCAAATAAAATAAAACTAATATATAACTTAATGTTACTTATGTCATATACCACCCACTAACTTAAAAATGGGCTAATTACCTTTTTAATACCCCATATTAGAAAGCCATCATCATTCAAGCACTTTCCACTATAGTATGCAACTTTTACACTTTACGCGATTTAGTCTTTTTTGTTAAATTAAACACTCAAACGATAAAATTTTTATACGAAACTTTCACACATTATAAATCACATATAATTAGCACCAAAAAGAATATTTAAAAATTTTTCAGACTCGGATTCGTGGTCCCAAAACCACCGTTTCGATTAGGGTCAAATTCGGACTGTTACAACTCTCCCCCCTTTAAGGATTTTCGTCCCCGAAAATCTTACTGTTAAACAAAGTCGGATATTGTTGCCTCATTGAATCCTCAGGCTCCCACGTAGCTTCTTCAACTCCGTGCCGATTCCATAGCACTTTCACTAACGGAATTTTCTTGTTTCTCAACTCTTTCATTTCCCGAGCTAAAATACGGATTGGTTCTTCCTCATACGTCATATCAGATCGAATTTCAATCTCGGACAGAATGATCACATGTGACGGATCTGATCTATATCTACGAAGCATTGAAATGTGAAATATGTTGTGTATCTTTTCTAATTCAGAGGGAAACTTCAATCTATAAGCAACAGGCCCAATACGTTCGATGATCTCGTATGGTCCGATGAATCTTGGACTTAGTTTGCCTTTCTGACCAAATCGGAGTACTTTCTTCCACGGAGAAACTTTCAAGAATACCCAGTCTCCGACCTGGAACTCAATGTCTTTGCGTTTTAAATCAGCGTATGACTTTTGATGATCCGAGGTATCTTTCAAACTATCTCTGATTATAGCCACTTTCTGTTCCGTCTCTTTAATTAAATCAACCCGTGTATCTTATTTTCACCGAGCTCGGTCCAAGAGACAACGGTGTACGACACTTGCGCGCCATATAGAGCTTTCGTAAGGTGCCATTTTGATACTAGATTGAAAATCGTTATTATAAGCAAATTCAATCAAATGTAAGTATCTTTCCCACGCACCTTCAAACTCAAGGATGCAACATCTCAACATGTCCTCAAGTATCTAAATGGTTCGCTCAGATCGACTGGCCAATGCTGCGGATGAAAGGTCAGACTAAAGTGGAGTTTAGTACCTAAAGCATCTTGCAACTTCTTCCAAAACCGCGATGTGAATCTCGGATCTCTGTCTAAAATAATGGAACTCGGCACACCATGTAATCTCACAATTTGAGATACATACAACTCAGCAAGTTTATCGAGCGAATAGTCTGTATGAACCGGCACAAAGTGAGCTGATTTGGTCAGTCTATCCACTATAACCCAGACTGCATCTTTCTTGCTCGGTGTCATAGGCAAACCTGATACAAAATCCATAGTGATTCTATCCCATTTCCATTCAGGTATCATGATCGGCTGAAGTAACCCAGAAGGCGCTTGATGCTCGGCTTTTACTTGCTGACAAATTAAACACTTTGAAACAAATTCAGATATATCTCGTTTCATGCCAGGCCACCAATAGAACTGTTTCAAATCATTATACATTTTCGTGCTACCCGAATGTACCGATAGTCAACTATTATGAGCCTCGTACAAAATCATCTGAATCAAATCCACATTCCTCGGAATACATATTCGGCCTTTGAAGTTCAAACAATCATTTGCATCAATTTGAAACTTTGACTCTGCATCATTTTCACACTGAACTCGTCTAGTAATCATATCTTTGTCAATTTTCTGTGCTTCACAAATTTGTTGAATAAACATCGGTCTTGCTTTCATCTCGGCTATGATTGAACCATCACCAGACATAACCATATGTGCGTTCAATGCACGGAGAGCAAACAATGATTTTTGACTTAAGGCATCCGCAACAATGTTAGCTTTCCCCGGATGGTAGTCAATCACTAATTCATAGTCCTTCAGCAGCTCTAACCATCTGCGTTGTCTCAAGTTCAAATCTTTATGAGTCATCAAGTAATTCAGACTTTTGTGATCTGAATAAACATGACATTTCTCACCGAATAAGTAATGACGCCAAATTTTCAATGCGAAAATAATGGCTGCTAATTCCAGATCATGAGTCGGATAATTTCTTTCATGAGGCTTCAATTGTCTCGAAGCATAGGCTATGACTTTGCCTTCCTGCATCAAAACGCAACCCAAACCATTCAAAGAAGCATCACTAAAAACAATAAATTCTTTACCCGATTCAGGCTGAGCTTGTAACGTCCTCGAAAGGGCCTATGCATTTTCAGTGTAATTGTACGAAATGACAAGTCTTAAGCACTATGAATAAATTTTTGGTAATTTTGGAAACCTAGAAATGCATGGAAAGGGAAATGAACATTTTGGAAACCTGAACATTTTGGAAACCTGAACATTTTTGGAAACCTAAACATTTTTGGAAATGTTTCAAAATGGAAAGTGAACATTTCGGGAAACACGAAATGTAAGAAAAATGGCAAGTTACAGAGCGATAGAAAATTTTAGGAAACTTAGAAATAATCGAGAAATGCCAAGTTTTAAAGTTTAAAATAGGAAATTAAGGCAAGGGGCCTTAAAAGAAAAGTTGGTAAAATTTGACACACAAACAGCTTGGAAAAGTGGCTCAAGATGGCACTTAGGGCCTGGAAATGGCGCCACATGCAAGGTGTTGGGCCTGAGTTCGAGTCACTTAGGAAGCAAATAATGAAGGTTATATTTTTGCTTCCGGCAGATTTGAGGTGGACGGCACTGGTTTCTAGAACAAGGAAGTGTTTTATTTTCACAAATATGTGAATAATAAGTGATAAATATAGGATTAATTTTAATATGATTATTGAGGAGATAAATAATGGATTAAACACTTTTATTTTTAAATAAAAGAAAGGATATTATCACAAAGGAAGAGTGGTGGCCAAGTCAAGGACTCTTGGCCTGATAGTTTCGACTAAAGGAGGAGAGTTAAGGTTAATCTCTCATCTGTTTTAAGCTCTGCCGAAAATCCCCTAGCTAAACGTTCTCTGCCGAATTTCTTTTCATCTTTTCTTCTTCTCTTTTCTTCTTCTGTCAAGCCAAAACCTTTTCTTTTGATCCCTGATTAAAACTCCATAGCTGAATCTCTGTGACCCTAGGCAAGGAAGCAATCGGCTAAAGGCATTAAAGGTAAGGTTAAGCTATTCAAATTCTTTTCTTTGCTAGTTGCCGAAGGAGAAGGGTCTAATCCCTATTCTTGTTTTTTTGGCCGAATCTGCAAGGGGTCTCTCAGGTTTCTACAATTGTTGAAAACAAGGATCAAGGATCTAAGGTAAGATAAATATATATTTGGTTGAAGGTTACGTTTTATATGTTAGATCTAACATATGAATTATAGGAATTTCGATATCACTAAAGGGAGCAAGAAACCGATTTTTGAGATCTCATCTTAAGGTAAGTGGTTATAATCGGCCAAGGTTCTTTCTTAAATGTCTAGATCTATTTGTTTTAATCAGAGACTAATCAAATCAATGGATTTAATGGTTAGCCGATTTCAAGGGAAGAACACAAATCTTCGGGATTTGATTATCAATCAAATCGGCAAACAAGGTAAGTGTTAGTAATACCATTCCTAGTAGGATTTGGTTTTAAAATCGAAAAGGTTATTAATATGTTTATATATGATGGGCCGAATATAGGAATTAACAGATCTAAAGCCTAGATCGGGATTTTCGGGATCTCAAGGAATCTATTAAGCAAATCAGGTGTGTACTCACACTAACTTTCGATATATCATATGGCAATTATTTTTAATATATGAATATGCATAAGAATGTGAATATGGCTAAGTACCATAAATGTGGTAAGAAGTACCAGGTACGTTTCCTACCTCTGATAGGATTATGAATATGATATATTTTGAACATGTGATTAGTATCATGAATGAGAAAATAAGTATGTTATATATGTCATAAAATATTTGGGGCATTCGGGATCTATGTGAAAGGGGAAGAAGGTGTTGACTTCCGGTCTCACCAACGGAATATGGTGACTACGGTCACAAAATTTGAATATGGTAACTTCGGTTACATTATCTCGAATTTGGTAACCGGTTACATTATTTGAATATGGTGTCTAATGACACAAATTATATGGGCGATGAGCACGTCATTCGCAATGATCGCCTTCGATGGTGTGTAGCGGATGGAGGGTTGACTTAGTAGTCCCCACGGTGTGATTAAGTGTGCGGGTGGTGTGTAGCGGATGGACAAATAGGCTTGGGTTTGGGTTGCATCATTTTTTTATGAATATGTCTTTGATATGAACATGTATGCCTGAATTGTTGAATGTTAGTTTGTGTACACATTGAGTCTGTTGACTCACCCGTTGGGGAATATTTTTCAGAGATGATCGGTAATGGACCGGGTCGGCAGGAGCTAAAGATGGCCATGCATAGCAAGGAAAGACTTTTATTATTTGGGACTGTTATTTATATTAAGTACTTAAATTTTATTATTTTTGGGTTTTGATTGATGTAATAAGGCCATAAGGCCCAAGTGAATTTCTTTATTTTTTTGCTTTACTATTAGATATTATGTCACGAACTAATTTGGATGTAAGTAAGTACAAAATTATTTTTCTTAAAAATGAACTCAAAAAATTCTTTTGTCACCTTAACTAAATTGGATTTATAAAATTAAATAAATGGGTTTTTAATCTAAGCCCAACCCAAAACGAAAATTTTCTCGAAAATACACAAATTTTCTCTAAGAAACAAAGAATTTTGAAACCTGGTTTACTTAAGGAACATAGCAGATCCGGTTCGGGCTCGTGGGCGGGTGTGGGGTGTTCGATTTGGTATCGAGCAGGTTTTAAACTCTCGGCTTTGTGGGCTAAGGCCCAAAACGTTTTTAATTCGAGCCCAAATGATTTTCTTTAAAATAAAGCGGTGTTCGGCATGGCACCTAAGTCTCCGACCATGATCCACGGTAAGTACCCTAACTTTATGTGTGATTACGTGATTTATGTAGAAAAGGCATGGAACGTAGAATAGAATGAGAGGAACATGAACCTTAGGGCTAGATTACTCAAAACACAGAACCACATAAGACTTAATGCACTAAACAAACCTATGGCTAAGTCACAGAGCTAGGGTGTGGTAACCCCAGACGCATGTCTAGGATTGGATCCGGAAGAGCACAGTATTTAAGCGGTCCTAGTGACTCACCTTCTCTTCGCAGAATCCTACCTGGTGCGTAGCCGGTTCACCCTAACTCGAGAGGGCTGGGCCGGTGTGGCAACCTGCGTGCGCATGTCTAGGAATGGTTTCGATGGGAGCTTGGTATTTAAGCAAATCCGCGTGACTCACCTCCTCTCCATTCGAATCCTACAGTGCGTAGCTTTGGTTCACCTACGACCAAAGAGGGCTCGGTCATAGGCTAAACCTAATGACTAAAACCCGAAAGGGAACTAGCCATGTTTTGAAAAAAAAATTATTACAAAATTGCCCCTAACTTACAAAATGACCAAAACGACCCTGGTTTTCGAAGATTTTTGCAACATCACCATTTTGGAAAATATAACTCTCTAAAAGAACCCTCAAAGTTTTACAACTTTTGGAATATCCCTAACTTACTAAATTTTACCAATTTACCCTAATTTTTGGAAAATTACCAAAATACCCCCAAGGTCAAAAATTACCGAAACACCCCTGGATTCCAAATTTTTTTCCCAAATTTACCCCGGAACTTTAAAACTTCCAAAATACTTTTGACAAAATCACCGAGGAACTTTCTGTTTTGAAAAATTACGAAAATGCCCCTGTAGGACAAAATTCCGAAAATACCCCTGGGTAGTGGAAAAACAATAACAATGAAAACTACAACATTTCTCTGAACGAACAAAAGTTCATAATTTTTTGATGGATGGATGAATGAATGAAAGACTGTGTGCTTGTGTGAATACGAAAGAACCACTCCTAAAACTCTTTTCATAAAACTCCTTCGCGGATAATAAGTGGAACAATGACTAATCCATAAAACTTTTTAATCGGATCTCGACGTTAGAAATGAGCTCCAGAGGACGTGGTCATCGTGGGACGAGGTAGAGGAAGGATGGCGTGTGTCGAACCCGTTAGATCGGGTCGTGGTTACGACAATGAGATACCACCGCCACCACCACCCCCAATTTGTTAATGTGGAGCAAGCAAGCTCGAGACGGGGAAGATCTCGTGTGTCGCGGTCGTCTTTGCGAGTTTTGGAATTGGTGGTCAGTGCGGGTGGAAATTCGGGAACCCGAAAATGCGTGCTGAATGACTCTAAGCTAATGGAGGTGAGATGTTTCGTGGAGTGTCGGGAGTGGCACCCAAGATGGTGAGTCATGGTTGGAAGCGACAGCGCATCATGGATGAGCTCGACGACCCCTGAGGAGAAGTTGAAAGGAATGGTGGCACTGTTACGCGATGAAGCATATCAGTGGTGGTTAACTGTGCGAGATGGTGCTATGGCGGAGGATCTGACCTGGGAATGTAACATCCCGAAATTGGGCCTAGTAGGATTGGGCCTTGAGCTTTAGGAAAAATTTGAGTATTATTTTTGTGTTGGCTCGGGTAGGAATTTTGTGTGTTAGCATAGTCTTGTGAAGGCTTGATTTTATTTAGGAAGTTAGAATAATTTTTAGTATGGTTTATTTAATGAAGTGGATTAAGTGAGCTTAGCACTTAAGTTAATTTAAGTGTTAAATTCTAACACATGAGGAGTTAGTGGCATAGTGGATAAGGAGCTTGAAAGGTTACTTGAGGGAAGTGGTTCGAGTTGCTTGGAAAGCATTTTGAAGACTTTATTTTTGTATCCTAGCATTGATGGACGGTCAAACTCTAATTATGATAGGTTGGACCTTAAGTTTTTGGTAAGTTGAATATTGGTTAAAGGAAAGCTTGAAATAGGGGATAAGAATCTTAAAGTTATGGAAGGTTGGGGAGACAAAGGGCTTGGCTTAAGGAAGATGTTTTGGAAACTCTTTCAAGGCTTTTAGTGCATGTATGTGGACGGCAAGTGTGGCTAGGGGTGGCGAATGTTGTTAGGTGGTTTGGGGGAGGATATTTGGTCAACCTTTGGCATTTGTGCATCTTTTGGCATTGTTTTCTTTCTCTCCAAAAACTCCCCTCTTTGGCCGAATGTTTTTGTGCATTTTGTGCAAATTTTGCTTTTGGTTTAGCCTTCATTTTGTTTGAACCAAAAATGTTATTTCCTTTCTCTCATCTTTGCTCTTGAAACCGAAACCTCACTTGGCTTTTGTGCATTTTCTTTTTGGCAAATAAGTGTTTGGCCGAATCTCTCTCTCACATATCTCACTTTTCTTCCTTTGATATTGATTCATAATCACATTTTCTTTTATACTCTCTCTTGGCCGAGTCCTTCTCCTTCTCAAGTTCCATTTCCTTTTCATCCATTTCCATTCTATTTCTCTTTCTCCACTCTAGTCAAATCCTTTTGTTATTACAAATCAACCATAGCTGAAATTCCCTTCACCATTTAACCATATTGCCGAAACTTCCCACTCTCTTTTTGAATTGTCTTGGCCGAATATCAACAAGGGTAGGTCTTCATTTGGTTTTCTTCAATCGGTCTTGAAAGATAGACTCTTTGGACTTTGGAAGCAATCGTTCTAAGCCTCAATTCTTTGACAACGTTTTTAAGTCAAAGATCTTTATACTTGTTATATCGTTTTAGATGGACTACTAATATTACATTTTTTTGGGGACTTATCTCTCGTTTATTATATTTTTCCGTGAACGTTAGATTTTGGGGCAATCAAGAATGGGTTCGAAAAGAGCGATTAATAGTGTTTGGAAGAAGGGTGGATCTGCTATACCCTCAAATTTCAAACGAAGGGCTGTGTCGGCAGTTCGAGACTTTCCACCGGGATGTGGACCCTCTGCCGGCGATAATCGTTTATTTGAAGTCGTTCATACCCTCGAGCCATTGTTCGTTCGTGGTTCTTCATCGGGTTATGAACCATCAATCGGAGAGAAATCGCCTATAGTTATTGTTCGAGATTCCGAGGGTATCAGCGAGCGGGAAAGTTTAGTTATCACTATTATCAGGTGTGTAACTTATACTAAACATCTAATTGATTAGTAGCTTTATTTATATAGATGTGTTTATAATGAAATATAAACGATTATAGCTTTGGGTACCACTCAATGGTACGATGAATTGAGGTACGTTATCCCTTAGTACTATGTATAATTTTAATATGAGACATATCCGACTTTGTTATGATTTTGGGGTAATGTACATGGCATGATATCTGCATGGTTAATAATGCTATAAGCATGAATATGAAATGTGTATGATTCCGTTATGAATTTGGGGTTATATGGCATGATATTGAAAAAATGTGTTTAATGCATGGGCATATGGGTGATTTTGATAAAGGGGAAGTGTTCCGGTGGTTTTACCACATTATCCGGTGACTTCGGTCACGATATTATGAATCCGGTGACTCTGTCACAATTATGTGGTGGCTATGCCACGATTATAAGGGCGATGTGCATGTTGACCGCAAAGAAGCGCCTTCGATGGTGTGTAGCGGATGGAGGGTCGATTTAGTAATCCCCACGGTGTGATTGGTAGGTACGGGTGGTGTGTAGCGGATGGATATCTAAGTTGGGTTGGGATTGCATTTCATTTTATATGTACATGTGATTATCGATTTGCTATATTATGGGCTTATGGCTAAATGTGATTTAAATGGGCTTTATTGCTATGATCGATTGGGTTTTTAGTGTCTTGTTACACATTGAGTCTGTTGACTCACCCTTGATGGGATATCTTTTCGGTGATTCGTGAGATAGCGGATGTGGAGCCGGATGAACTCGAGGAGGCCATGCAATAAAATTTGATTTTACAAGAACTTCCATTTGGGTACCTTATTATATTTTAATTTGGGTTTTCACATTTTATAGATTTGTAATAAGGCCTCTTTAATTATGGTTTTGGATTATTTATATGCTTTGGGATTTATTCTAAACATGTTTAAGTATATCACTTGATTAATTTAATAATTGAGCTAAAGTTTTCTAAACTATAAAATGCTATGGTATTTTATCTTACCATCAGTAATCTAAATTGTTGATAATAAAATTATAAATTAAGTGTTTTCTACAACTTAAATGATTTTCAAAATTTTAAGTTTCTACATTCAAATGCAAATGGTTTCAAAGTATTAATTCGAGTTTTCTTAAAATGAAACAAATGTTTTCTAACCTATGATTTATCCACTTAGTTTAAAAGTTTTATTTATGGAATTTCAAAGTAAATTTCAGTTTTTAACTTATTAAACATCCGATTTCTACAAATATAGAATTACAAAAAGAATTTTTCACTAAAATTTAATCGCTATCTCAATTTTCTTCAAACGTTTTTCTTTCGTAGCATGCCAAATTCGATCGTGGCGTATTGGCCCAGGTTTGGGGTGTTACAGGAATATGTTAAGGAGGCATTCGAGAAGAAAATATGTGGGAACCCGGTATCTGAGACGAGCAAAGAAAAGCTTTTAGGGGGCTAGTTCAAGGAACAAGTCCGTAGCGAGAATATAAGCGCGAATTTACGAGGTTGAGCCGTTATGCTCGAGGGGTAGTAGCGACTGAACATGAACGATGTGTCCGATTTGAGGACGGACTGAGAGACGACCTGAGACTGTTGATAGCACCGCATTAGGAGCGGGAGTTCTCTTCTTTGGTGGAAAAGGCCAAGGTGGCCGAGGAATTAAAGATGCTACCAAGCAGGCTGTGGACAAGAATAAGCCTAAGAGAGGTTTTGGACCATCTGGAAAGGGTCATAAGAGGCCTAGGGTTGACGGGCCACGAAATCAACAAGCCGAGTGCAAGTGGCGAGATCGCCCTTGTGAGCATTGTGGAAAGAAGCACTTGGGAGAGTGCTGGAGAAAGACGGGTGGATGTTTCAAATGTGGATCCAAGGACCATATGCTTAAGGATTGTCCCAAACAACCGGATGAGAGCCGACCGCGATTCGAGAATACTAGTCGGTGGTAGAGGCGGATGGCAGCCTCAACGGGGTCGTGGTTCGGCCAACAGAGGTAATGGTGCTGGCAGAGGCCGTGGAGCACAGGGCCGAGGTGCTACTAATGCAGAAGCAAGGCAACCGGGATTGGTTTATGCGGTTCGCCAGAAGGGAGGATGGTGACGCACCGGATGTAATAGCAGAAGACGTTCTTCATTTCGACAAACCCTATTTTGCTCTACGATTGATGTGGGCTCGACCCATTCCTATGTTGCATGTAGTGTAGTGGAAACACTAGGCCTAGACTCGAGAACTCTCGATAGAGCAGATGATCGTAGTAAGCCCATTAGGCCAAACCGTAGTGGTAGACAATATCTTTCGGAATGTACCCACAGAGATTCAGGGGAGTAAACTTTTGGGTGACTTAATGGAACTACCCTTCGGGAGTTTGAACTTATACTCGAAATGGATTGGTTAGTAGAACACCGAGCCGTGTTGGATTGTACTGGCTAAACGAATGGAGCTAAGAACCCGGAGGATAAAGTGGTAGCTATGATCGGAGAAAGGAGGAACTACTTGTCTAACGTGGTTTTGTATTTGAAGGCCGAGAAGATGGTTAAGAAGGGGTGTAAGGCATTCTTAGCCTTCATTAGTACGATAGGTGGGAAGGAGGAAGGTATTAATGGAGTTAGGACGAGTAAGGGACTTCGTGGATGTATTTCGGAGGAATTACTGTGAATACCCCGGATAGGGAGGTGGAATTTGGGATAGATTTGCTACCAGAGCAGCTCTGTGTCAATTGCTCCATACCGAATGGCACCAAAGGAGTTAGTTGAGCTCAAGGCTCAAATCCAAGAATTGTTGGATCGTGGGTTCATTCGACCCGGTGTGTCTCCATGGGGAGCACCGGTCTGTTTGTGAAGAAGAAGGATGGAACTATGCGTATGTGCATAGACTACCGTCGATTGAATAAAGCGACCATCAAGAACAAGTATCCTTTGCCAAGGATAGACAACTTGTTCGATCGGTGAAAAAGGGGCATTTGTGTTCTCGAAGAAGATAGACCTAAGGTCGGGATATCACCGATTAAAGGTGAAGGAGGCGAGATATCCACAAGACGGCCTTTAGGACAAGGTACGGCCATTTTGAGTTTGTGGTGATGCCGTTTGGGTTGACGAACGCTCCAGCCGCGTTCATGGATATGATGAATCGGGTTTTCCAACCCTATTTGGATAGGTTCGTCGTGGTGTTCATCGACGATATTTTGGTGTATTCAAGGTCGGAGGAGGAGCATGATGAGCATCTCCGAGTGGTGTTGGAAGTGTTAAGGGAAAAGAAGCTTTATGCCAAATTCAGCAAGTGTGAATTTCGGCTAAAGGAGGTGGCATTCTTAGGACATGTGGTATCCGCAGAAGGAATAAGAGTGGACCCTAGGAAGATCGAGGCGGTGTTGGAATGGAAACCACCTAGGTCCGTGGGGTGAAATACGAAGTTTCTTAGGCTTAGAGGCTATTCTGAAGGTTTGTGGAAGGGTTCTCGTCAATAGCCGCGCCTTTGACAAAGTTGCTAAGGAAGGAAGTACCCTTTGAATGGACTAATAAGCAACGGAGAGCTTTGATAAGCTCAAGAAGGTCTTGTGGAAGCTCCGGTGTTAATTCACCAGAGGCGGGCAAGGATTTTGTAGTATATTGTGACGACGCCGCTGCGGGGTTAGGTTGTGTACTAATGGGGAAGGAAAAGTGGTCGCGCGTATGCGTCTCGGCAATTAAGGCCTCATGAAGTTAACTACCCAACTCATGACTTGAAACTAGCAGTAGTGGTTTTCGCCCTTAAGGTTTGGAGGCACTACCTTTATGGAGAAAGGTCAGTGATCTACACTGACCACAAGTGCCTTAAATATTTGTTGACTCGAAGGAGTTGAACTTGAGGCGTGAAGGTGGGTGGAATTATTGAAAGACTACGATTGTTCGATAGAATATCATCCGGGCAAGGCGAATGTGGTAGCCGATGCTCTGAGTAGGAAGGTTGTGTCGGATCTAAGGGCTTTGTTCGCTCACTTAAGTCTATATGATGATGGAAGCTTGTTGGCAGAATTACAAGTCAAGCCCACATGGTGAATGAGGTGAAAGAGGGCCGGTTGGCGAGATAAGGATCTAAGTGCTAAGTTACTGGCAAGTACTGAGCGAAGAAGTAAAGGATTATGGCGTCATTGATGGTGGAGTCTTGTGCTACAAAGGAAAAGTCCGCATCGAGGGACAGTGAGTTGAGATAAAGGATTCTTCGGGAAGCGCATGGTAGCCCTTATGCTATGCATCCGGAGGCATTAAGGCTGTATAGAGATTTAAGAGAACAATTTTGGTGGCCTGATCTTAAGCGGGAAGTGACGGAATTCGTGGGAAAGTGTCTAACGTGTCGACAAGTTAAGGTGAACACCAAGTTCCATCAGATTACTTCAACCAATTGAGATTCCTCAATGGAAGTGGGAAAGGATTACCATGGACTTCGTTAGTGGGCTTCCCCCACGCCTACTAAGAAGGACTCGGTATGGGTGATAGTGGACCGTTTGACCAAGACCGCGCACTTTATTCCGGTGAAGGTTGATTATTCTCTCGAGAGAAATTAGCCAAGCTATATGTGGCGGAGATCGTAAGGTTGCATGGAGTACCCGATGATCGATCATCTCCGATCGAGACCCAAGGTTTACGTCTCGATTTTGGAAGGCACTCCATCAAGCTTTAGGCACTAAGTTAGACTTCTCAATGGCTTTTCATCCACAATCGACGGCGACCGAGCGGGTTATAAAAGTGTTGGAGGATATGTTGAGGGTGTGTGGTGGATTTTCGAGGAAGTTGGGAAGATTACTTGCCTTTAGCTTGAGTTCGCCTACAACAACGACTATCGGGCAAGCATACGGATGGCACCATATGAAGCATTATGCGGTAGGAAGTGTAGAACACCTACTTGTTGGACCGATTTAGGAGAACGTCGAGTTTTGGGTCCGAGTTAGTGGTGAAACGGAAGAAAGTTGAGTTAATTCGAGACACGATTGAAGGAAGCCTCGATAGGCAAAAGTCGAAATGCGTCGACCTTAAGCGGAAGGAGATAGAGTTCGAAGTGGGAGACCAAGTGTTCTGAAGGTCTCACCTTGGAAGAAGGTAATGAGGTTGATCGCAAAGGGAAGCTAAGCCCAAGGTTTATAGGGCCCTATAGAGTATTGAAGAGAGTTGGGCCAGTGGCATACCAGCTGGAATTACCGCCAGAGTTGCAGCAAATGCACGATGTTTTCCATGTGTCCATGTTACGTCGTTACCGATCGGATCCATCCCTTGTGGTACCAATCGAAGAGGTGGAGCTAAGGCCAGATCTATCCTACGAGGAAGAGCCGATTCGAATCTTGGAGCGAGATGTGAAAGTACTACGAAGGAAGTCAGTCCCTCTAGTCAAAGTATTATGGCGCAACCATGGATCGGAAGAAGCTTCGTGGGAGTCTGAAGAGACAATGCGTGAGCAATACCCTCAACTATTTTAGTTAGGAAATTTCAGGGACGAAATTTTATTTAAGGGGGGTAGAACTGTAACGTCCTCGAAAGGGCCTATGCATTTTCAGTGTAATTGTACGAAATGACAAGTCTTAAGCACTATGAATAAATTTTTGGTAATTTTGGAAACCTAGAAATGCATGGAAAGGGAAATGAACATTTTGGAAACCTGAACATTTTGGAAACCTGAACATTTTGGAAACCTGAACATTTTGGAAACCTAAACATTTTTGGAAACCTAAACATTTTTGGAAATGTTTCAAAAATGGAAAGTGAACATTTCGGGAAACCTGGAAATGTAAGAAAAATGGCAAGTTACAGAGCCGATCAAAAATTTTAGGAAACTTAGAAATAATCGAGAAATGCCAAGTTTTAAAGTTTAAAATAGGAAATTAAGGCAAGGGGGGCTTAAAAGAAAAAGTTGGTAAAATTTGACACACAAACAGGCTTGGAAAAATGGCCTGAAGATGGCACTTAGGGCCTCTGGAAATGGCGCCACATGCAAGGTGTTGGGCCTGAGTTCGAGTCACTTGGGAAGCAAATAATGAAGGTTATATTTTTGCTTCCTGAGATATTTGAGGTGGGCGGACCTTTGGTTTCTAGAACAAGGAAGTGTTTTATTTTCACAAATATGTGAATAATAAGTGATAAATATAGGATTAATTTTAATATGATTATTGAGGAGATAAATAATGGATTAAACACTTTTATTTTTAAATAAAAGAAAGGATATTATCACAAAGGAAGAGTGGTGGCCAAGTCAAGGACTCTTGGCCTGATAGTTTCGGCTAAAGGAGGAGAGTTAAGGTTAATCTCCCATCTGTTTTAAGCTCTGCCGAAAATCCCCTAGCTAAACGTTCTCTGCTGAATTTTCTTTTCATCTTTTCTTCTTCTCGTTTCTTCATCTGTCAAGCCAAAACCTTTTCTTTTGATCCCTGATTAAAACTCCATAGCTGAATCTCTGTGACCCTAGGCAAGGAAGCAATCGGCTAAAGGCATTAAAGGTAAGGTTAAGCTATTCAAATTCTTTTCTTTGCTAGTTCTTAGAAGGAGAAGGGTCTAATCCTATTCTTGTTTTTTTGGCCGAATCTGCAAAGGGGTCTCTCGAGTTTCTACAATTGTTGAAAACAAGGATCAAGGATCTAAGGTAAGATAAATATATATTTGGTCGAAGGTTACGTTTTTATATGTTAGATCTAGCATATGAATTATAGGAATTTCGATATCACTAAAGGGAGCAAGGAACCGATTTTTGAGATCTCATCTTAAGGTAAGTGGTTATAATCGGCCAAGGTTCTTTCTTAAATGTCTAGATCTATTTGTTTTAATCGAGACTAATCAAATCAATGGATTTAATGGTTAGCCGATTTCAAGGGAAGAACACAAATCTTCTGGATTTGATTATCAATCAAATCGGCAAACAAGGTAAATGTTAGTAATACCATTCCTAGTAGGATTTGGTTTTAAAATCGAAAAGGTTATTAATATGTTTATATATGATGGGCGAATATAGGAATTATGATTTAAAGCCTAGATCGGGATTTTCGGGATCTCAAGGAATCTATTAAGCAAATCGGTGTGTACTCACACTAACTTTCGATATATTATATGGAAATTATTTTTAATATATGAATATGCATAAGAATGTGAATATGGCTAAGTACCATAAATGTGGTAAGAAGTACAGTGCACGTTTCCTACCTCGATAGGATTATGAATATGATATATTTTGAACATGTGATTAGTATCATGAATGAGAAAATAAGTATGTTATATATGTCATAAAATATTTGGGGCATTCGGGATCTATGTGAAAGGGGAAGAAGGTGTTGACTTGGTCTCACTAACGAAATATGGTGACTACGGTCACAAAATTTGAATATGGTAACCGGTTACATTATCCGAATTTGGTAACCGGTTACATTATTTGAATATGGTGTCTAATGACACAAATTATATGGGCGATGAGCACGTCGATTGCAGTGACGCCTTCGATGGTGTGTAGCGGATGGAGGGTTGACTTAGTAGTCCCCACGGTGTGATTGGCGGTGCGGGTGGTGTGTAGCGGATGGACAAATAGGCTTGGGTTTGGGTTGCATCATTTTTTTTATGAATATGTCATTGATATGAACATGTATGCCTGAATTGTTGAATGTTAGTTTGTGTACACATTGAGTCTGTTGACTCACCCCGTTGGAGAATATTTTTCAAGAGATGATCAGTAATGGACCGGGTCGGCAGGAGCTAAAGGTGGCCATGCATAGCAAGGAAAGACTTTTATTATTTGGGACTGTTATTTATATTAAGTACTTAAATTTTATTATTTTTGGGTTTTGATTGATGTAATAAGGCCATAAGGCCCAAGTGAATTTGTTTATTTTTTTTTTGTTTTACTATTAGATATTATGTCACGAACTAATTTGGATGTAAGTAAGTACAAAATTATTTTTCTTAAAAATGAACTCAAAAAAATTCTTTTGTCACCTTAACTAAATTGGATTTATAAAATTAAATAAATGGGTTTTTAATCTAAGCCCAACCCAAAAACGAAATTTTTACGAAAATACACAAATTTTCTCTAAGAAACAAAGAATTTTGTAACCGGTTTACTTAAGGAACATACGAGATCCGGTTCGGGCTCGTGGGCGGGTGTGGGTGTGTTTGAGCTAACTGCTGGAGCTTGATCAAAAGGGCTTTCAAGCGATCGAAGCTTTTTCGACACTTTTTCGACCATTCAAATTTAACGTCTTTTCTGTAATAGCTTTTTCAACGGGGTAGCTATTATATAAAAACCTTTCACAAATAAATCAGAGCAACCCGCAAGTCCTAGAAAACTTTGAATTTTGAAACATTCTTGGTGGTTTCAGATCAAGTATAGCCGATATTTTATTCGGATCAACCCGAATGCTTGATCTTTGAAACGACATGACCCAAAAAGTCGACTCCCTTCATCCAAAATTCACACTTACTAAACTTTGCATACAACTGTCGATCTCGCAAAGTTTGTAGCACCAATCTCAAATGCTCGGGATGCTCGGTTTCATCTCTGGAGTAGATCAGGATATCATCTATAAACACTACCACAAACTGATCCAAATACTGTCTGAAAATCCGATTCATCAAATCCATAAAAGCAAAGCAGTGCATTAGTAAGTCCAAAAGGCATAACCGGGGAACTCAAAATGTCCGTACCTCGTCCGAAATGCAGTATTTGACACATCAGAATCTCTGACTCGTAACTGATAATAACCCGATCTCAGATCTATCTTCGAAAACACTGAAGCCCCTTTCAACTGATCAAATAAGTCGTCAATCCAAGGCAACATGTATTTATTCTTTATTGTCACCTTATTTAACTGTCGGTAATCAATACACATTCGCATAGTCCCATCTTTCTTTTTCACAAATAGAACTGGTGCACCCCAAGGAGAAAAGCTCGGTCGTGCAAAGCCCCTATCTGTCAACTCTTTCAACTGTGCTTTCAACTCTTTTAATTCAGTAGGTGCCAACCGATACGGAGCTATCGAAATTGGAGTCGTCCCCGGTACTAACTCAATACCAAACTCTATTTCTCGAACTGGCAGTAAACCCGGTAATTCTTTAGGAAACACATCTGGGTATTCACACACAATTGGTACGGATTCAATCTACTTTTCAGACACTTTATTATCCAACACATAGGCCAAGTAAGCTTCACATCCTTTTCTCACATACTTACGAGCTAACATCGAGAATATTACTACCGATAACCCACTCAGATCATTATATTCAACCCGGATGATCTCACCGTTCTGGCATCTCAAATCAATAATCTTTCTTTTGCAATTTACCACTGCATCATGCAAAGTTAACCAGTCCATTCCCAAAATTATGTCGAACTCGTCGAAAGGTAACAACATTAAATCAGCTGGAAAGCAAAAATCCTGAATCATCAACGGGCAACCTTTATACACTTTATCAACGAGTACACATCGACCCAATGGGTTGGACACACGAATCACAAACTCAGTAGACTCCACAGGTAGAATCTTACTGGATACTAGAGTTTCACACACATACGAATGAGTCGAACCAGGATCAATCAATGCAATCACAGTAGTATCATAAAGTGTGAAAGTACTGGTAATGACATCTGGGGAAGAAGCATCCTCTCTGGCACGTATAGCATAAGCTCTAGCTGGTGCTTGAGCCTCTGATCGAACTGCGGTGTCCTTCGTTTCTCTCGATCGCCACCTACATTCCCCGAATGCGGGTGGTCGCTCGCGTCTTGACGCATTGCTCGGTTTAGTGTTCTGAGCCGTATTTTGCTCGGCTAGCATCGGGCACTCTCTAATAAAATGGTCTGACGATCCACATTTAAAGCAAGACCGATCACGGAATCTACAACTCTCAGAATGCCATTTTCCACAATGCTTGCACTAAGCCTGGTTTTACTGAACATTGCCAACACTAGCCATCGAAGTGGCTTGGGAACCCACTGGAGGTCGATATCGTCTAGATAGGTCTGAATTAGCTTTATGTCGGCCGAAGTCATCTTTGAACTTCTTAGGCGCGGTATGGAAAGTCTTACTCGATGATCTTTTACGAGTGTCTCTAGCTTCTATTTCAACATTTCTTTTCTCTTTTCCAAGCTCTTCAGCTTTGCAAGCTCGCTCGACAAGTACCACGAACTCTTTGATCTCAAGAATGCCTACAAGCAACTTTATGTCTTCATTCAGCCGTCTTCAAATCTTTTGCACATAATGGCTTGGTTGATACACACTCTCGGGCATATCGGCTCAATCGACAAACTTCCGCTCATATTCCGTCACGGATCCATACGACCCTGTTTTAGTTCCAGAAATTCTTTTCGTTTCTGATCGATGAATCTCTGACTGATATATTTCTTATGAAAATTGATCTGGAAGAAATTCCAAGTCACTTTTCTTTCGGAACCACTGATACTAGTGTATTCCACCAGTGATATGCAGTGTCCCGAAGTAGAGATATAGCACACTTCAGGCATTCATCTGGAGTACAGGATAGCTCATCAAGTACCCGAATAGTGTTATCAAGCCACATCTCATCTCGCTCTGCATCATCATCATCATTAGCTTTGAATTCTTCGGCCCCATATTTCTTGATTTTATCAACGGGAGGCCTACTAGATCTCATCGGATCTATCATCGGAGGTGCGAAAGGTGCCGTAGTTGGATTATTCGGGGGTGGAGGTTGTTGTACAGCCGGGTTAGTCTGAATGAACTGGGTGAACCATTCATTCATCATCTGGTAGAAGGCTTGCTTAGCCTCCCCTTCATGGCTACCCGAAACAGGTCAAGAGTTTACCGGCGCTGATCCACGTGCGCGATCAGGCGCTACACTCTCTACATCATCCGCTACGGCTCTGTCAGGATCCATTTACTATATAAAACATAGTTTGAAATATCAGAAGTCACCACACTATCATATATATAATAAAGGCATGTATAGCTAGACTCACACGCGCTACGGTAGTCCTAGAATTGACTAAACCGTAAGCTCTGATACCAATCAAATGTAACACCCCTAACCCGTGTCCGTCGCCGAATTAGGGTTACGGGTATTACCATGTAAGTTAAAACTTCAGTTCACTCGATTAAATCTTAGTTGATCATCTTTATCAAATAATTTAATTGTAAACAGACAAACCACACATGAGTAACACGTACTTAATACATTAATCCAAGTCATATACGATATAATCATCGATGAACATAAAATGACCATGCAATGTATATTACGACATGACATTATCACATAACAATACAGATTTCATGCACCACATTTATCAAAACGATCTTGATCTATAAAATTTCTAAACAACTAAACTATTCGTAACTAATTAATTAAGTATACTTCGAATGTCAATGCATAATACTTCCTATTAAGACCAATTTCATATGGCATAAAACCTATTTCCACATAACCGAATATATGCAACTTATTACACATCACATACATACTTATGTATTTGGCCGAATATACAAGGTCTCATTTATAACATTTCATGTTTGTTACCTAGCACAAACCGAGTTTGGTAGTTTCATGCACTCAATTAAATTAAGCAATCTCACAAGCCATATATATATATACATGTATACATCATAGTTCTGCACATTTTCCATATTCGACTATGAGCCTAAACAATTAATTCTTTAAACATGTTAACTACATTTACAACTATCACCTAGGTTTGGCCGAATACACATACACGCATTACTCAATATAATTCATACTTCGTAAATCGAATAAAGTTGACACACATACATAAATTCCGAATGATGCTCAACTAACACATACCTACCTTGACTTATACATGCAAATATTAACTTAAATGTCGAAACACCTGACTAATTTAACACAAACATTGACATTACAAACAAGCAATCATATAGAGCGCATAATACATAAGCTTGAAGTAAAGAAACAACCCATAGATGAATTGTTGAAACCAAACACTTTAATCACATAGTCAAGAACAAATAAAACCGAACTTATAATGAATATTTAAGCCATTTTCGCATGGCTATTATATATATATAAACATAACATCATTCCAACATTTAGCTAGCCTATACATGCCTTTGATTCAAAATAACTAGCTTAAAAGTACCAAAAAGGGATGATAGTGTGGTTGACTTCACCAACGATCCTTCGAGCCCGTAGCTTGACCAAAATCTATAAAACGAACAATGAACACACACAAAGTAAGCTCACTACCTTAGTAAGTCTCAAGCAACTATAAATGTAATGATCATACACTTAAATATTTTAAATCTTCAGGCTTATAGAATTGAACATAAATATTTCAATATGTAAAAACAATGTACATAGCCGAATACTAGTAATACCCTTTATTTAAATATTATCACTACATCACCATGAACATATACATTATCAAATCTCATATTTAATCGTATATTTCGAGTCACATGAACACATCTTAGGTATCGATCTCCTATATCTACTTATACATATATGCAAACACTTTCAAACTTTTTCACCATTGATCTTTCCATTTGTAACTGAATCTTCAATGTAATAAGCATGTATATATCTCAATTTCACACACATATAATGTTCATACACATTAATGATAAGCTCAACATTATAAAATAAAATACTTATAGAATCATCCACTTCATCACATCGTACTTAACTAAAACGATAATAAATTAACTTACTTCATTCCTTACTAATATAGTAGGCTAACTCTTACGAGCTTTTAGCACATAGCACTATATATGTGTCACCTTGTTTAATTTCAGATTCTCCATTTATAACATATCATCGGCATTAAGCCCGCTAGACCCAAGTCCGAAGTTCAACACCAGGCATTAAGCTCGCTAGGCAATAAGCCCGAAATAATCACCAAGCACAAGGCACGCTAGGCAATAAGCCGAAATAATTCATCGGCACAAGGCTGCTGGGCTCTCAAGCCCGAATATCAACACTATTAACCATTCAATTCGCATTACTTAGTGCTAAATTCACAAACATTTCGTATACTTCATATTTCTTTCACATATCAAACCGAACTTACTTATTCACATTACATTAAACAACATAAAGTCAATCCAATAATATACCACCACATTCGGCCATCACATAGATCTATACTCAAAATTATCAAATATCATCATTTATCATGTTCATAATTAATTCTTTAACATATATTTGCTTAAGGACTTACCTCGACTATCGACGGACAACGTAGACCGACTATTCGATAACATTCGCCTTTCCCCGATCCAAATCCGTTTTTCTTTGTTCTTGATCTAAACATATTAAAATTTAGCTCACTCAAGCACATTTCATCTCAATTTAGTCCCAAAACACATAAACGGGCAAATTACCATTTTACCCCTAATGTTTCACATTTTTACAATTTAGTCCTATTTGTATAAAACACAAAATACACAAAATTCCACTATACCACTCAAGGGTCGAATATTCATAGGGACTATACAAGTCTATTTCTTTCATTTATTTTGCATTTTAGCCCCTCAAAAATTTATTCGTTGTAATTTAGTCCAAAATACTCAAATTCACTAAAATTTCCAACACAAAACATGCTAATCCTTAACATAACTTTAATATAACATCATCAAACATCAAAAACTACAAGAACATGACAATGGCCGAAAATCAAACATGCTCAAATTTCAAAATTCTAACATGGGTCAACTAATGTTCGAAGCAACGATCTAAAAAACGTAAAAATTAACAAAAACCAAAATCAAACTAACCTTGAATTTGAGCTTATATGTGCCGAAAATAAAAAGAAACCAAGTTCTTCTTCTTCCTCCAATATTCGGCCAAGAGAAATAAGATGATAATGGCCATTTCATTTGTTTTATTTTAACATATAATATGATTTTACTTAATTACTAATATAACCTTTCAAATAAAATAAAACTAATATATAACTTAAGGTTACTTATGTCATATACCACCCACTAACTTAAAAATGGGCTAATTACCTTTTTAATACCCCATATTAGAAAGCCATCATCATTTAAGCACTTTCCACTATAGTATGCAACTTTTACACTTTACGCGATTTAGTCCTTTTTTTGTTAAATTAAACACTCAAACGATAAAATTTTTATACGAAACTTTCACACATCATAAATCACATATAATTAGCACCAAAAATAATATTTAAAAAATTTTCGGACTCAGATTCGTGGTCCCGAAACCACCATTTCGATTAGGGTCAAATTCAGACTGTTACAGAGGCGATTGGGAAAAATTTCTCCCATTGGTAGAGTTTGCCTACAATAATAGTTTTCAGTCGAGTTTAAAGATGGTGCCTTATGAGGCTCTATATGGGCGAAAGTGCAGAACACCTTTATTTTGGACTGAACTCAAGGAAAACCAGATTCATGGGGTTGATTTGGTTAGAGAAGCTGAAGAGAAAGTGAAAGTGATACGAGAATGTTTAAAAGCTGCATCAAATAGACATAAGTCCTATTCGGACTTAAAGAGAAAAGAGATAGAGTATCAAGTCAGAGATAAAGTTTTCTTGAAAGTTTCACCATGAAGAAAAGTTATCAGATTTGGCCGGAAAGGCAAGTTTAGTCCACGTTTTATCGGACCATACGAGATTACTGAAAGAGTTGGGCTGGTAGCTTACCGATTGGTGATCGTTGTATTTCAGAGTTTTGAATTTATAATGATCGATCCTGGAATTAACTATAACAATGATTGAGGCAAGTGCACCTACTGAATAGTAGTATAGCTTAGGCAAGACCAGATTGTCGAACCCAAAGGTACTAAAAGTACTAATACAACTTTCTTTCTATTATTTAGCCTAAAATAAGTGAAGTTGTTTATTAATCTAAATTAACTAATTACTAAGCTAAAGACGCAAAGACAAAGAGAATGAATTGGGGAAATACTTGGGAAAAACTCAGTTGACTAAGACGATACCCTTAGGAAGAATCCACCTAGACTGCACTTGTTATCTAACAATGAACCAGACGATTTATTCACTTGACTTGATCCGTAGGACTCCCTAACATATATTAAACCCTCTCTCGAGGCGAATAACGTCTAACCCTAGGTTAATTAATTGAAATATCTTTCCCATTAATAACCCCCTAGAATAGCAGCAAATCGATCTATGGACTCCCATATTAAGTTTCACCCAAATCCGGTAAAATCTCGTCACCCTATCTCTAGGCGTGCGATCAACTCCGCTTAATTATGCTAAATCTACTCTTAAGCAGGGACTTTTGCTCCACAACCTAAGCACATTCAACTTGAATTAAAATCTGTGAAATATCAACACAAGAATTAAGCACACATAATCAAGAACAAATCAAGTATTTATCATATAGTTCAGAAAATAATAACAAGATTCATCTAGGTTTCATTCCCCTTAAGGTATTTGAAGGGTTTAGTTCATAATAATAAAGAAAAACATCTCAGAAGAAAAGATAAAACAAAACATAAGAAATCCCTAAAACTCTCTGAAGGAATTGAAGAGGAGATCCTCCGTCTTGAGTAGAATTTCGGCTTCGGGAGATGGATCAACTGGCTATCCCTTGAGAGTTTCCCACAAATCTGAGCTTTTCGGCTCGACTCCTTGGCCTAGCTAACCGCCCTGACAAAAGCCCTGGCAGAAGGCTTCTGCCGAACTCCCCCCTTAAGTTGCCCCCTAGGGTGTTTATATAGGTTTTGAGATGTGTTACTTGGCCTCCAAGTATCCTAATTTGAGTGCAATTCCTATTTGGGGGTTTAATTAGACTTTGGAGTGTGTTTCTTTGCCTCCAAGCATCCAAATCCGAGTAGAACTTCTCTTGGCCGTAGCAGGGACACGGCCATGGATCACGCCCGTGTCATGAGGCACGGTCATGTGGTCTTGGGCCCAGGCCGTGCCTAGTATATTGAGGAGGCACAGCCGTGTGGGCTTTAGTCCAAGCCGTGTCGATTTCTTCTTCGGCCCATTTTGGTCCGTTTTGAGGCCGTTTCTCGTTCTTTTTATTCTTGGGTGCTTTCCTGAGTATAAGACATGAAAACAAAGGATTAAGAGCACCTTTTTACATAAATCAAGGGATAAATCATCCAAAAGTATGCTAAATGTGGAATTAAAATATGTTACTATTTTGGTTTATCAAATACCCCCACACTTAAGCTTTTGCTTGTCCTCAAGCAAAATTCTCAACTTACAATTAAAACGAACTTTCTATAATTCATAATTCCTATCAACAATGTTTTATCAGAATTCATAGATAATTTATACATGGATAATTCAATTCAAAGAGTCCTAAGGATTCAAAAAATCTAAGTCATAGATTTGTAGCTCGAAAATATAGGCGTCTCCCCTTATCTAAATAATTACCTTTAATTCAAAACCGACAAGGATTGACATCCTCACTAGAGATTCACTCAAATCACTCAAAGTGTTTAAGGTTCAGGAAAAAGCGCTCAAAATTCGAACATGAAAAGTTAATCCCATAGGCTTGCCTGAAAATCAAATCTCCACCACTTTAATATGAGATGATGCACAAATCAAAAGGTCTTTGTCAGGGTTGTAATGGGGCTAGGGTTAAGGTGTGGTTAAAGGCTGAATTAGAGGGTTAGAATCAAGATTGAATTGATAAAATACCTAACCAGAAACAATAAACTAAATAAAAGTAATTACATCAACTGAAAGCTAATAATACTAGTAATATGAGCTTCTTCTTCAATATTTGGAATTCAAACGTATAAGCTCATTTAATCACAACTAATAATGAATAATGAATATACTTTTGATTTTTCTCTTTTTTTTTAGAACAAATCATAAATACATAAAAAAGGATAAATTACTAAAATAAAAAACATAGTTAGGCTATTAATCAAATCAAATCTCGATATAAGGGTAGTCAAAAGGAATGGGGATAACAAAAACAAAGGGTTTCTGGGTTAATATTAGTGGTTATGTCAATAAAAAGGGTTGTTAGGTTTAAACGGGGTTCACTAGGGGTTAATTATGAGGGTAGGCTGTTAATGGAGTTAGTGGGTTAAAACCTAGGTACCTTAATCATCTCTGTATATCAAATCATAGGTGTGGTCTCGATATGTATAAACGAGGCAAGTTCTAGAATAACAAATCAATGTTGACATACTCATAATCAATAAAGTGAGCATGAAAAAGAATATATGCTCTATAAGGCTCAAAAACTCACAAAAATTATGGGTATTTTTTATGTCAACCTCGTAAATTTAAAACTTCAAAGTAATATTTAAACTCAGGTAGACAACCTAGAAAATTTTTAATTTCTAAAAAATAGACTTATCATGCTTGATTCTCTAGTATTCTTAGAATTTAATTATCAATGCACAATTATCAATGACTTAATCTAAAACATATCAATAAAAATCATAAATAATCAGAAATTTCATCTTAATTAGTAATATGAGAAAATTACTTAAAAACAAGACTAAATTCAGGATTTTGGGAATAATGAAAAAAGTTTGGCACCTAATTTCAGGAATTTGAGAATAATGAAAAAAATTAGGCACCTTTTTAGGTTGTTCACCCCCCACACTTTAGATGTACATTGACCTCAATGTACAAAGTTAGATGATAACACAATAATACTAAAATCATAAGATATGGGGAGAAGTGAAACTTCCTGAATTATGGATGAAATTAATGAAAAGAAACTGGATAGGATTGGAGGTGAACGTGGGGAAGCATCTCAAACTGTTTGAGTCCTCGAAGCAGCCATCCTAATTTTATTGTATCCTAAGCTAAATCTAAATGGAATGAATAAGAAGAAGAAAATAATAAAGAAAATAAAAGAAAATAAAAGAAAATAAAAATAAAAATAAAAATAAAAGTAAATAATGGAAAATGAAAAAAAGAAAAACAACTGGAAAAGAAAAAGGAAGAAGGGGGTTAAATAAAAATTATGGATCGGTGGTTGCCCCGCCCTTGTACCTTCTCTCCTGTGGTGGCCACACGGCCACGCCACGGCCGCGTGTGTAAGGCCGTGTGGTCTGGAAATCTGCACTTTGGTTAGTTTATAGTTAGGTGCTAAAAATGTAAAAATTAATGGGGTTAGTGCTCGGGTTGCCTCCCGAGAAGCGCTCGTTTATAGTCTTAAGCTAGACTTTACCTCTCATTCGTATGGTCATGGTGGTTTGAGGAGGTGAAAATCCTTTCTCATGCGATCAATTCGTTTATTGATATAAAATTTAAGTCGAGTAATGTTTTCCTCAAAAGTGCCGAAATTAGAATGTGTTACCTCGACCGTTCCATCTGGGAAGATTTTGAGTACCTGATCTCCTATCTTAAGCTGGGTTGTCCCATTATTAAGTTTGTTGTGGAGTTGCCTCGTTTTTGCTTCGTGTATTTTTAATTTCTCTTTGAAGTGTGTCTTCCACTCGTCTAGTTCATCGGTCCGAAGCCTTCGTTCCTCATGAATTACTTCTTTATTGGCACGAGGTCTAGGATCTGGCATCTGCGAAAGAGCTTCAAGAAACGACAAGTTAATCAAAAACTTTTTTAGAGGTTTACGAAATTTACCGAATTGTTCCTCTGTGTGGTCTTTCTTTATCGCATTGGGGTATGGCATATGAGCTTGGTACTCTGTAATTACCGGGTTTGGTAAATCATGGCTTACCTCGACCTTACCTTTACTTACCACAAGCTCTTGCTTTGGGTCAGATTCCACTAACCTTTCACTGTCATGAGCTGGTACGGCTTGAATTTGCTCTTTTGGGTTAGTTTCAGTGTTGCTTGGCAAGCTTTCTTGTGGTATTTCTGAGATCAGCTTAGCAAGTTGCTCAACTGACTTAGTAAGTTGCCCTAACTAGTTCTTGATCCCTTGAATTGATGCTTCTTGATTTTTGAGTTCTGTTTCGGTGTTTTGGAAACGTGTTTCTGTCACTGCTATAAATTTTGTCAGCATCTCTTCAATGTTCGACTCCTCTTCTTGTTGGTGAGGTGGTTGTTGAAAATCTGGAGAAAGTTCCGGTCTTTGGCTATTTTGATCATCCCACGAGAAATTGGGATGGTACCTCCAACCTGCATTATAAGTGTCACTATAAAAATTATTTTGTGGTCTAGCATAGTTACCCGTATAGTGAGCTTGCTCGTTTTCCATGCCATATCCGTAGGGTGGGTACTTAGGATTCGCCACGCCTCCTAAATTCGAGTCATATTGCATAACTGGATGTACCTGCGAAGAACCACATAAACCGTCCATTTTCTTTCTTAAAAGCTCTATCTGGTTTGATAACATGGTTACTGGATCGAGGTTGTAGATATTGGCTGTTTTTGTTGGCTTTGTCCTCATAACTTGCCACTGATAGTTATTCAGTGCCATCTCCTCTATAAACTAAATTTACCTTTCAAAAGCAAATAAAAAAAAAATTAGCAAAGTAAAAAAAAATTAATAATAATGGCTAAAGTAATAAAAATAGAGTTTTCTTAATATTTTAGTTTCCCAGCAACGGCGCCAAAAACTTGATTGTTGTATTTCAGAGTTTTTGATTTATAATGATAGATCTTGGAATTAACTATAACAACGATTGAGGCAAGTGCACCTATCGAACAGTAGTATAGCTTAGGCAAGACCAGATTGTCGAACCCAAAGGAACTAAAAGTACTAATACTAACTTTCATTCTACTATTTAGCCTAAAATAAGTGAAGTTGTTTATTAATCTAAATTAACTAATTACTAAGCTAAAGATGCAAAGACAAAGAGAACGAATTGGGGAAATACTTGGGAAAAACTCAGTTGATTAAGACGATACCCTTAGGAGGAATCCACCTAGACTTCACTCGTTATTTAACACTGAACCAGACGATTTATTCACTTAACTTGATCCGTAAGACTCCCTAACGTATATTAAACCCTCTCTCGAGGCGAATAACATCTAACCCTAGGTTAATTAATTGAAATCTCTTTCCCATTAATAACCTCCTAGAATAGCAGTAAATCGATCTATGGACTCCCATATTAGGTTTCACCCAAATCCGGTAAAATCTCGTCACCCTATCTCTAGGCGTGCGATCAACTCTGCTTAATTATGCTAGATCTACTCTTAAGCAGGGACTTTTGCTCCACACCCTAAGCACATTCAACTTGAATTAATATCTGCGAAATATCAACACAAGAATTAAGCACACATAATCAAGAACAAATCAAGTATTTATCATATAGTTTAGAAAATAATAACAAGATTCATCTAGGTTTCATTCCCCTTCAGGTATTTGAAGGGTTTAGTTCATAATAATAAAGAAAAACTGTGACACCCCAAACCCGGTCAATACGCCACGACCGAATCTGGTATGTCACTAAGGAAAATATTTTTGAAAGAATCGAATTAACAATTAAATTTTGTGAAAAACTCTTTGAAATTCTTTATTTGTCGAAAATAAGTTAAAACTGAGATTTACTTTGAATTACATAAAACTTTAAAATAAGTGAATAAATCATAGATAAGAAAACATTTATATCTTTTTAAGAAAATTTGAAATATCACTTTGAAAATCCATTTGCAATTGAGTATAGAAACTTGAATTTTGGAAATCACTTAATTTGTTGAAAACACTTAACTAGTAATTTTTTTTTCTATCGAACTATTCACATTACCCGATGGTAAGATTTTTAAAACCATTGCGAGTTTTTAGTTTAGAAAACTTTGAGCTCAATTATTAGATTAACCAAGTGACATGCTTAAACATGTTTAGAATAAATCTCAAAGCATATAAATAATCCAAAACCATAATTAAAGAGGCCTTATTACAAATCCATAAAATATGAAAACCAAAAATTAAAATATGTTACCCAAATGGAAGTTCATGTAAAACCAAACTTTATTGCATGGCCTCCTCGAGTTCATCCGGCTCCATATCCGCGATCTCATGAATCACCTGAAAAGATAAGGGAGAAGGTGAGTCACCAGTGCATATTCCCTCTCCCGAGTAAATACCACATACTTACACAAATTATAACAAAGCAACATATATGTATAATGCACCCAACCTAGCCATCCATAACTCCTTTTCTACCCCGTGTGGTACCAAACCACTAGTGTCCAAAGACACAAATGTCATACCAAATCACTGGTGACCGTAGTCACGAATAATCCATCTGTGGGGCCAACCCACGTGTGATACCAAATCACTGGCAGACGATCCCATATCTCAAAAGTGGGGCCAACCCACGGTGGAATTAACCACAGGGACAAGTCGCTATGAGGTGCCAAACCTCCGGTGTCCAGAAGACACGAATGTGATACCAAATCACTGGTGGTGCCAAACCACCGGTGTCAGAAGACATGAATCATCAAGTTGTGGGGCCAACCCACGTGTGATACCAAATCACCGCGCGACGATCCCATATCTCAAAAGTGGGGCCAACCCACGGTGGAATTAACCACGAGGGGACAAGTCGCTATGAGGTGCCAAACCCTCGGTGTCCAGAAGACACGAATGTGATACCAAATCCGGTGGTGCCAAACCACTGGTGTCCAGAAGACACGAATCATCAATCTTCCCCCTCCACTCATATTGCCCATACCAATGCAATAGATAGACAAATCACGTCAATAAACTTTGATATGTATCTCATAACGAATATATCATAAATCATAGATCATAATTTCAATCCACATGTATTAACAACATATTGAAAGCGGACTTACCCGAATCCTCATTCATACCATCATGGTATCATATCCGAGATCTCATCGATTTACCCACTTTCATAATATGATTAGTTATAACACACAAATATACATATATAAACCAAGTTATAAAGTGTGTAAGATACACACCTTTCACCAACGCAATACTAAAATCCAAAGATCCGCTCTACCGCACTAGATCACCTTGCCCCTACATTCGGCCAATGCTTAAATCATTACTATAGACCATTCGGCCAACCACAATCCTTATCCACCATAGCCTTTGGCTTTACATCCATTAAAGAATAATGAATCGACAAGATTTCTTACCACTTGACTTACCAACCTTTGATCGCTAGAGAAAACTTAGATCGATTGCTTAGAAGTCCCAAAAGCCTAAATGAATAATCGATTCCTATAATGGTTAGAACCTTGCTAACAATGCCCAAAGATTCGGCTTTTTGTCACAAGAGAATGACTTAGAAAAGAGAAAAGAAATAATAATAAAATCGGCCATGAACACTTACCTATTACCAAAACCGATTGAAGAAATCAAATGAAGTCCTACCCTTGAATATTCGGCCAAAAATAAATCAAAAGAATATGAGAGTTTCGGCTATAAAAAGAGAAGAAGAAATAAAATGTAAAAGGGTGTTTTAACTTTGAGTAAATGAAAATGAAATGGGATTTGAGATGAAGAATGATTCGGCCAAGAAAGTGTAAAGGAAAATGTGATTTGAATAATATTGAAAGAAAGAAAAAGAGAGAGATGTGGGAGAGATTCGGCCAAACACTTCTTTGCTAAAAAGAAAGTGCACAAAAATGCACAAAGATAGATTGTAGTTTCGGTTTCAAAAGAGCAAATGAAAGAAAGGAAAATGGTATGATTTGATTCAACAAAATGAGGCTAAAATCAAAAGCAAAATGCACCAAAATGCACAAGACACATTCGGCCAAGGAGGAAAGTTTTTGGAGAGGAAAAAAAAACAATTGCAAAAGATGTTCAAATGACAAAAATTGGCCAACTATCCCCCCCAAGCTACCTATCACATTCGGCCACCCCTTAGACACCCATGCCGTCCACATACATCCACTAAAGGCCTAGGAATACCTTCCAAAACATCATCCTAAAACCAAGCCTTATGTCTCCCCAACCTTCCATAACCTTAAGATTCTTATCCCCAATTTCAAGCTTTCCTTAAACAAAAATTCAACTTGCCAAAAGATGAAAGTCCAACCTATCATAAACAATGGTTGACCAGTCCATAAATGCTAGGATTCAAAAATAAGCCTTCAAAATGCTAAACATGCTACTCGAACCTCTAACCTCAAGCAACCTTTCAAGCTCCTTAACCATCTTGCCACTTACTCCTCTTGTGCTTTAATTAACACTTAAATTAACTTAAGTGCTAAGCTCACTTAATCCACTTCATTAAATAAACCATACTAAAAATTATTCTAGCTTCCTTAATAAAATCAAGCCTTCACAAGACTATGCTAACACACAAAATTCATACCCGAGCCAACACAAATAATACTCAAATTTTGGGATGTTAGAATTCTACCCTTAAGAAAATTTAGTCCTCGAAATTACACGATCAAAATAGTTGAGGATCTGCTTTGCCTCATTACATCCTCCGGTTCCCACGTAGCTTCCTCCACGCCATGATTACGCCATAAAACCTTCACTAAAGGCTGTCTTCCTAAGCAAAACTTTCACATCTCGATCTAGGATGCGCACAGGTTCTTCTTCTATCGTCGATCTGGACTCACCTCTATTTCCTCTCTTTTGCCACAACATGCGATGGATCGAGCGATAGCGTCTAAGCATGGAGACATGGAACACATCGTGAATCGACTCACTCGATGGCAACTCGAGGTGATAGGCTACTGGTCCCACTCGTCTCAACACCTTATACGGTCCAATGAACCTTGGACTTAACTTACCTTTTCTCCCAAATCTTAACACTTTCTTCCATGGCGAGACCTTGAGAAAAACTTTGTCACCCACGGCAAACTCTATATCCCTCCGCTTGAGATCGGTATCGACTTTTCCCTATCCGAAGCTTCCTTGAGACGAGCACGAATCGTCTTAACCTTATCCTCGATCTCTCGCAACCAACTCGGTCCTAACATCGGCGCTCACCCAACTCGGTCCAACATGTAGGCGCATGCGACACCTCCTACCATACAACGCCTCATATGGTGCCATCTTAATGCTTGCTTGGTAACTATTGTTGTATGCGAACTCACTAATGGTAAAAACTCTTCCCAGTGCCTCAAGTCCAAAACACATCCTCTCAACATATCTTCTAAAATCTGAATAACCCTTTCCATTGCCCGTCGATGTGGATGAAATGCGATGATCGAAATCCAACCGCACTCCAAAGCCTAATGTAATGCTCTCCAAAACCTCGATGTAAATCTAGGATCTCTATCTCGAGATGATCGACACGGCACACCGTGCAACCTCACTATCTCCGCTACATACAACTTAGCTAACCTGCAGGCGAATAATCCATCCTTACAGGAATGAAATGGTGACTTAGTCGAGACGATCCACAATCACCCAAATCGAATCCTTCTTACTAGGCGTAAGAGGTAATCCACCGACAAAGTCCATAGTGATCCTTTCCCACTTCCACTGTGGAATCTTCACCGGTGAAGTAACCTGGAGGGTGGCCGATGCTCGCCTTGACCTGGCGACACGTCGGACATTTACCCACAAACTCGGTTACCTCACGCTTGGACACTGCCACCAAAAGCGCTCTCTTAAATCCGATACATCTTGCTTCCTCCGGGATGCATAGCATATGGGCTGTTATGTGCATCTGAAGAATCCTTTGCCTCAACTCAACATCCTTTGGCATACAAGCTCTCCCTTTAAAACACAGTACTCCATATTTGGACAAACTATATTCCTCTAAACCTCCATTACGAATCGCAACCTCCGATCATTTTAAACCATCATCCTCTAATCGCTTCTCCTTGATTTGCTCTAACCAAGTCGGCTTGACTTGCGAGTTCCCAAAAGACTCCCATCGTCATATAAGCTCGGGCGAGCAAACATCGATCTTAAATCCGATACAACCTTACGGCTCAATGCGTGCGCCACCACGTTAGCCTTGCTTTGGGATGATATTCGATCGAGCGATCGTAGTCCTTCAACAACTCGATCCATCTACGCCTCAAGTTCAAGTCCTTACGAGTCAAAAGGTACTTAAGACTCTTGTGATCCGTGTAGACTATCGACTTCTCTCCATACAAATAGTGTCTCCATATCTTCAAAGCAAAAACCACGATAGCTAATTCCAAGTCATGCGTCGGATAATTAACCTCATGTGGTCTCAAGCTGTCGAGATGCATAAGCCACTACCTTCCTTCTTCTGCATCAAGACACATCCCAAACCAAGTATGTGATGCATCACAAGAAATCGTGAATTCCTTGCACGCCTCAAAGTTGAATCAAAACCAGAGCTTGATCAGAATCTTCTTCAACTTGTCAAAACTTCCTTGTCGCTTCTCGGTCCACACAAATGGAACTCCTTTCCTCAATAACTTGGTCATAGGTGCTTTGCTATCAAAGAAAATCCTTCTACAAATCTTGGTAATACCCCGCTGGACCTAGAAAACTCGAATCTCAGCCATCGACTTAGGCGGCTTCCAATCCAACAACGCCTCAATCTTCCGAGGATCCACTCTAATCCCCTCGGTGATACTACGTGACCCAAGAAAGTCACCTCCTAAGCGAACTCGCACTTACTAAATTTGGCGTACTGTTTGCTTTTCCTCGAGAACCGCAACACTACTCGCAAATGCGCATCATGCTCCTCTTCGACTTTGAGTATACCAAAATATTGTCTATAAATACCACAACAAACTGATCCAAAAGCGTTGGAATACTCGATTCATCATATCCATAAATGCGATCGGTAGCGTTAGTCAACCCAAACGGCATCACCAGAAACTCGTAGTGCCCATACCGAGTGCGAAAAGCTGTCTTATGGATATCAGTCTCTTTCACCTTTAGTTGATGATATCCAGACCTTAAATCAATCTTGGAGAAAATCGCTGCCCCCTTAAGCTGATCAAACAAGTCATCTATCCTCGGCAAAGGATACTTGTTTTTGATCGTCGACTTATTCAATCGGGCGAGTCTATACACATCCGCATCGTACCATCTTTCTTCTTGACAAAAAGTACCGGCGCTCCCCATGGCGAAACACTTGGTCGAATGAAACCTCGATCCAATAACTCCTAAACCGAGCCTTTAATTCCATCAATTCCTTGATTGCCATCCTATACGGAGCTATAGACACCGGCGCGCCGCTCGGGTAACAGATCTATACCAAATTCAACTTCACGGTCCAGAGGTAGTCCGGAAGTTCTTCAGAAATACGTCAACATATTCCTTTACCGTGCGGACATTCCCACATTAGACTCCTTAGCCTCCAACGCACACACATGGACCACGAATGCCTCACACCCTCTTTCTAACCAACTTCACGACTTTCAACGCAGATACCACGTTGGATAGATAATCTCTTCTATTCCCTATCATGACCACCTCTTCGCCTCAAGCGACTTCAAAACCATGCGCTTAGCGGCAAGAATCCAAACTTGCTCGGTGCTTGGCTAACGGTCCATCCCAAGTATCGGATCGAACTCCTCAAATGGCAATTCCATCGGATCGCCTACGAACGCTACCCCTTGGAGTTCTAGGGTACATCTCTATCTGACTTATTTACTTCTACAGAGTGACCTAGAGGGCTAAAT
The DNA here is from genome assembly GCA_025698515.1 of Gossypium sturtianum. Taxonomy (NCBI): domain Eukaryota; kingdom Viridiplantae; phylum Streptophyta; class Magnoliopsida; order Malvales; family Malvaceae; genus Gossypium; species Gossypium sturtianum. The sequence continues at coordinate 103,371,139 of CM046943.1, forward strand.
ACGGTCATCCTCCTAGAAGCGAGCCTCGAAACTAAGCTCATGGTCTCTACTATGTTCTCGGCAACATACGAATGTGTCGAACCCACATCTATCAAAGCGTTATATGGTTCACCAAAGATTAAGAACGCACGGTTATGACGTCCGGTGCGTCGCCCTCCTCTCGACGCTCTCGCTACATACACCAAACCAGGTTGTCTTGCCTCGGTGTTGCCGGCACCTCGCGGATGCTCCTCGACCTCGACGAACCATTACCTCCTCTACCATTACCACGACCTCTATGTGGTGGCGGTCCCTCATTTACGAACTAAGCACGACCTTGACCTCTCGACCGATTCTGTCTAGCTTACATGGGCGAGTCTCTCACACGATGATCCGGCCGAGCCACACTCGAAACATCCTTTCCTCCGGTCCAACATTCGTCCCAATGATATTTCCCACATCGATTACACCGCGGCTGGTCCCCACGATTAGCGAACAGCCTCCTGCACCGATTCGGCCCACTTTGCCTAGCCCTCTTTTGAGAATTACCGGTGATCCCGATGATCCGTAACCTCTCTTATGCTTGCTTCGGTCGTAACTCTGCCTTGCAGATTCCTTGATTCTTTCGGCTATCTTAGCCTTTTTCAACCAAAGCAGCAAACTCTCGCTCCTGATGTGGAGCAATCAACAATCTCAGCTCGTCCCTCAAACCATCTTCGAATCGAACACATCGCTCGTGCTCGATGCCACAATACCTCCAAAGATCTGGCTCGGTCTTAAAAATTACGCCTCATATTCTGACACAGACTTACTACCTTGGATCAAACTCAGAAATGCCTTACGCTGCACATCAATGTAATTAGACCCAACATATTTTCACTGATACGCTACCTTGAAATAATCCCAAGTGAGATCCTCCGCTGCAGCACCATTCTGTACTGTGAGCCACCACTGATATGACTCATCCCGACGAAGCGATACGATCCCTTTCAGCTTTTCCTCGGCATTCAGATCCAAATCATCCATGATTCACTCCGTCGCCTCTAGCCAATATTCAGCCGCACTAGGAGCCACGCCTGAAACACCTCAAAATACCTCAGCTCCATTGGCTCGAAGTCGCTAAGATACGGATTTCTGAATTCTCGTGCCTCCACCTATTCCAGCTACCCTCTCAAGAACTCGCAGCATCGCTTGAGACACTGCGTCATCCCCCGTTTGATCCTGTTGCTCAACTCCAACCGCTGGTGGTGGGGGTAGTGGTACCTCATTTTTGGATCCTTGACCGGACCTCACTGGCTCAGACACAGCCATCCTACCCCGACCGCGTCCACGAATCATACGACCTCAACCACGAGTACTCATGTCTAAAGTCTCGACTTATTTGATTAAAAAGTTTTATGGATTAGTCAATATTCCACTTTCTTTAAAGCACAGTTTTATGAATAATTTTAATAAGAAGTTGTTTCGCGAGTACATTCAACCTATAGTTTGGGTTTCTAGAGTAGTTCCTACTACTATACAATCATGCCAACATCATCATATCATATCATCAAAATCAACAGTTTGATGTACTTACCAGGGCGGATTGATGTCGGAGACTCGAGGCCATGCCTTTCCAACCATATAATTTTCAACAAAACATTTTAAAATCCATTCTTTAAAACATTTTGGGCCTCGGGCCCACAGCTGAGCTTTTGAACTTGGCTCTGATACCAATTTGTAACACCCCAAACCCGGTCAATACGCCACGACAGAATCGAACGGTATGTCACTAAGGAAAATATTTTTGAAAGAATCGAATTAACAATTAAATTTTGTGAAAAACTCTTTGAAATTCTTTATTTGTCGAAAATAAGTTAAACCGAGATTTACTTTGAATTACATAAAACTTTAAAATAAGTGAATAAATCATAGATAAGAAAACATTTATATCTTTTAAGAAAATTTGAAATATCACTTTGAAAATCCATTTGCAATTGAGTATAGAAACTTGAATTTTGGAAATCACTTAATTTGTTGAAAACACTTAACTTGTAATTTTTTTTCCTATCGAACTATTCATATTACCCGATGGTAAGATTTTTAAAACCATTGCGAGTTTTTAGTCTAGAAAACTTTGAGCTCAATTATTAGATTAACCAAGTGACATGCTTAAACATGTTTAGAATAAATCTCAAAGCATATAAATAATCCAAAACCATAATTAAAGAGGCCTTATTACAAATCCATAAAATATGAAAACCCAAAATTAAAATATGGTACCCAAATGGAAGTTCATGTAAAACCAAACTTTATTGCATGGCCTCCTCGAGTTCATCAGGCTCCATATCCGCGATCTCACGAATCACCTGAAAAGATAAGGGAGAAGGTGAGTCACCAAGACTCGGTGCATATTCCTCTCCCGAGTAAATACCACATACTTACACAAATTATAACAAAGCAACATATATGTATAATGCACCCAACCTAGCCATCCATAACTCCTTTTCTACCCCGTGTGGTACCAAACCACCTGGTGGTGCCAAACCACCGGTGTCCAAAGACACAAATGTGATACCAAATCATCGGTGACCGTAGTCACGAATAATCCATCTGTGGGGCCAACCCACGTGTGATACCAAATCACCGCGAGACGATCCCATATCTCAAAAGTGGGGCCAACCCACGGTGGAATTAACCACGGGGACAAGTCGCTATGAGGTGCCAAACCTCACGGTGTCAGAAGACACGAATGTGATACCAAATCACGGTGGTGCCAAACCACTGGTGTCCGAAGACACGAATCATCAAGTTGTGGGGCCAACCCACGTGTGATACCAAATCACTCGCAGACGATCCCATATCTCAAAAGTGGGGCCAACCCACGGTGGAATTAACCACAGGGACAAGTCGCTATGAGGTGCCAAACCTCTGGTGTCCGAAGACACGAATGTGATACCAAATCATTTGGTGGTGCCAAACCACTGGTGGTGCCAAACCACTGGTGTCCGAAGACACGAATCATCAATCTTCCCCCTCCACTCATATTACCCATACCAATGCAATAGATAGACAAATCACGTCAATAAACTTTGATATGTATCTCATAACGAATATATCATAAATCGTAGATCATAATTTCAATCCACATGTATTAACAACATATTGAAACGGACTTACACGAATCCTCATTCATACCATCATGGTATCATATCCAGATCTCATCGATTTACCCACTTTCATAATATGATTAGTTATAACACACAAATATACATATATAAACCAAGTTATAAAGTGTGTAAGATACACACCTTTCACCAACGCAATACTAAAATCCAAAGATCCGCTCTACCGCACTAGATCACCTTGCCCCTACATTCGGCCAATACTTAAATCATTACTATAGACCATTCGGCCAACCACAATCCTTATCCACCATAGCCTTTGGCTTTACATCCATTAAAGAATAATGAATCGACAAGATTTCTTACCACTTGACTTACCAACCTTTGATCGCTAGAGAAAACTTAGATCGATTGCTTCCGAAGTCCCAAAAAGCCTAAATGAATAATCGATTCCTATAATGGTTAGAACCTTGCTAACAATGCCCAAAGATTCGGCTTTTGTCACAAGAGAATGACTTAGAAAAGAGAAAAGAAATAATAATAAAATCAGCCATGAACACTTACCTATTACCAAAACCGATTGAAGAAATCAAATGAAGTCCTACCCTTGAATATTCGGCCAAAAATAAATCAAAAGAATATGAGAGTTTCGGCTATAAAAAGAGAAGAAGAAATAAAATGTAAATGGGTGTTTTAACTTTGAGTAAATGAAAAAGAAATGGGATTTGAGATGAAGAATGATTCGGCCAAGAAAGTGTAAAGGAAAATGTGATTTGAATAATATTGAAAGAAAGAAAAGAGAGAGATGTGGGAGAGATTCGGCCAAACACTTCTTTGCCAAAAGAAAGTGCACAAAAATGCACAAAGATAGATTGTAGTTTCGGTTTCAAAAGAGCAAATGAAAGAAAGGAAAATGGTATGATTTGATTCAACAAAATGAGGCTAAAATCAAAAGCAAAATGCACCAAAATGCACAAGACACATTCGCCAAGGAGGAAAGTTTTGGAGAGGAAAAAAAAACAATTGCAAAAAGATGTTCAAATGACAAAAATTGGCCAACTATCCCCCAAGCTACCTATCACATTCGGCCACCCCTTAGACACCCATGCCATCCACATACATCCACTAAAGGCCTAGGAATACCTTCCAAAACATCGTCCTAAAACCAAGCCTTATGTCTCCCCAACCTTCCATAACCTTAAGATTCTTATCCCCAATTTCAAGCTTTCCTTAAACAAAAATTCAACTTGCCAAAAGATGAAAGTCCAACCTATCATAAACAATGGTTGACCGTCCATAAATGCTAGGATTCAAAAATAAGCCTTCAAAATGCTAATCATGCTACTCGAACCTCTAACCTCAAGCAACCTTTCAAGCTCCTTAACCATCTTGCCACTTACTCCTCTTGTGCTTTAATTAACACTTAAATTAACTTAAGTGCTAAGCTCACTTAATCCACTTCATTAAATAAACCATACTAAAAATTATTCTAGCTTCCTTAATAAAATCAAGCCTTCACAAGACTATGCTAACACACAAAATTCATACCCGAGCCAACACAAATAATACTCAAATTTTGGGATGTTACAAAAACATCTCAGAAGAAAAGATAAAACAAAACATAAGAAATCCCTAAAACTCCCTGAAGGAATTGAAGAGGAGATCCTCCGTCTTGAGTAGAATTTTGGCTCTTGGAGATGGATCAACTGGCTATCCCTTGAGAGTTTCCCACAAATCTGAGCTTTTTGGCTCGGCTCCTTGGCCTAGCTAAACGCCCTGACAAAAGCCCTGGCAGAAGGCTTCTGCCGAACTCCCCCCTTAAGTTGCCCCCTAGGGTGTTTATATAGGTTTTGAGATGTGTTACTTGGCCTTCAAGTATCCTAATTTGAGTGCAATTCCTATTTGGGGGTTTAATTAGACTTTGGAGTGTGTTTCTTTGCCTCCAAGCATCCAAATCCAAGTAAAACTTCTCTTGGCCGCAGCAGGGACACGGCCATGGCACACGTCCGTGTGAATCGTGGCCAGGCCGTGTTGGACTCCTTTCATGAGGCACGACCGTGTGGTCTTGGGCCCAGGCCGTGTCTAGTATATTGAGGAGGCACGGCCATGTGGGTTTTAGTCCAGGCTGTGTCGATTTCTTTTTTGGCCCATTTTGGTCCGTTTTGAGCCCGTTTCTCGTTCTTTTTATTCTTGGGTACTTTCCTGAGTATAAGACATGAAAAGAAAGGATTAAGAGCACCTTTTTACATAAACCAAGGGATAAATCATCCAAAAGTATGCTAAATATGGGATTAAAATATGTTACTATTTCGGTTTATCAATTGGCTTTGCCATCAGAGTTAGATAAGATTCACGATGTGTTTCATGTGTCAATTTTGAGACGCTACCATCAGATCCTTCACATGTAATTACCCTGTCAGAGATAGAGATTCATCCCGACATGACTTATGGTGAAGAACCAGTTAAGATTTTAGCTCAGGAAGTCAAGCAGCTAAGGAATAAAAGTCTTGCCCTGGTAAAATTATTGTGGCAAAGACATGGAATAGAAGAAGCTACGTGGGAACCAGAAGATATCATGAGAAACCAGTATCAAAACCTGTTTGCTGGTAAGATTTTCGAGGACGAAAATTCCTAAGAGGAGGAGAATTGTAACATCCCGATTCAGGGCCTAGTCAAAATAGTGGTACGAGACCACAAACCCGAGTCAGTAAAATTGAGTTCTTAAGGTTTATGACATGTTTGCATGATAGTATTAAAGTTCCATGTAGAAATTTTGTGAAATTGACATGGAATGATCAAATAGGACTAAATTGCAAAAGTTGCAAAATATGAGTTTCTAGAAGCTTTTTGTATGAAATAGCTTTAGAATATTAATTAGAAGTCCTTAAATAGAAATTTTCCCAAATTATAAGTTTTGGACAAAAATGGACATGAGTTAGTAAAAGGGAAATTTTTAAAGTGAAGGGCATTTTGGTCATTTGTCTAATAATTGATTAAAATAGGAAAAAGATGATAAAAATCTATTCATCTTCTTCCTCTTGTGCCGAAAATTTGGAGACTCCATAGCTAGGGTTCTTCATTTTTTTCAAGCTTGCTAGTAAGTTCATCTTAGCCCCATTTTTAATATTCTTCGTGTTTTTGAAGTTTTTGTATTATGAATTAGCTATTTTTAGCTATAAAATGAGCTAAGATGCATGTTCAAAAATCTACCCAAGAGTGACATGCTTGTAAAATGATATTTTATGGAAGTTTATGAGAGTTTGATGTTAGATAAACATCTTTTTCTAAGTGAATTTCATGAAAAATGCTAGTAAGGACTAGTTTTTAAAAGTTATGGAATTGGTCATACCTATTAGAAATAGTGGGAATTGATGATTGCTATAGTAGAGAAAATGAATTAGCTAAGCATGAAGTTTAATAATGTTGAGTGAGATTCATTTTACGAGCCTTGGGGCAAAAGTGCAAATATGAGAAAGTATAGGGGCAAAATAGTAATTTTGCCAAAGTATGTGTTAAGAGTCATTTTAGTCAATGTGAGTATTAAATGATCTATTTGTGATTATAGATCCAAAAAAATGAAGCCCGGATCGAAACCGAGGCAAGAACAACGTCGAGGACTAAATTGCATATCTACATACATTTTTGTATACCGAGGTAAGTTTGTATGATTTCTAAGCTTTATGATTAATATCATTGAATTGCTTGGTATAATGTATAATATTATCATGAAAATGTTTAATGTCATGTTAAACAAAGAAATCAATAAGATTAAGCAAGAGAAATTCCCTATTCAAGTTGAATTACCTAGGATACTCGATCTACCACATGAAATGAGAAAGCCCGTATAAGACCAAGCCAAGGCATGGCATCGGAAACCAAGCAAGTTATCATGTAAGACCAAGACAAGTCTTGGCATTGAAGAGTTTTTTTATGAGATGAAGACCCATGTAAGTCCAAGCCAAGGCATGGCATTGGTGAGTCGCCAAGCAAAGATGTCATGTAAGTCCAAGACAAGTCTTGGCATTGAAAAGCTATCAAGAGATAGAGATCCCATGTAAGTCCAAGCCAAGGCATGGCATTGGTGAGTAACAAGAAAGATTTCATGTAAGTCCAAGCCAAGGCTCGGCATTGACCAGTTCATGAGTAAAGATACCAAGTAAGACCATGTCAAGACATGGCAATGGTAAGTTCCCAAGGGAACTCACGAGAAAGACTTCGTATAAGTCCATGTCAAGACATGGCCTCGAACCCAAGATGGGATATTCCATGTAAGACCGTATCTAGGATATGGCTTTGGCATCAAGTTATATGTGGAGTGAGATTTAGTGTCCTCGGTTATTCATAGAAATTCATCGGGGAAAACGAGTAAAGCTCAAATGAGATAATAAGAAAGTTGAGTAAGCAAAGTTATTATCAAGTGGAAAATGAGTATTATTCATGTTATGAATTATAAGTTAGAGATTATGATTATTATGCTAAAGTATGTTGATCAATGTGATCAAGTGATACAGGTACCTTGTTTACCTCACAAGTATGAGACTAGTAAGTATCATGAGATTTGTAAGAATCAAGTATGAGTAAGTAAGCTTTATAGCTGAAATTTATGGTACCATTGTTTATGTCAAATGGTTTATATTAAGCAAGTATGTTGCTATGAGCATTATGCAAACTTACTAAGCTAAATGCTTACGTCTTTTATTCTTTCTTTCTATGTAGTCCCGCCAAGCTAACTTGTGGATGGTTGAAGTCGGAGCTCGAAGCACACTATCAATCCTTATTTTGGTATAGCCAAGTTGAAATTATATTAAGTATGGCATGTATAGGAAACATTTCATTTTGAGTATATGTCTTAGAAAGGGCAAAAGTATGGGCTATCAAGTTTATTATTCTTTGTAAATGGCTAAGTGATTGGCCAAGATTGACTAAGGATGTATGTTATTGATATCAATGAAGCATGTTATATTGTTCATGAAAGATGTAATACTTGAGTTGTTGAATTGAGCTTGAGTTTGGTCTTGATTTCAGGGTGGCAATTGGCTTGGTAAATAGCCACTAAGTGCCCACACGGATGGACACACGGGCGTGTGTCTAGGCCGTGTAAACCCTGCCCCATTGTATCTTAAGTCAGAATAGACCACGGACCAGTCACACGGGCGTGTGTTTAGACTCTAGGCCATGTTAAGGTAGTCAGTGTGCACCACGGGTGGTAAGCATGGGCGCGTGCCTTGGCCGTGGGGCAATTGGCAGAATGCTGGGGTTTTAGGCACGATTTGAAGCCACGGGCGTGTCCAGGCCGTGTGTATTTTGCCAGTATCCACCACGGGAGAAAGACACGGGTATGTTTTAGGGGTGCACGGGCATGTCCCATACAACATAAGCATGTGACCCCTGCTCTAAAGAAAAGTTTCTTAATAAGTTCCGAAAGTTTTTAGATAAGTGTTTAAGGCCTGGTAGGCTCATGAACGGTATGAGTGGACTGAGAAAGAGAAGTTTTTAATTTGGAACAAATTTTTATAGCCCGTAAGTACATGTTTAAGTGAGTTCAAGCATGGTAATGTCTCGTATCTAGTCTTGGTCTCAGACTCGGGTATGGGGTGTTACAGATCACATTTTTCGCATACTTTGTGTGAGCTTTCGACGTATCCGATATTATTCTAAGTGGTTCAACGGGCATAAAAAGGGAAGGAACGGTAAGTATACAAATGACTTATGTCATGAAAACTATGAAAGGAATTGTTAAATGAAAGTATGTCTATGTTCATGAAATTGATGATTTCAAGTGAATTTATGAATTAATGTACTAATATGTGTTGTTGATGATGTTTAGGCTTGTGCCAAGCTATCGATTGGATTGTATCATGTTTAATTTTAAAGTTATGCATTGAAATGTTAAGTATCCAAATGGAAATATGCTTATGTTCATGAAAGAGTGGTAAGAATCATAGTATGCATTTTCTAATGAAAAGGTTTATATAGTATGTATTTTCTAATGAAATGGTTTATCATGTGGTTGATGTTTATGCTTATGTTTTGTATTATGCAAATGAAACGATAAGTTCAAAATTGAGATGTAATATGATAAAAAAGGGATTTATGAGTTGTATGATGTACTTATATGTGAGAAGTTTATGTACGCTATGGATGAATTTAATAGTTCATGAACAAATATACTAATTAGTGTATTGATATTGTTATTTAAGTTTATGCTAAGTAAATGGAATGGAAAGTAAGTAAAAGAAGTAGTTCATAGTTTTATGAAAATGTTAATGATGGTGTAAAATGTCTTATAAAATCCTATTATGTTAGGAATAAAAATATATATGATGTTGATAGACTTATTCATTTGTGAGTTAATGGTTATGTAGTTAGTAAATCTTGAGGCATTGGTATAGGTTTATTTTTAACCTATAAATTTCATTGTTCAAATGGATTGTTATGTTTATAGTTTATACGAGCTTACTAAGCATTCATTGCTTACGTAGTTATTTTTCCTTTACTTTACAGATTATCAGAAGCTCGGCCGGTTTGGAAGCTAGTCGAATATCTATCGCACTATCCAGAGAATATATCGGTAGATTTTGATGTTTTAGTCAAGGTTATAATGGTATGTATAGGTGGACTTGTGTTTAATGATCTAGTTATTATATTTGGCATGTATATGTTATTACGGTTGATGTACTTATGGTACTTCGATGCCTTGATGATTAGTGTTATTATGGAAAAGTTGATGTATGTTTTGAATGACCGATTGGGTACATGATGGTGTAGTTTCAATGTGGTCAATTATGGTATAATTTGGTATGGAATTAAGCTAGATATGTATGGATGAGTTATGGTCAAATATGTATAAGTTTAGTTATATGTGTTTGAGATGCATGAGAGCAATGGTTCAAATGGTAAGTTATATTGACATGGTATAAATCAAGTATGGTATGTTTTGAAATTGTAGCAACGTGACCAAATATGCATATGTGTAGTTAGGTTGAATGCTTGCTTTTGAGGTGCCTTATATGACATATTGGTTGAAAGAAAATTTGGTCATTTGAATTGGTCATATTGTGTATGTTTTGGCATGTTTTGGTGCCTTGATCATAGGTGGATATGGCTTGTAGGTACTTGTTGGATATGGGTGAAATAAATGGCTCAATTTTGGCCAATTTCATGTCCACACGGCCTAAGACATGGGCATGTGTCTCAGCATGTGTCACACACGGCTATGCGACACAGCCATGTGTTCCTTGTAAGTTTTAAAGGTTGCTTTTCGAAAGTTACATAGCTTAGCACACGACCTGGCACACGGGCATGTGAGGCCATTTCGAAGGTTACACGGCCTGGCACACGAGCGTGTGGCTTGGCCGTGTGATCAAAGTCAGAGTGTTACACAGGCATGGACACGGGATGGAACATGGCCACGTGTCCCTATTTTGAATGTTACATGGCCTGAGACACGGGTGTGTGTCTCAGCCGTGTGGGTCACACGGCCTGGCTACAGGGTCGTGTGACCATTGCAGTGTGAATTTTTCTAACTTTTTCCTCAATGTTTCAAATGTTTTCGATTTAGTCTCGAATCATTTCTAAAGTGTTTCTAAGGCCTCGAGGGCTTGAAAAAAGGACGATATGCATGTGTATGAATGAATTATATTATGGTTAATGAAATGTTTGGAAATGAATGTTTAAAGTTATGTTTTCACGGTAATGCTCCGTAATCCTATTCCGTCGACGGATACGGTTTAGGGGTGTTTTAGTGTTGTTTTAGAAAAAAACCATTTGATTATCACTCATCTTTGTAAAAAGTCGATGTTAAACTAATGTAGTGGGAAAAAGAAATCATTTTTCAAGTAATTTTGTAAACCTATTTGCCTTATCAATTTAAAAAAAAAAACAGTTCCTTTGCATTTCCCGGGTATTATGCTTGAGTAATTTATGCATGCAAAAATCCCCAAATGAAAGGTTACCAAGCCACAGACCAAAAATAATTAAAAAATTACAAATCAAAACCAATAGAGACTGATTAATACTTATTAAAAAAAGTCCAAGGTCCAAGGTGATTCTCCGTATGTTGGGTTTCGTCCTAGTTTCAAAGTTTACCTGAAAAGTTAAACACTATAGGGGTGAGCTTATGAAAGCTCAATGTGAGTTGAATAGTTATTTACACAGTCATAAATATCAAATAAGTGAAACATATTAGCATTAAGAGAAGAACACATAACCATCATTGGAATTTCATATCATTACTTAGCCATTATCAAATCGATGTCACACAGTATATGAGCATGGGTCATCATTCATTCGAGTAACAATCATTAATTTTAATACCATTCAATTCAACACAATACAGTACGTAGCAGAAATCAATAACATTTGAGTATGTCTGGAACGACAGAAATGTGCAAGTGTACACAATCGCAACAAGTAATTAAGTGACAAGTAAATGTTGAGTTATTGTACCCACAGGGACTGTGAAAAGAATTATTTATGAATGAAATTTAAAACACTTTGGTGAAGAAAAATATTTTGATTTGAGAAATGATTAAACACTAGAAAACAAAGTAAAATAAATAAAATAAAGTTCTAGTACACGATTTCAAAAGCTGATTTTAATCAAGATGACATAATTGTGTTAGATTAATTACATTTCTTAACTTAGAATTATTAAACTCATGTTTATGTTGTTACGAATAAATTCACGGAAACTCGGTAATTTTCTAACTTATGAACATACTTACCTACCAAAATCCATTTACGTAACACCCCAAACCCAGTCAATACGTTACGACCAAATCTGGTATGTTACAAGAAAGGTAGTTTTGAAACTTTCCACAGAACATCGTAATTTGGAAAAACTTTTCGTTTAGTGATTCCATCTTAAAGACAATTTAAAATTTTGTTTGAAGATTTTCTTACCACCTTCTATTTAAAAATGAACTAAAAAGTCGTAAACGGTTTTGTTTTACTGACAGTCAAATCGGGAATTCCATAAACGTGACATTTGAAAATGATGTTGAGGTTTTAAGAAAATCTCAGATTATTTAGCTTAAACCTTTAATCGCTTGTCATCTTTTGTTAATACTTTAAAAATATGATTGTTTATATTTTTATTTTAGGATACTCCTTATTTGACAATTCATAAGATATGCAATAACCAATTTAAAACAAAAACCCAAATTAAAGTTATGGAGGCCTTATTACATTGCAAAATCCCAAAATTAAAAAGTAAGTTTAAATAAGAAACGGAAGTTTACGAGAAAATAATGCATGGCCACCTCAAGCCCACCTCGGCTCCAAATCCGTAACTAGGGGTTACCTGCAAAATTAAGTAGAGGGGTGAGTCACCGAGACTCAGTGTGTAATTCCCCTTATAACGCAATCGGGCTTTAAGCCCACAGATGCACATTGGGCCTTAGCCCTCACAATATAGCATATTAAAAATGTATGCAATGCATTGACCTAACCTAGTTTTCCATCCTCTAGGTCACACCGATCACCAAACACCCGTGGCATCAAGCCACTGTGGTTCCAAACCACTTGTGGTCCTGCACCACTTGTGATAGAGTCACAGAATATATAAACATGGGGCCAACCCACTGTGGTCCCAGACCACTGTGACAATCTCTGATAAGTATATGTGGGGCCAACCCACTGTGGTACCAAACCACTGAGATAAGTCACTGATAAATATATGTATACGTGGTTCCAAAACCTTTGTGGTCCCTGCACCACTGTGATGAAGTCACTAAATCACACTTCCCCTGTCAATCATATCCCAAAGCCCATGCAACATATTATCATACTGAGATGAATGCAAACATACTTTCAATGTACAACAGATAATGGATTCATACATACATATCTTCGAAAGTAAAATCATAGAGGTACTTACCCCATGTCTCCAACCTTACCCACAAGGGTATCTCAACTATCTATCTGATGTTTGGCTTTTGCCAACAACACGATTACTAACGCAAATAATAAAGAAAAGTGTGAGCGTTACACACACCTGATTACGCGTAAGACTAAACTCTCTAGATTGTCGACACTTTCACTAGCAGAAACAACCGCGATTTGTCTATCCCAAGCAGAAGTCGGCTTCCTACCATAGCCTGGCGGAAAGTCTCGAACCGCCGACACAGCACGTTGCTTAAACTTAGGAGTAGAGACTACGACTCCACTTCCCTCCTTAGTTTGGCTAGCACTCGCATCCATGGAGAGAATCTTTGATCAGTACCCAAGGAGAAACGTAGGTTGACTAACAAAAGAATTTGATTAAGGCAGACTACAATTGAAAGGGATGAAATAGCCAAGAAAACACAAAGATGGCTCCTTACCTTAAGAACCCGGATGGAGTGATCAGATTCGGCAATCAACAAACCTTCAGGCTTTGGACCTCCAACGTTCGGCTAATGGGGTTTCTTGAAGTAAACGTTCCAAAATAAGAGAAGAAGAAGAAGGGTTTAGCCAAAATCTAAACACCAAAAACAAAATAGCCATTCGGCTATGACCACAAAGATTCGAAAGAAATAAAGAATGAAACGAAAGAGTCCCCCCTTACCTTAACCAATAGAAACCGATTGAAGAGACTTCCTGCGGCCAAAGATTCCTAGCACCTTGTTTCGCAATGTTCGGCTAACAGAAAAAGAGTGTAAGAATAGATTTAGTGTGGTGTCAAAGGAGATTCAGCTATGGTGAAAAGGTGTAGAAACGAAACACACAAGAGAAAAGAGTGAGCAGTATGTTTCGGCTAGAGAAGAAAAGAGTGTAGAAGAGCAAACCGCTAGAGAAAAAGAATGAAAGGAAAAAGAAATGCCCGAGTGGTCACCCTAGTTTCGACTAATGTCAAAGAAGCAAGAAGAGATGAAGAGAAAAAAGCTGAAAGTTTCGGCACAAAGAGAAGTAGAAAACTGAAGGAGAGAAAAAGAAAGAACTCCCTAAGACCCTTGCAAAAATTCGGCACTCTCCCTATATGATCGAAAATGCCAAAATGAAAATGCCTACTACTCAAGAGAATTTCGGCACACTCACCTATCCAAGCAACTAAACCGAAATCCCCCCTCCAAGCTCCCCACATTCGGCCAACACCTCCACCATCACCTAATCCATTGATTTGCTTCACCAAATACTCCCCATCCCTCATTCAAATTGGTTTGACCAATTCAAACTCCTCCAAGCTCTCTTGTCAATCCATTTGAATGCATTGACCTATTCAAACACCACCTTTGAAGAGTCCAAGCCGAAACCACCACTCCTTCACCTTGGCACAAAAAATAAAGCTCCATAACGAGGCTTATGGGATTCGAACTCCTCCCCTTCTGCTCCTACAAGTGACGCTACCCCCACTTGGACACAAGCTCCTTTGTGTCATCAAGCACACGCAAATAAACTTAAAGCCTGCTCCTACTAGCTCTCCCCCATTAGATGCCCAAAACAGAAAATTTCACCAAGGCTCTGGCTTGAACCCGAGCCTCACCAGGACCCCCAAGCACACCTAAATAACAAGCAGAACAAGCCAAGCACATAGAAAAGCATAAAATGCAGAACCACTAATTCTAAGATGTTACAGTTCTACCCCCTTAAAGAAATTTCAGCCTCGAAATTTACCTGATCAAAAGTGGTGAGGGCATTGTTGTCGCATGACATCCTCTGGCTCCCACGTGGCTTCTTCTGAACCGTGATTCCGCCATAAGACTTTAACCAACGAAACTGACTTCCTTATCAACACTTTAACATCTCGATCTAAGATCAGAACTGGTTCCTCTTCAAAAGACAAATTAGGTCTTACTTCAATTTCCTCTACCGGCACTATGTGAGATGGATCCGAACTATAGAGTCTTAACATTGAAACATGAAATACATCATGTATCCGATTCAACTCTGGCGGTAACTCAAGCTGATACGCTACTGGTCCCACATGTTTCAACACTTGATAAGGCCCGATGAATCTGGGGCTCAACTTGCCCTTTCGTCCAAACCTTAAAACCTTCTTCCAAGGTGAAACTTTTAGAAAAACTTGATCACCCACTGAGAATTCTATCTCCTTACGCTTCAGATCTACATACGATTTCTACCTGTCGAAAGCTTCCTTCAACCGAGACCAAATCAACTTAACCTTTTCCTCCGTCTCTGAAACCAATTCTGGACCCAAAAACTGTCGCTCACCCAACTCTGTCCAGTAGGTAGGAGTACGACACTTACGACTATATAACGCTTCATAGGGTGCCATCTGAATATTGGATTGATAGCTATTATTGCATGCGAATTCTGCCAACGGTAAGAAATCCTCCCAACTACCCCTGAAGTCGATAACACAACCTCTCAACATATCTTTCAGAATCTGAATTACCCTCTCGATCGACCATCGATGCACGTGGATGAAACGCCGTCTTTGAAATCCGATCTTGTACCCAACACTTTATGTAACGCCTTCCAGAACCGCGATGTAAACCTAGGGTCTCTGTCTGATATGATAGACAATGGTACCCCATGTAACCTCACAATCTCTACTACATACAGCTTGGCTAACTTCTGTAGTGTGTAATCAACATAAATCGGTATGAAATGAGCAGACTTCGTCAACCGATCGACAATCACCCACACTGAAACCTTTCTAGTAGGCGTAAGAGGTAGCCCACTAATAAAGTCCATAGTTATCCTCTCCCACTTCCAAAGTGGAATCTTCACTTGGTCAGAGCAACCACAAGGCGGTGATGTTACGCTCTCTTCACCTCACCGACACGTCAAGCACTTACTCACAAACTCGGTAACTTCTTGCTTCAAACCTGGCCACCAAAACTGTTCACGCAAATCTCGTTACATCTTACTCCCACCGGGATGCATAGCGTATGGACTACTATGTGCCTCCTGCAGAATCCTCTGTCTCAACTCGAAATCCTTTGGCATACAAACCTTTCCACGAAAGCACAATACTCCATCACTGTTCAGACCAAATCCTTCTGTCTCACCACCTTCGACTTGCTGAAGTCGAGAACTTAACAATTCGTCTGAAGTCTGCTTCTCCTTAATCTAACATACCCATGAAGGCTTCACCTGAAGTTTGGCTAATAAACTTCCATCGTCATACAAACTGAGATGAGCAAACATTGTTCTCAAATCCGCTATTATCTTACGACTCAATGCATCCGCCACTACGTTAGCTTTACCTGGGTGATACTCGATCGAGTAATCGTAGTCTTTCAACAATTCAATCCACCTCCGCTACCTTAAATTCAACTCCTTCTGGGTAAGGAGATATTTCAGGCTCTTATGATTGTTACAACGATACCCCGAGCATAACGGCTTAAACTCAGGAATTCTGCCTCATATTCAGCCACTGACTTATTCCCTTGGACCAAGTTTAAAAATGCCCTCCTCTCGGCGCCCACGTAACTTGTCCCAACATACTTTCCACTGGAATCTTGACTTAAAGAAGTCCCAGGTAATACGGTCCGCTGACGTACCATCTCTTACCGTGAGCCACCATTGGTATGCCTCATCTCGATGGAGGGACACTACTCCTTTCAACTTTTCCTCTACAGTACAATCAAGATCGTCTATGATTCGTTCAACCGCTTCGGCCGAAGACTCACCACGTTAGGAGCCACACCGAGAAATGCCCCTAAATATCTCAAGCCCCATTAGCTCAGAGTCGCTCAAAAATAGATTTTCGAGCTACTGATCCTGTGCTCCAGCAACCCACTCCAAAACACGTAACATAGCTTAAGACACAGCATCGTCCACCAGTTTGGTCATGGAATCCTGCTTCCGCAATTGGTGATGCTGGCACTTTACCTTCTGGCCCATGCCCTGATTCTGAGGGTTCAGCCTCAACACCACGGCCTCTACCACGGCCGCGCACACCACGTCCACGTCTTCTAGCGCTCATGATTACGAATTCGACTTAATCTGATTAAAATTTTATGAGTTAGCATTTCTTACACTGTTTATTACCGGACAGTCTTATGAAAATAGCATTAGAAGTAGTTTTCACAAAACATATTTCTAAAGGTCTCAGGTTCTAAAGTTGAATTTCTTAGAACTATCTATCACAATAAAAATTTTCATAAGAATTCATACAGTAATCAGAAAACTTACAGTGCAGATTGGTGCTGGAGACTCGGGTGTCATACTTCCAGAAAACATGTATTTTTCTAAACTATATTCCAAACCAACTTTTGAAAACATTTTGAACCCCAAACCCACAGCCGAGTTTTGTAACCTAGGCTCTGATACCATAATTGTAACACCCCAAACCCGGTCAATACGTTACGACCGAATCTGGTATGTTACAAGAAAGGTAGTTTTGAAACTTTCAACAGAACATCGTAATTTGGAAAAACTTTTTGTTTAGTGATTCCATCTTAAATACAATTTAAAATTTTGTTTGAAGATTTTCTTACCACCTTCTATTTAAAAATGAACTAAAAAGTCGTAAACAGTTTTGTTTCACGAAGGCCGAAATCAGGGAATTCCATAAACGTGACATTTGAAAATGATGTTGAGGTTTTAAGAAAATCTCCAGATTATTTAGCTTAAACCTTTAATCGCTTGTCATCTTTTGTTAATACTTTAAAAATATGATTGTTTATATTTTTATTTTAGGATACTCCTTATTTGACAATTCATAAGATATGCAATAACCAATTTAAAGCAAAAACCCAAATTAAAGTTATGGAGGCCTTATTACATTGCAAAATCCCAAAATTAAAAAGTAAGTTTAAATAAGAAACGGAAGTTTACGAGAAAATAATGCATGGCCACCTCAAGCCCACCTCGGCTCTAAATTCTCAACTAGGGGTTACCTGCAAAATTAAGTAGAGGGGTGAGTCACCGAGACTCAGTGTGTAATTCCCCTTATAACGCAATCGGGCTTTAAGCCCACAGATGCACATTGGGCGTTAGCCCTCACAATATAGCATATTAAAAATGTATGCAATGCAAATGACCCAACCTAGTTTTCCATCCTCTAGGTCACTGAATCGACTAAACACCCGTGGCATCAAGCCACCGTGGTTCCAAAACCACCGTGGTCCTGGACCACTTGTGACAGAGTCACAGAATATATAAACGTGGGGCCAACCCATCGTGGTCCCTGCATAACCGTGACAATCTCTCGATAAGTATATGTGGAGCCAACCCCATTGTGGTACCAAACCATTGAGATAAGTCATCGATAAATATATGTATACGTGGTTCCAAACCATCGTGGTCCCGCACTCACTTTGTGACAGAAAGTCACTAAATCACACTTCCTCATCAATCATATCCCAAAGCCCATGCAACATATTATCAAACCGAGATGAATGCAAACATACTTTCAATGTACATGAGACAATTGATTCATACATACATATCTTGAAAGTAAAATCATAGAGGTACTTACCGGTGTCTCCAACCTTACCCACAAGGGTATCTCGACTATCTATACTGATCGTTTCGGCTTTCAGCCAACACAGTTACTAACGCAAATAATAAAGAAAAGTGTGAGCGTTACACACACCTGATTACGCGTAAGACTAAACTCTCTAGATTGTCGACACTCTCACTAGCAGAAACAACCGCGATTTGTCTATCCCAAGCAGAAGTCGGCTCCCTACCACAGCCTGGCCGAAAGTCTTGAACCATCGACACAGCACGTCACTTAAACTTAGGAGTAGAGACTACGAGTCCACTCCTCTCCTTAGTTTGGCTAGCACTGGCATCCATGGAGAGAATCTTTGATCAGTACCCAAGGGGAAACGTAGGTTGACTAACAAAAGAATTTGATTAAGGCAGACTACAATTAAAAGGGATGAAATAGCCAAGAAAACGCAAAGATGGCTCCTTACCTTAAGAACCTGGATGGAGTGATCAGATTCGGCACTCAACAGACTTTCAGGCTTTGGACCTCCAACGTTCGGCTAATGGGGTTTCAAGAAGTAAACGTTCCAAAACAAGAGAAGAAGAAGAAGGGTTTAGCCAAAATCTAAACACCAAAAACAAAATAGCCATTTGGCTATGACTACACAGAATTGAAAGAAATAAAGAAAGAAACGAAAGAGTCTCCCCCTTACCTTAACCAATAGAAACCGATTGAAGAGACTTCCTGCGGCCAAAGATTCCTAGCACCTTGTTTCGCGATGTTCGGCTAACAGAAAAATAGTGTAAGAATAGATTTAGTGTGGTGTCAAAGGAGATTCGGCTATGGTGAAAAGGTGTAGAAATGAAACACACAAGGGAAAAGAGTGAGCAGTATGTTTCGGCTAGAGAAGAAAAGAGTGTAGAAGAGAAAATCGCTAGAGAAAAAGATTGAAAGGAAAAAGAAATGCCCGAGTGGTCACCCTAGCTTCGACTAATGTCAAATAGGCAAGAAGACATCAAGAGAAGAAAGCTGAAAGTTTCGGCACAAAGAGAAGTAGAAAACCGAACGAGAGAAAAAGAAAGAACTCCCTAAGACCCTTGCAAAAATTCGGTACTCTCCCTATATGATCGAAAATGCCAAAATGTAAATGCCTACTACTCAAGAGAATTTCGGCACACTCACCTATCCAAGCAACTAAATCGAAATCCCCCCTCCAAGCTCCCCACATTCGGCCAACACCTCCACCATCACCTAATCCCTTGATTTGCTCCACCAAATACTCCCCATCTCTCATTCAAATTGGTTTGACCAATTCAAACTCCTCCAAGCTCTCTTGTCCATCCATTTGAATGCATTGACCCATTCAAACACCACCTTTGAAGAGTCCTAGCCGAAACCACCACTCCTCCACCTTGGCTCAAAAAATAAAGCTCCATAATGAGGCTTATGGGATTTGAACTCCTCCCCTTCTACTCCTACAAGTGACGCCACCCCCACTTGGACACAAGCTCCTTTGTGTCATCAAGCACACGCAAATAAACTTAAAGCCTGCTCCTACTAGCTCTCCCCCCTTAGATGCCCAAAACAAAAAATTTCACCAAGGCTCTGGCTTGAACCCGAGCCTCACCAAGACCCCCAAGCACACCTAAATAACAAGCAGAACAAACCAAGCACACAGAAAAACATAAAATGCATAACCCCTAATTCTAGGATGTTACAATTTATCTCTTGACTATATCTCTATGTCAATTCAACCGATTAAACAAATTTTAGTAGACAAATATATTAATGCACATACATACTTATGAATCAAAACAATCTCTTGTACATATCCCTATGTCAATTCAAACAATTAATTCAATCTCATTAGGACATAAAAGATTAAGTGAGGTAACAATGTATTCCTACCTTGAAACAGTTTAATTACAATAATCTTACAAGTTATGCAAGGCAATTGTATCTCTCGATACTGTTGCTAATTTAACCCTCAGCTACCTTAGATGACTAAACATGCACAGATTAAGTACCGTGTCAATTAATTACCATTTCAATCCGTTTAAATAATTAATTCATTAGTTACATTACAATTGTAATGCAAGAATAACTTAGTCATGGTTTTACTTAATCAAACATCTTATCGATGCCTATAACAACACAAACACAATTACAATTTTAATAAATTAAGAAGATGAAATGCGATCAACCTAACACGAATTAAATTTAAGCCATATCAATTAAATGAATCATATCAACATAAATATTCATAGACATGTTTATCATAATAGCAACAGAATTTAAAAAGATAGGGAACAAGAAGCAAATCCGGTATTTCTCCGTGGTTTGGCTGAGTTGCTCCACTCTTGGTTCTTCACTTGTTCTTGTCAAACAAAGGCTTCTATGAACACTTGAATACTGCTACAAATGATGGATGAACGACTCTTTTTCAAGAGGTGAAATCGGCAAGAGGATAAGGAAAAACAGATGGAAAATAAGAGAGAAAGATGAGAGAGAAGAGAAGAGAAGAGATGAGAATGTTGCGGTGTGTTGAAATGAGCAGCCAAGGGGGTTTTTATAGGGTGAGAGGGCTACTAAAAATAGACAAAATCAGCAGCCAAAAAGCCCTCCCTTGGCCGGCCACACATGTGGCAAGTTTGAAGCTTTCAAACTTGCTATATTAAGGCTGAGGCAAATCTAGAAAGGCACTAAAAGAGGAGGGGTTTGTTTGCAGTTTGATGAAGTCTTCAAGGGCCTTTTTGCAAGCCAATTAATCAGCCAAGTAAGCTGATTGGGTCAGCATACTGGACGATTTTGGGCTGCCCATAGCTTGGTTGGTTCGGTTTTCTCGGTTTAGCTCAACTGGGCCACTTTTCATAATTAATTAATAATAATTTATTTAACCCAAATTAAATTAGATTAAAATTAAAATTAATTATATTATGAATTAATACAAATAATTTGGACCGTCTTTAGCTGAAAAATTCATTCGTCTCGATGCTTCAAAAATCGCTTCTCAATTTTGCGCTTCTAGCAGTGTCTACCGAGCCAAGTTTTGCCTTTTGTGTGAATTTGTCAAAAAATGATCAAAATTAATCAAAATTTATTATAAAATTAATTAAAAATAATTATGTTAATAATTTAAGTACAAAATAATTATTATATAATAATTATATATTTTTCGACAATAATTTTACCGAAACTGCATGAATTTGAGTTAAAAATGGGCGTGAAAAAGTGTGTATATTTTCATGTTTCCACACCCCCAAACTTAATTCATTGCTCATCCCAAGTAATGCACAAATTGAAAAGAATTTCTCGGAAATACCTTTGAAAAATTCCTTCAGAATAACATTCTTCCCAAAATTATGAACTTGGTATACTTATGCTCAAAAACAATAAATTTGATATTTATGCTACTTATGTATACATATCATTCAATTTAATCTCAATCATTCTTATAATAGAAAAAATAGACTAAATGATTCCTAATAAAGACATGTTAAATCCCTACAAATTTGATTTTATTTCCTTATTCGAGATTAAGCTGCAATCATTAAGTTTAACTTGTGCCTTCATATGTTGAACATAGCAATTTCTCTCCATTAATGTAGGTAGAATAGAAACTTGAATCAATAGGTCTTTAAATAGTTTGTAACGTGGCAAGGCTAGGGGTATGTAAAAGATAGATAAATTTAGGCTAAAAACCCCTAAACTCAGCTTCAATTGGAGCTTCAGAATAATTATCTTCAATACGCCAACTTACTTTGCTTTCACCTGCTGTTTTGTACATTTTCTTTCAAGTACATATGCTCTCTTTTTTTCTTTTTTTTTAACGAGCATTTTTCTTATGTACTACAAAATTTTTGAGCATTTGATACTTCTTTTTAACTCCCCCAAACTTATTTTCAAAGAATATTCTGAATTACTGAGTCTAGTGTTTGGGAAAATTTAAAGATAATTAAGAGAGAAGTGATGGCTAAATATTGCAAGGGTTCAAATAAAATTAGGCCATATAGCCTCAAAGTTGGGTTTCAAAGGATAAAATTTCATCTAGGTTGGCTTGAAAGACTCAAACGATCCAAATAAAAGTTTCCTAAATCATTTTCAACATTCCATGCTTCCTAGGATTTCACCTCAAGAAACTACTAAGTCAATTCTAGAGACTTAAACTTTCATACATGCCTAACTTTCTTAAGGAACTAAAAATTTTATGGTATGATTTGCATGCTTTATTAAAAATACACTTATGTCATATTTCATTTAATATAACAATTATTGAAATAATCAAACTTTATTCATACTGAAGTTTAGCATACTTAATAAAATTTCAATTTTATTGAACAAAATATATCCTAGCCATAATTAAAAGAAAAAATTATTTTGAGTGGAAAAAATTTCAATTTTTCGGTCCCCCCTACTTAAGATGAACAATGTCCTCATTCTTAAAAGTGAATAGATACTATACACCAAGTAGGATTCTAGAAAATAGGAGGTGAGTTAGTTTGACTGCTTAAGTACCAAGCTCTCTCTAGATCCAATCCTAGACATGTATATATCTACTGCCACACTTTTATACTTTGCAATTTGTTCATTTTTATTTATGATTTCCACCTCTTGTTTTATTATGCGAAAAAAAAATTCCTATTTAAACCTAATCCTAAAATTACCTAAGAACGTAAATAAGATAAACTCAAGATCCCTTTTTTTTTATTTATTTGCAGATTCCTCCGAATTCGACTCATCTTTTGCTCCATCATCTTTGTTTTTGCATGACTCGCTTCACTCCCTCTTCGATAGTGGACTCCATAGTTTGAATATGAAATCTGGAAATCCAGGCACAAAAATAAACGGGTCATTGTATATTTTTGTAAAATTGCTTCTCATGGAGTCATCCCTTATTTTTGAATATCTCCAATAAGCTTGTTGCTGCCACTGCATATGTTGCATTAAGTCCATCAATTCTGACAGCTCATCTTGAAGATCTGGGCGAGGCGATTGAATTCTGAACATTGAAGTTGCAACATCAGGTTCAGCTTCTGGTTCCATTGGTTGTGCCTTATCAGGGATTTCAGCTGATTGTAATGGTTCAATCTCTGTGGGATCTTCTTCTTCTTCTTCGGGATCCTCACTTTCTTCAACTCTTTCCTATAGAATAGAGTCTCCAACTATTCGGTAGAGGTCCCAATCTGTGATTGTGCCCTGGCTATAGCCTGTCTTCTTTACATTTGCAAGAATTTTAGCTTTTAAGCACAAAATTGTTATCGTAAAGGGGAAGTAAGCTGGGCCAGAACGTCTAGCAGCACAATTTCGCATCTCTCTCAAGATGATTTTTCCCACATCAATGGTCTTTCAAGTTAAAATCGAGTATAACAAGACCATTCTCTCTAATGAAATCGTAGTCCCATGTGAACTAAGCATAAGGCTAAATCGGACGAAATAGAACCATACCTTCGCTAGTGGTGTCAAATATTCTCTTTGAGAATTTCATTGTTTTGACACAGTCCGTTTGGCATCTGAAACTGTAAGTTCCTCGAGAATTTCTCGCAAATTTTCAGGCTCAATATCGCTCATCAAGGAAGAATACTCGTCGTCTTCAAAATTTGGTAATTCAAATATTTCATTAATAGCATTTGAGGTTATTGGTACCTTGATTCCGCGAACAGAAACTTCTGTCAACTCGCTTGAGGTTAAATTCGCATAAAATTCAAGAACTAACTCCTCATCCACACTAGGTATTTTCTCACAAAACAACTCCCAATTGAGAGTTTCAGCAACTTGACAAACGAGCGCCATGAAATCAATAGAATTGCTTTCTTTCAATGTGAAGCCTTTCACTGGATGCATCTGTTGATTCTTGAAGATACTCTCGTATCTTACTTTGGCTTCTTCATAGTGGAATTTGTTTTGTGATTTGTCAATTTGGGTAGAGGTATGAGTTCTCTTGCGATGCATGATTAACCTAAACATAAGATGGAAAATAATTATTTTCTCAAAAATTTAATTAGTATAAATAATTCAATAAATTGAGAAATAATTAAAATTTAGGAGAAAATTTCATCTTACCACCTTTTTATAAAAATTAAGAACTCCTAAAAAAATTAATTAGAAAACAAAACAGGTCAAATTAGGGTAGGTTGGAGGGTTATCGACAAAGGATAGGGTGTTGGTGTGAATAATAAGGCTAATGTGCCGCACGGATGCTGAGCAGCAAGCGAACACGTCGAGCAGGATTGAGGAGCGGTGCAACCTGGCTTGAGTAGCTGCTCGGCAGTAGGTAGCAACTTAAGCGTGCGTGAGTTGGAGCGAGGAGCAGGTGCGGCACCAATGAGCAGGCCTGGCGAGGGCTGGAGCTTGGTGTGGCACCAAGGAGTAGGGACAAGGAGTGGCTGCTGGCGCGCCTGTGTGTGTGGCTACTGGGTGCGCACGAAGGCAGCAGGTGTGCTCGGGGTGAGCTGCTAGCCGAATGGCTGTTGGGCGGTGTTGTGGCTGAGGAGTTGGAGGATTGTGGCACTATGTGTATTTGGTTGGAATGGAGTTTTGAGTGAAGAATGATGGAGAAGATTGGTGGTATTTATAATAAGGGGAATAGGAGTTAAAGTAGAATTCTTAGAAAAATTTAATAATTAAAATGTAACACCCCAAACCCGGTCAAAACGCTACGACCAAATCTGGCATGTCACAGGGGAGAAAACATTTCTGAAAATCGAGTTATTGTCTTGAAGAGGAAAGGAAACCTTGGAATTTATAGAAACAGAGTTTGTATTGAGTGACTAGTTGAACCATTTTGAGATTTAGTTTGAAAAGCTGAGTCGTCTTGTTATCAATACTCGATTGCTAATTACCCAATTGTAAAATCTTTAAAATCACGCGATTATTTAAGTTTTGAAAACATCCCTTTCATAATCTTTTAGGCATGCGTTAACGATCAAAGCAAAATTAAGAGAATTAACAAAATAAATAAATCCAAGTTAAAATTTAGATGGCCTTATTACATTACCCAAAATCTAACTTAAAGTAAAATAAATCTTAAATAACAGAAATAAAAACTGAAATATCGTGCATGGCCACCTCGAGTCCACCTCGGCTCCATATCCACGATCTAAGAATTACCTGCAAAAATAATGAAAGGGGTGAGTCGCCGAGACTCAGTGGGTAAATCCCCGTCCAATCGAACTTAGACTCTCCCATAGATTCATATGCAAAATATGTATGTCACGCAACCCAACCAACCTAGATATCCATCCGCATCTCCTGTGTCTACCCAACATTTATGGCACCTAGCAACTGGTGGTACCTAACCACTGGTGACAAAAGTCACAATAATAGTATGTGGGGCCACCCCACTTGTGGTACCTAACCACTGGTGACAATCCCTAATATCAATATGTGGGGCCAACCCACTGTGGTACCAAACCACTGGGACGAGTCACAGAAATATATGTGGTACCTAACCGCTGGTGGTTCCAAACCACTGAGACTTAGTCACAAAATGATAATATGTGGGGTCAACCCACTTGTGGTACCTAACCACTAGTGACAGTCTGAAAGATCATGTTTCCTTCCTCTTCATCTCATATCCCAAACTCATGTACAACAATTAATATGATATGATCATGCTTAACGATTAGTTGACATGGCACATTAAGGTTTTAACGTATGCATTTATTGATAGCAGAACATAATAGACTTACCCGGAATCCTCGCTTTTACCCACAAGGGTATTTTAGTGACCAAAACGTCACTTCGGCTTTCAGACATACTAGCAACTAATAAATTAACACATGAAGTGTGTGAGAGTTACCCACCTGATAACGCGTAACATAATACTTTCTACATTGACACTATCGTTGACAGGCACTACCGCTATCTGCCTACTACTGCTGCTTCGAAAGTCGCCCACGTACTGGTGGCCAATCTCGAGCTCGCGACATCGCCGCTTCTTAAACTTAGAGGTTGGGTTTACTGGTCCAACCCCTTCCTAGAATCATTGGCATTTGAGTCCATGGAGCAGATCTTTGGTCAGAAGACCGAGTTAACATGTAGAGTAAGATATGAATAGATTTACACGCTTAACTGAATAGATCTTCTTACTTAGATCGATAAAAGCTGAGGCTTTAGGCTTGATTCAAAAGTCAAACGAATCCCAAAAGTCTCCAAGAAGAAAGCGACACCACTTCCACCTATATTCGGCCAAGCATCCCACCATTGGGCCAATTAGCCATTTCGGCTTTGGCCTGAAAACCTGAAAGAGTGATAACGAAATAAGAGAAATCGCCCCTTACCTTAACCCACAGATTCGTTCAACACCTAGGAAGAATCGACACCACACCACCCTAGAGAAGATTCGGCAAAGGCTAGAGTAAAAGAGAATCAGATAAAAAAACCCAAAAATAGAAATAAAGATCTTCAAATGGAGGCTTAGGGGTTTCGGATTTTAGGGAAAAATGGAATAGGGAATGGAAGTTTGAGGTTTCGGTTTTGAGAATAACAAATAGAGAAGGAAAAAGATGAAAAACAGGTTTCGGCTTTTAGGGAGATTTAGAGAAAACGCAAGAGAGAATGGCTAGGAGATTTGGCTTTGGAAAAAGAAAGTATGGGGTAAGGGGTGTTTGGCTCTTGCAAGAAATTGGAGATGAGAAGAGAGTTAGGGGGTTTCGGCCCTAAGAAGAAATTGAGAGAAGAAAAAAGAAACAGAATGAAAGGAGGGTTCGGTTCTAGCAGAAAAGAGATGAAGAGAAAGTAGGAACTTCAAAATGCCAAAAATGCAAATACCGAAAATGAGAAAAGAACTCCTACTTGGCTAGACAAAAATTCGGCACACTCTAGCCACACAAAAACCGATCCTCCCCCTACTAAGAGTTTGAAATTCGGCCAACACTACCACCCCTTACTCAATCCCTTGTTTTTCTCCTTAAACCACTCCTGACCACTTATTTGAAACATTTTGAACACTCCAAGCTCCACTTTTTCCTCTCTGCCAACAATTCAAATTATTTGACTCAGTCCACTCCCCTATCCTGAGGTGTTTCAGTCGATTTCTGCCTCTGCTCCCCTTGACGCCAAAAAGAACTTCCAAAATGAACTCCTTGCGACTCGAACTTGCTCCCTCTCCCCCTCTCTGTGGCGTCACTTACCAGCATCTTAAGTGGCACCTCCTTGCCACTCTGCCATCCCTTTTCTTGTGTCACCAATCGCAACCTAAAACCCCTTAAGTCCTACTCCTATTCAACTCACCCCTAGAGTGCCCAAACGAAAATTTTCACTAAGGCTCCGCTCCACACCCCTAAGTCATTCCTAGACCCTAAAGTACCCTAAACTAACATGACAAACATCACATTCACATACCAACACGTAAAATGCAAAGGCTCTAATTTAGGATGTTATAGTTCTACCCCCCTTAAAATAAATTTGGCCTCGAAATTACCTGATCAAAAGAGTTGAGGGTATTGCTGCCGCATAACATCCTCTGGCTCCCACGTAGCTTCTTCTGATCCATGGTTTCGCCACAACACCTTCATCAAAGGAACCAATTTCCTACGCAATACTTTGACGTCCCGATCCAAGATCTGCACTAGTTCCTCCTCAAAAGATAAGTCTGAGCTTACTTCAATTTCTTCTACTGGCACAACATGAGACGGATCCGAACGATAGCGTCTAAGCATAGAAATGTGAATTACGTCATGGATCTGACTCAACTCTGAAGGTAACTCGAGCTGATAGGCTACTGGTCCCACACGCTTCAACTCCCGATAAGGCCCGATAAACCTGAGACTAAACTTGCCCTTCCGACCAAATCT
The DNA here is from genome assembly GCA_025698515.1 of Gossypium sturtianum. Classification (NCBI taxonomy): domain Eukaryota; kingdom Viridiplantae; phylum Streptophyta; class Magnoliopsida; order Malvales; family Malvaceae; genus Gossypium; species Gossypium sturtianum. Next base: position 103,399,347 of record CM046943.1, read on the forward strand.
CAGCACCTTCTTCCACGGCGACACCTTTAAGAAAACCTTGTCACCCACTGTAAATTCTATATCTTTCCACTTAAGATCAGCATAGGACTTCTACCTGTCCGAAGCCTCCTTTAATCGAGTTCGAATCAGCTTAACCTTGTCTTCCATTTCAGCAACCAACTCTAGACCTAACAACTGACGCTCACCCAACTCTGTCCAACACGTAGGTGTGCGACACTTCCGACCATATAACGCTTCATACGGTGCCATCTGAATACTCGACTGGTAGCCATTGTTATACGTGAATTTCGCCAACGGTAGAAATTCTTCCCAACTACCCCTGAAGTCTAAGACACATCCCCTTAACATATCCTCCAGAATCTGAATTACCCTCTCCGACTGCCCATCAGACTATGGATGAAACGCTGTACTGAAATCCAACTTTGTACCCAAAGCCTGATGCAATGCCTTCCAAAATCTTGACGTAAATCTAGGGTCTCTGTCCGAAATGATCGACACTGGCACCCCATGCAACCTTACAATCTCTGCTATATATAATCCCGCCAACTTCTAAAGAGAGTAATCCACACGCACAGGTATGAAATGAGCGGACTTTGTCAAACGATCAACAATCACCCAAATCGAGTCCTTCTTAGAAGGCGTGAGGGGTAGCCCACTGACAAAATCCATCGTAATCCTTTCCCATTTCCACTGCGGAATCTTCACCGGTTGCAACAATCCCGAAGGTAACTGATGTTCTGCCTTTACCTGCTGACACGTCAAACACTTACCCACAAATTTAGTTACCTCACGCTTTAGACTCGGCCACCAAAACTGCTCCCGCAAATCCCAGTACATCTTACTACCTCCAGGGTGCATAACGTATGGACTGCTATGTGCTTCCTGTAGATTCTTCTTCCTTAACTCCACATCTTTTGGCATGCAAACCTTCCCCTGGAAACATAACACTACATCGCTGTTCAAGCTATACCCCTCTAATCCACCATTCTGCACTTGCAAAAATCGAGCGCTCAAGACACCATCTGATAATTATTTCTCTTTAACCTGATTCACCCATGTCGGCTTCACTTGCAGTTCCGCTAATAGACTTCCGTCATCATACAAACTAAGGTGGGCAAACATTGCTCTTAAGTCTGATATTACCTTGTGGCTCAACGTGTCTGCCACCACGTTAGCCTTTCCCGGATGGTACTCAATCGAGCAGTCATAATCTTTCAACAACTCAATCCACCTCCGCTGCCTTAAATTCAACTCCTTCTGAGTAAGGAGGTATTTCAAACTCTTATGATCCGTGTAAACAATAGACTTCTCCCCATACAAGTAATGTCTCCAAATTTTTAGGGCGAAAACCACTGCAGCCAACTCCAGATCATGCGTCTGATAATTCACTTCGTGAGGCCTCAACTGGCGAGAAGCATACGCTACTACTTTCCCCTCTTGCATCAGCACACATCCTAACCCAGTATGCGACGCATCATAATAAATCGTGAACTCTTTCCCTGCTTCAGGCTGAATCAATATCGGAGCTTCCGTCAAAATCCTCTTTAACTTCTCAAAACTTTCTTGTTGTTTGTCAGACCACACAAACGGAACCCCTTTCCTTAAAAACTTGGTTCACGGTGCTTCAATCAAAAAAACCCTTCCACAAAACTTCTGTAATACCCCGCTAAACCCAGAAAACTCCGAATCTCCGCCACAGTCTTAGGTGGTTTCCAATCCAACACAGCTTCAATCTTCCGAGGGTCCACCCTAATCCCCTCAGCTGACACCACATGACCCAAAAAGGTAACTTCCCTTAGCCAGAACTCGCACTTACTAAACTTTGCGAATAACTGCTTCTCCCTCAGAATTTGCAAAACCACACGAAGATGTGCATCATGCTCCTCCTCGGACTTCGAGTACACCAGAATATCGTCTATAAACACTACGACGAACCGATCTAGATACGGTTGAAAAACCCGGTTCATCATATCCATAAACGCTACTGGTGCATTGGTCAATCCAAACGGCATCACCAAGAATTCGTAGTGACCATAACGGGTACAAAACGTCGTCTTATGAATAACCACCTCCTTGACCTTAAGCTGGTGATACCCCGACCTCAGATCTATCTTGGAAAAGACTGATGCTCCCTTAAGTTGGTCGAACAGGTCGTCTATCCTCGGCAACGGATACTTATTCTTGATCGTCAACTTATTCAACTGATGATAATAAATACACATTCGCATCGATCCGTCCTTCTTCTTAACAAAAAGCACGGGTGCCCCCCAAGGCGATACACTCGACCGGATAAAACCCCGGTCTAACAACTCCTGAATCTGCGCTTTCAGCTCCACTAACTCCTTTGGCGCCATTCTATATGGGGCAATAGACACTGGCGCTGTTCCGGGTAGAAGGTCAATACCAAACTCAACCTCGCGATCTGGAGGCAATCCCGGAAGCTCTTCTGGAAAAACATTAGAAAATTCCTTTACCGTTTGGACATCCCCCACAGTTGATTCCTTAACCTCCAAAGTACAAAATAAGCCACAAACGCCTTACATCCTTTCCTCACCATTTTCTCGGCCTTCAAAGCGGATACACATTAGATAGGTAGTTCCTTCTCTCACCTATCACCACCACCTCTTCACCCTCGACAGTTCTCAACACCATGCGCTTGGCTGCACAATCCAAACTTGCTTGATATTTTACTAACCAATCTATACCTAAGATCAAATTGAACTCCCCAAATGGCAGTTCCATCAGATCAGCCGGAAACACTACCCTTTGCAGTTCTAAGGGTACATCCTTATATTGTTTATTCACTACTACAGAGTGTCCTAGAGGGCTAACTACAGTCATCTCCCTAAAAGAAGTCTCATAGGCTAAGTTCAGAGTTTCCGCTATAGTACTAGCAATATACGAGTGTGTCGAACCAATATCAATCAAGGCAGTATAAGGCAACCCATAAATTAAGAACGTACCGGTTATGATGTCCGGTGCGTCGCCCTCCTCTCGACGCCTAGCCGCATAGACTAACCCAGGCTGTCTTGCATCCGTATTCCCAGTACCTCTGCCCGGTGCTCTACGGCCTCGACCGAAACCATTACCCCCTCTGGCTGGACCACGACCCCTCTGCGGTTGCTGACCATCTCTTCTGTATTGTGCACGTCCTTGACCCTCAGACTATGTCCTAACTAGCCTCCGCGGACAATCCCTTATCCGATGATCCATTGACCCACACTCGAAGCACCCTCTGTTACCTGTCCAACACTCTCCCAAATGAAACTTCCTGCATCGAGCACACTGTGGTGGCCATTGAGCAGTAGCAGGCTTCGCTGCCTGACTCGGCCTGCCAAACCTAGCCCTTTTCTGAAAACCCCCAACAGACCCTGATGGCCCAAAACTCCTTTTATTCTTATTTCTGTCCTGATTCTGTTTCTCAGACTGTTTCACCTCCTCATCAATCTTGGCCTTTTCCACAAGAACGACAAATTCTCTCTCTCGCTGTGGAGCAATCAACACCCGCAGCTCATCTCTCAGCCCATCTTCAAACCTAACACAGCGCTCATGGTCCGTAGCCATAACACCCCGGGCATAACGGCTTAACTGTAAGAATTTCGCCTCATATTCGGACACCGACTTACTCCCCTGAACCAAATTTAAAAATGCCTTACGCTGTGCATCCACATAACTGGACCCGACGTACTTCCTCTGATAAGCCGCTTTGAAGAAATCCCAGGTGATATCCTCGACCATCGCGACCGCTCTCGATCGTGAGCCACCAGCGATAGGATTCGTCCGAAAAAGAGACATGATCCCTTTCAACGTCTCCTCAGTCGTGAAGTCAAGATCATCCAGTTTGCGCTCAGTCGCCTCTAACCAGTATTCAGCTGCGTTCGGGGCTACACCAAAAATGCCCCTAAATACCTCCGCTCCATTATTTCGGAGTCGTTCAGACAGATTTCTGAGCCTCTGTACCCACGCCTGCTCCAGCAACTCTCTCCAAGACCTGTAGCATCTCATGAGACACCGCATCATCTCCACCCGTTTGATCCTGAAACTCTGCACCCACAACTGGCGATGCCGGCACCTCATTCTCTGACCCATGGCCAGACCCTACTGGTTCCAATACAGTAATTCTACCCCTACCACGGCCACGCACATTACGCCCACGTCCTCGAGTGTTCATGTCTAACGTTCACGATTTAATCTAATTTTAAGAATTTTACGAGTTAGCTTCCTTCCCACTATTTATTACAGCACAGTCTTATGAGTATATTATCGGAGTAGTTGTTCTCGCAAATGCACACAGTCTTATAGGCTTCAGTCTCTAAGGTAAATTTCCTAATACTAGCAACCACGTCACAAACGATTAAATCATACAATCAATAGTTAGAAAACTTACCGTTGCGGATCGGTGCCGGAGACTCAGGTGCCATGCTTCCCAAAATCATGTATTTTATTGAAACCATTTTGCAAAACCTTTATTGAAAAATAATTTAGGCCTTATACCCACAGCCCAGCTTTTGAACTTGGCTCTGATACCACAATTGTAACACCCCAAACCCGGTCAAAACGCTACGACCGAATCTGGCATGTCACAGGGGAGAAAACATTTCTGAAAACTGAGTTATTATCTTGAAGAGGAAAGAAAACCTTGGAATTTATAGAAACAGAGTTTGTATTGAGTGACTAGTTGAACCATTTTGAGATTTAGTTTGAAAAGTTGAGTTGTCTTGTTATCAATACTCGATTGCTAATTACCCAATTGTAAAATCTTGAAAATCAAGCGATTATTTAAGTTTTAAAAATATCCCTTTTATAATCTTTTAGGCATGCCTTAACGATCAAAGAAAAATTAAGAGAATTAACAAAATAAATAAATCCAAGTTAAAATTTAGATGGCCTTATTACATTACCCAAAATCTAACTTAAATTAAAATAAATCCAAAATAACTGAAATAAAAAACTGAAATATCGTGCATGGCCACCTCGAGTCCACCTCGGCTCCATATTCGCGATCTAAGGATTACCTGCAAAAATAACGGAAGGGGTGAGTCGCAGAGACTCAGTGGGTAAATCCCCTTCCAATCGAACTTAGACTCTCCCACAGATTCATATGCAAAATATGTATGTCATGCAACCCAACCAACTTAGATATCCATCCGCATCTCCTGTGTCTACCCAACATTTGTGGCATCTAGCCACTAGTGGTACCTAACCACTGGTGACAAAAGTCACAATAATAGTATGTGGACCCAACCCACTTGTGGTACCTAACCACTGGTGACAATCCCTAATATCAATACGTGGGGCCAACCCACTGTGGTACCAAACCACTAGGACGAGTCACAGAAATATATGTGGTACCAAACCACTGGGACGAGTCACAGAAATATATGTGGTACCTAACCACTGGTGGTTCCAAACCACTGAGTCTTAGTCACAAAATGATAATAAGTGGGGTCAACCCACTTGTGGTACCTAACCACTAGTGATAGTCTGAAAGATCATGTTTCCTTCCTCTTCATCTCATATCGCAAACTCATGTACAATAATTAATATGATATGATCATGCTTAACGATTAGTTGACATGGCACATTCAGGTTTTAACGTATGCATTTATTGATAGCAGAACATAATAGACTTACCCAGAATCCTCGCTTTTACCCACAAGGGTATTTTAGTGACCAAAACATCACTTCGGCTTTCAGACATACTAGCAACTAATAAATTAACACATAAAGTGTGTGAGAGTTACCCACCTGATAACGCGTAACACAATACTTTCTACGTCGACACTATCGTTGAGAGGCACTACCGCTATCTGCCTACTACTCTACTCAGAAGCCGGCCCACAACCCGGTGGCCAATCTCGAACTGCTGACACTGCTTGCTTCTTAAACTTAGAGGCTGGGTTTACAGGTCCAACCCCCTTCCTAAAATCGCTGGCATTTGAGTCCATGGAACAGATCTTTGGTCAGAAGACCGGGTTAACACGTAGAGTAAGATATGAATAGATTTACACGCTTAACTGAATAGATCTTCTTACCTAGATCGATAAAAGCTGAGGCTTTAGGCTTGATTCACAAGTCAAACGAATCCCAAAAGTCTCCCAGAAGAAAGCGACACCACTTCCACTCGGCCAAGCATCCCACCATTAGGCCAATTAGCCATTTCGGCTTTGGCATGAAAACCTGAAAGAGTGATAACAAAATAAGATAAATCGCCCCTTACCTTAACCCACAGATTCGTTCAACACCTAGGAAGAATCGACACCACACCACCCTAGAGAAGATTCGGCAAAGGCTAGAGTAAAAGAGAATCAGATAAAAAAAACCCAAATATAGAAATAAAGATCTTCAAATGGAGGCTTAGGGGTTTTGGCTTTTAGGGAAAAATGGAATAGGGAATGGAAGTTTGAGGTTTCGGTTTTGAGAATAACAAATAGAGAAGGAAAAAGATGAAAAATAGGTTTCGGCTTTTAGGGAGATTGAGAGAAAACGCAAGAGAGAATGGCTAGGAGATTCGGCTTTGGAAAAAGAAAGTATAGGGCAAGGGGTGTTCGGCTCTTGCAAGAAATTGGAGATGAGAAGAGAGTTAGGGGGGTTTCGGCCCTAAGAAGAAATTGAGAGAAGAAAAAAGAAACAGAATGAAAGGAGGGTTCGGTTCTAGCAGAAAAGAGATGAAGAGAAAGTAGGAACTTCAAAATGCCAAAAATGCAAATGCCGAAAATGAGAAAAGAACTCCTACTTGGCTAGACAAAAATTCGGCACACTCTAGCCACACAAAAACTGATCCTCCCCCTACTAAGAGTTTGAAATTCGGCCAACACTACCACCCCTTACTCAATCCCTTGTTTTTCTCCTTAAACCACTCCTAACCACTTATTTGAAACATTTTGAACACTCCAAGCTCCACTTTTTCCTCTCTGCCAACCATTCAAATTATTTGACTCAATCCACTCCCCTATCCTGAGGTGTTTCAGTCGATTTCTGCCTCTGCCCCCTTGACGCCAAAAAGAACTTCCAAAATGAACTCCTTGCGACTCGAACTTGCTCCCTCTCCCCCTCTCTGTTACGTCACTTACCAGCATCTTAAGTGGTGCCTCTTTGCCACTCTGCCATCCCTTTTCTTGTGTCACCAATCGCAACCTAAAACCCCTTAAGTCCTACTCCTATTCAGCTCACCCCTAGAGTGCCCAAAGCGAAAATTTTCACTAAGGCTCTGGGCACCCCTAAGTCATTCCTAGACCCTAAAGTACCCTAAACTAACATGACAAACATCACATTCACATACTAACATGTAAAATGCAAAGGCCCTAATTTAGGATGTTACATAAAAATTCTAAGTTCTAATTCTACTCAAAGTTAACAACAATTAATAATTAATAAAATGCATATTAAATTATTATTTGCTATTAATTTATTTAAGATAAAAACTTATCAAATAAAACATGATTAAATCTAAACTAATCCTAACTCTATGTAAAGTTGATAATAATTAATATATATTATAATGGATATAATTATAAATTAATTATTATCATTTTTTATTAAATTAAAAACATTTATTCCAGATGCCTTAAAAATATTTACACAAAGAGGCATCTAATTTTTAATATTTACAAAAAGAGCAACCGAATTTTGAAAATAATTCAATTAAGTACCTAGACTTAAAGAAAATTTGAAATTGAGTTGAAATTTAAAACTTGGATCAAAACTAACCCTTTTATTTAAAAAACTAAAAATTTATTTTGCCATTTAGGGAATAATTTCTCAGAAAATTATGTTAAAATCAATTCCCAGGAAAGATTGGAGGAGTCACAAGCGGTCCCGCTTAAGTTCCAATCTCATCGACAGAATTCATTTAAACATACTAATCCCGAAAATATACCCTAAATCATTTATTTAAAACAAAAAATAAGAAAATTTAAATATCTGATAAAATGAACGAGATTTGATCCCGTTTAATTTTATCCACCCGGTAATGTTTCAAGCATTGAGCATTCACTCGAAAATTACCTCCCTTACCTTGAAGTTCGAAAACTCCGTATGGATAAACTCAGTGCATCGTAAATGGGCCGGACCAACGTGATTTTAACTTACCTGGAAAGAAATTTAATCTAGAATTAAATAACAAGACTTGCTGACCTGCTTCAAATTCTCGAACTCGAATGTGCTTGTCATGCCATTTCTCAAGTCTCTCTTTGAGTAATTTGGAATTCTCATATGAGAACATTCGGAATTCTTCTAACTCATTGCGCTGGATCATTCGTCTCTCTTTAGCAAGCTTAATATCCAAGTTGAGTTGTTGGAAAGTGTAACAGTTCGATTTAGACCCTAGTCGGAATAGTGATTTCAGGACCACAAATTCGAGTCAAAAAAATATTTTAATATTATTTTCGGAGTCTACAACATGTGAATTGGTATGTGTGAAATTTCTGTGATTTAATTTGATCATTTGTGAGCTAAATTTGAGAAAATGACTAAATTGCATAAAAGGTAAAAGTGGCAAATCATATGTTAATGTGTTAAATTGACATGGCTTATTAAAGATGAAGTCCTTAAGTGGAAATTTGACCACTAAGCATAGTAGTGGATGGTTATGGGCTTGAATAATAGGAGTTTATATGTTAATTAAAAAGGGTAAATAAGTAAATGGATTATTAATGTTATATTAAATAAAATGAAAGCCAAAAATGTTATCATCTTCCATGCTTCATCACCGAATTTGAGAAAAGAAATTAGGGATTAAAAGCTTTGAATATTTCGGCACTCATCAAGCTTGATTCAAGGTTAGTTTTTGTTCAGTTTTTGATAATTTCTACGTTTTTGTAATCGTTGCTTCGTGTTCTTCAAAACCCATGTCTTAATTGTGTGAATTGATGAAGATTTTGGAAATTTCCATTGATGAATTCAGGAGCTTTGTGATGTTTAGTGATGAAATATGAAATATATGTGTTAGATTAACATGTTTTGTCTTTGGATTTTTGGTGATATTGAGTAATTTGGACTTAATTGAGAAAATAATATGTTGAGGGACTAAATTGTGAAATAAATGAAATATATGGACTTGTATGAGCATGGTTAATATTTGGCCTAAGCATGGTCTATGCAAATTTTGTGTATTTTGTGATTTTATGAAATAGGGACTAAAATGTCAAAATGTGAAAATATGAGGGCTAAATTGTAAATTGCCCTAAATATGTGTTTTTGGATTGAATTGAATGATTTGGTGAATAAATGGATTAAATTTGAATGTGTATAGATCAAGAATGAAGAAAAAGGAGTTTAGATCGAGGAAAGTCGAAAATAGTTGAATAGTCATTCGTTTAGTTTTCACAAATCCGAGGTAAGTCTATATACAAATAAATGTATTTGTATTGATTTATGTATGTTCATAAGAAATTTCATTGTGATGAATGTGTTCGAGATGATAACTATATGAAATCCGAGGAAGTATCGACAATGTATCAATGTCCGGGAAGTCCTGTACGAACCTAGGAATAAATAGGATTACATATGTCATGACATATGTTTCTGATGTGTGATGTCGTGTAAGACCACGTCTAGGACGTTGGCATCGATTTGAGATTTACGTGTAAGACCATGTCTGGGACATTGGCATCGTATTTGATTCGTGTAAGACCCTGTCGAGGATAGTGGCATCGATATTTGGTTACATGTAAGACCATGTCTGGGACGTTGGCATTGTACGATTATTCCGAATATTTTGAGTGTCCTATTTAGTTCTGAATGGTTCAACGGGCAACTCGGAGAAACGAAAGACTATGTGGAATGTAAAATCGAATCAGGTATGTTTGAAATGTACACATTGTATGTGTATCAAAGGTAAGTGTATATATAAACTTACCAAGGTGAATTATGTGCATAGATTTGATGAAATAAAATGTGTTATATGCATGATTTGTGTTATGGGCAAAAGTGATACTTGAGCTATGAATTGTGGATGAGAAATGGCTAAAAAAATGAGCCAAAGAAATTGTTATGAATTTGCAATTGGGAAACATTAATAATCTTGTATTGATATGATTATGTGCATTATATGTTAAGTTTATTTGTATATGGCTTACTAAGCTTTTGAAAGCTTACTTTGTGTGTGTTTACTGTGTTTTATAGATCGTTAAAGCTACGGAAGGCTCGGGGATTGTCGAGGATCATCATCACACTACTCAATCCTGTTTTGGTACCTGTTGAAAGTGTATATACTAAAGTATGACATGTATAGGCTAGTCACTTTGGATTATATTTGAGATATGTACATAGCCATGTGATATGGCTAGATAAATGGTTGTGATATGAATGAGTAGTTATATTATATGATGTTTTGTTTGGAATGGTTTAATGACTAAGGTAATGGTCAAAGTAAGGGTAAGCTTATTGATGCAAAGTTGGTATATCATTGATGAGAAGATGTCTTATTGGTAAGTTGTGGATGAATCATGCTTGGTTAAGCTTGTGATTTAGTTGGGCTAATTAGCATATAAGATGTTGTGATGAAATGTTCTTGAATGAGCAAAATAGATGGTCAATTGGGTATGTTTTTGGTTGCCATAAGTGTTGGAAATGATGCTTGTATGTGCTTATAGGGATGACCCAAGGTGTGGTTGGCATTTTGGCCTTGCAAATGGCCTATATTTGCCCACACGGTTGAGCACACGGGCGTGTGGCTCGACTGTGTCTCTTGTGGTTGCATTTCAAAACAAGTCAGACTCGACCACGGGCTGGACACATAGGCATGTGACTGGCCGTGTGGTACAAGTCAGTAGCGACCACGGGTGAGGCACACGGGCGTGTCCACGGCTGTGTGGACAAGTCAGTATGTATGGCCTGTTTTGACACGGCTTAGGCACACGGGCATGTTTGAGGCCGTGGGAGGCACACGGCCTGCCCACACGGGCTTGTGACCTCTGTAACTTAGAAAGTTTTTAAATTTCTAAAATTTTTGTATGATCCCAGTTTAGTCTCGACCCATTTCTAAGGCATGTTTAAGGTCTTGTGGACTTATTTAAGGGACACTTTGATTTAATTCGTTGAGTTGTATTATGAAATGTCCGAAAAAGGTTCCATTTCATCTGGTAACGCCTTTAACCCTAGACCGGTGATGGTTATGGGTTAGGGTTGTTACATTTGATTGGTATCAGAGCAACGATTTAGTCAATTCTCGAATTAACGTAGCGTGTAAGTGTCTTGCTATACATGCCATATATTCGAACTGTGATAGTGTGATGAATCCTGATGTGTAAAATGTGTTTTCGTATAGTAATGGATCCCGAAAGAGCCGTAGCTGACGATGTTGAAAGTAATGTGCCTGCTCCCGCTCAAGGGACAGTGCCATCTGATTCGAGACCGGCTACTAGCGGTTAAGAGTGAGAGGCTAAACAAGCCTTCTTCCAAATGATGAACGAGTGGTTCACTCAGTATATAAGAACAAACCTAGCTGTTTCACAACCTCCGCCCCCGCCTAATCCTCCTCAGACTTCTTCTATACCTCCGATTATGAATCTGAATCTGTTGACTAAACCTCCGATTGACAAAACTCGTAAGTTTGGGGCTGAAGAGTTTAGGGCCACTAGTGATGACGATGCCGAGAAAGCTGAGTTTTGGCTTGAGAACACAATTCGAGTATTTGATGAAATGTCATTGACTCCTGATGAATGCATAGAGTGTGTTGTTTCTTTGCTACGAGATGCAGCTTATCAATGGTGGAAGACCTTGATTTTTGTTGTTCTGAAAGAACGGGTTACATGGGATTTCTTTCAGTCTGAGTTCCGAAAGAAATATATCAATCAGAGATTTATTGATCAGAAATGAAAAGAATTTCTGGAGTTGAAACAGGGTCTCATGTCTGTCACTGAATATGAACGAGAGTTCGTGAGGCTAAGTCAATATGCTCGGGAATGTGTCTCAACTGAAGTGATAATGTGCAAAAGGTTTGAAGATGGTCTGAATGAAGATATTCGTTTGCTTGTTGGGATTCTGGAAATAAAAGAGTTTGTTGTGCTTGTTGGTCGAGCATGTAAAGCTGAGGCACTCGGGAAAGATAAAAGAAAAGCTGAGTCTGAAGCTAGAGATGTGAGAAAGAGATTCTCAAACAAATTATTTCAGCCTGTATTAAAGAAATTCAGAGATGAGCATAGTCGTTCAAAGGCTAATGTGGGACATTTGAACAGAGATCGAGCTAGATCGTAGTCGAATTTCAAAGCTCCAGTAACTTCGATGGCTAGTGTTGGAAATGTCCGATGTGAATGACCTGAATGTAAACATTATGGTAAAAGACATCCGGGAAGTTGTAGGTTAAATGACCGAGCCTGTTTCAGATGCGAATCTTTAGACCATTTCATCCGAGACTGCCCAGAGTATGTTGAGCAAGAGAATGTTTAGAATCCGAGGTCTGATAATGTTTCAGCTAGAGGTAGACCTTCTCGTAATACAAGGAATGTCAATGGTAGTTAGAGAGCTACGAAAGACACTGTTACGAGATCTGAAGCTAGAGCGCCTGCTAGAGCGTATGCTATCCGAGCCCGTGAGGAAGCTTCATCTCCAGATGTTATAACGGGTACATTTACTCTTTATGATACTTCTGTGATTGCATTGATAGACGTAGGTTCTACTTATTTGTATGTATGCATGAACTTAGTATCCAGTAAGACTTTGCCTGTAGAGTCTACTGAATTTGTTGCTAGAGTATCGAACCCCTTAGGTAAAAGTTTACTGGTTGACAAAGTATGCAAGAACTGTCCGTTGATGTTTCACGATATCTGTTTTTCGGCTGATCTGATGCTATTACCTTTTGATGAGTCCGATATAATTTTTGGTATGGACTGGTTAACATTGCATGATGCTGTTGTGAATTGCAAAAGAAAGACTATTGATTTGAAATGTCATAATGATGAAATAATTCGGATTGAGTCTAATGAATTGAATGGGTTACCGGCTGTGATATCGATTTTAAAAGCTCAGAATTATGTGAAAAAGGGTTGTGAAGCTTATTTTTCTTATGTGATCGACTCGAAAGTAACTGAAAAGAAAGTTGAATCAGTGCCAGTGGTTTGTGAATTCCCTGACGTGTTTCCTGAAGAGTTACCAGGATTACCTCCGATACGTGAATTTAAATTTGGTATTGCAGAAGAAAGACTATTAATTTGAGATGTCATAATGATGAAATAATTCGGATCAAGTCTAATGAATTGAATGGATTACCGGCTATGATATCAGTGTTGAAAGCTCAGAATTATGTGAAAAAGGGTTGTGAAGCTTATTTTTCTTATGTGATCGACTCGAAAGTAACTGAAAAGAAAGTTGAATCAGTGCCAGTGGTTTGTGAATTCCCTGACGTGTTTCCTGAGGAGTTACCAGGATTACCTCCGATACGTGAATTTAAATTTGGTATTGATCTATTGCCGGTAACGACCCCTATTTTAATAGCTCCGTATAGAATGGTACCGACAGAATTGAAAGAGTTAAAGTCACAGTTGCAAGAATTGACTGATAGAGGATTTGCAAGACCGAGTTTCTCACTTTGGGGTGCTCCTGTTCTGTTTGTGAAAAAGAAAGATGGCACGATAAGAATGTGCATTGATTACCGTCAGTTGAACAAAGTGACTATAAAGAATAAATATCCTTTGCCCAGAATTGATGATTTATTTGATCAGCTTAAAGGAGCCATTGTGTTTTCAAAGATAGATCTGAGATCGAGATATTATCAGTTGCGAGTAAAAGATTCAGATATTCTGAAAACTGCTTTTAGAACGAGGTACAGGCATTATGAGTTTTTAGTTATGCCTTTCGGACTAACGAATGCTCCTGCTGTTTTTATGGATCTGATGAACAGAATTTTCAGACTGTATTTAGATCGATTTGTTGTGGTATTCATTGACGACATTTTGATTTATTCGTGTGATCAAATTGAACATGCTAAACATTTGAGAATTGTGTTGCAAACTCTGCGAGACAAGCAATTGTATGCAAAATTCAGTAAATGTTAATTCTAGTTGTGTGAAGTCGGTTTTTTGGGACATATTGTATCGGTCTCTGGAATACGAGTTGATCCAAGCAAGATTTCAGCTATTTTGGAATGGAAATCCCCAAAAAATGCGTCCGAAGTTCCTAGTTTTCTAGGGCGTGCTGGTTATTACCGAAGGTTCGTAAAAGGCTTTTCGATGATTGCTACTCCATTGACTAGATTGCTCCAGAAAGATGTGAGATTTGAATGGTCCGATAAATGTCAGAAAAGATTTGATCAATTGAAAGCCCTTTTGACCGAAGCTCCAATTTTAGTACAGCCAGAATCGGGTAAAGAGTTTGTAATTTATAGTTATGCTTCATTAGATGGTTTGGGATGTGTTCTGATGCAGGAAGGTAAAGTTATAGCTTATGCCTCGAGACAATTAAAGCCGCATGAAAAGAATTATCTGACACACGATCTTGAGCTAGCTGCGATTATGTTTGCATTAAAGATTTGGCGTCATTATCTCTTCGGTGAGAAATGTCATGTATATTCGGATCATAAAAGTCTAAAATATTTGATGACCCAGAAAGACTTGAATCTACGACAAAAAAGATGGTTAGAACTGTTGAAAGACTATGAGCTTGTGATAGATTATCATTCGGGTAAGGCAAATGTTGTTTCTGATGCTTTGAGTCGAAAATCACTGTTTGCATTATGTGCTATGAATGCTCCTTTAGACTTGTCTGATGATGGTTCAATTTTAGCTAAATTGAAAGCGAAACTGTTATTCTTACAACAAATATGTGATGCTCAGAAAGTTGATAATGAAATGATAGCGAAACGAGCTCAGTGTGATTCGAACTCTGATTCTGAATTTCGAGTTGATGTTAATAATTGCTTAAGATTTCGAGATTGAATCTGTGTTTCGAGAAATCTAGAGTTATTACAGTTAATTTTGAATGAAGCTCATAATAGTCGCCTATCTATTCATCCGGGAAGTACAAAGATGTATCATGATTTGAAGCAACACTATTGGTGGTCTGGTATGAAAAGAGATATCTCTAATTTTTTGTCGGAATGTTTAGTTTGTCAGCAAGTTAAAGCTAAACATCAGGTTCCATCTAGTTTGTTACAACCGATTCTGATTCCCAAGTGGAAATGGGATAGAGTGACGATGGATTTTGTTTCTGGATTGCCTTTGACTCCGAGAAAGAAAGTTGTAATTTGGGTTGTAGTTGACAGATTGATGAAATCAGCTCATTTTATTTCGGTGAGAACGGATTATTCACTTGATAAGTTAGCTGAGTTATACATTTCAAATATTGTGAGATTGCACGGGGTGCCATTATCTATTGTGTCTGACAGAGATCATAGATTTACATCACGGTTATGGAAGAAATTGTAAGAAGCTTCGGGTACTAAATTGCATTTCAATACAGCTTTTCACCCACAGACTGATGGTCAGTCCGAGCGGATCATTCAGATTCTCGAGGATATGTTGAGATGTTGCATCCTTGAATTTGTTGGTACGTGGGAACAATATTTGCCATTGATTAAATTTGCATATAATAATAGCTTTCAGTCGAGTATCAAAATGGCACCTTATAAGGCTTTGTACGGACGCAAATGTCGAACACCTCTGCATTGAACTGAGCTCAGTGAAATTAAAATACACGGGGTTGATTTGATCAAAGAAACTGAACAGAAAGAGAAAGTGATCTGTGATAGTCTAAAAGCCACTTCAGATCATCAGAAGTCCTATGCAGACTTGAAACGAAAAGATATCGAGTTTGAGATCGGAGACAATTTATTTTTGAAAGTATCTCCGTGGAAGAAAGTACTGCGATTCGGACGTAAAGGCAAATTGAGTTCGAGATTCATCAGACCGTATGAGATCATCGAACGAATTGGGCCTGTTGCATACAGATTGTTGTTGCCACGGGAACTAGAAAAGATTCATAATGTGTTTCACGTGTCACTTCTTGGGCGATACAAATCCGATCCATCACATATGATTACTCCGTCTGAGATTGAAATCCGATCTGATATGACTTATGAAGAGGAACCGATTCGTATCTTAGCTCATGAGATGAAAGAATTGCGAAATAAGAAAATTTCATTAGTAAAGGTATTGTGGCATCGACACGGAGTAGAAGAGGCTACGTGGGAGTCTGAAGATACAATGAGACAACAATATCCGAATCTGTTTAACGGTAAGATTTTTGGGGAAGAAAATCCCTAAGGGGGGAGAATTATAAAAGTCCGGTTTAGACCCTAGTCAAAATAGTGGTTTTAGGACCACAAATCTGAGTCAAAAAAATATTTTAATATTATTTTCTGAGTCTACAACATGTGAATTGGTATGTGTGAAATTTCTGTGATTTAATTTGATCATTTGTGAGCTTAATTTGAGAAAATGACTAAATTGCATAAAAGGTAAAAGTGGCAAATCATATGTTAATGTGTTAAATTGACATGGCTTATTAAAGATGAAGTCCTTAAGTGGAAATTTGACCACTAAGCATAGTAGTGGACGGTTATGGGCTTGAATAATATGAGTTTATATGTTAATTAAAAAGGGTAAATAAGTAAATGGATTATTAATGTTATATTAAATAAAATGACAGCCAAAAATGTTATCATCTTCCATGCTTCATCACCGAATTTGAGAAAAGAAATTAGGGATTAAAATCTTTGAATATTTCGGCACTCATCTAGCTTGATTCAAGGTTAGTTTTTGTTCGGTTTTTGATAATTTCTACGTTTTTGTAATCGTTGCTTCGTGTTCTTCAAAACCCATGTCTTAATTGTGTGAATTGATGAAGATTTTGTAAAGTTCCATTGATGAATTCATGAGCTTTGTGATGTTTAGTGATGAAATATGAAATATATGTGTTAGATTAACATGTTTTGTCTTTGGATTTTTGGTGATTTTGAGTAATTTGGACTTAAATGAGAAAATAATATTTTGAGGGACTAAATTGTGAAATAAATGAAATATATGGACTTGTATGAGCATGGTTAATATTTCGCCTAAGCATGGTCTATGCAAATTTTGTGTATTTTGTGATTTTATGAAATAGGGACTAAAATGTCAAAATGTGAAAATATGAGGGCTAAATTGTAAATTGCCCTAAATATGTGTTTTTGGATTGAATTGAATGATTTGGTGAATAAATGGATTAAATTTGAATGTGTATAGATCAAGAACTGAAGAAAACGGATTTAGATCGAGGAAAGTCGAAAATAGTTGAATAGCTGTCCGTTTCCGTTTTCACAAATCCGAGGTAAGTCTATATACAAATAAATGTATTTGTATTGATTTATGTATGTTTGTAACACCCCAAACTCGGCCTAGAAGTTAGACCCGAATTCGGCGTGTCACATTGAAGTGTTTTTGCGAAAACCTTATTTTCATTGAAAACCATTCTAGAGAAAAGTTAAGTAAAATCCAGTTTGCTTTCAAAACGAGGTGTAGCCAAAAACCATTTCCTTGTTACTAATTAAAAATTTCCTTTGACAGCGGAAGCTCGTTCTTAAAACAAAATTATTTACAAAAACCTTGAAGTACATTTAAAGGAAATAAATCCAGGTTCCGTTTCAAAATTTCAATGCATAGTGAAAGTAATGGAATAATAACTAGAGGGAAAGCCTTATACAATTCGAAATAAATTAACTTAAAATTAACAACTTAAAATCCAGAATTTAGATATTAAGAAAAAGCTGGTCTAATCGTCTTGCTAGTTGGCCACCTCTGAGTCCCTCCATCCGTCGAACCGCCTACTGAGGATCACCTGAGAAAAATTAAAGAGGGAGTGAGTTTTCGAAAAACTCAGTATGTACGACCCTTGTCAAACAAATAGCATACATAACATATTGTTAACATAATAAAATCATACATGAAATGTTGTGCAAACCCTCCCCAAATAATCCATCTGATACACTTCGTCTCCGTCCAACTGAAACACATCTATGGGGATATCTAAATTGACCCACCCATCCGACACACTTCAAGGGTAGCCCGGTTACGGTACTACCTAATATTGCAACAAAGCTGCTTATCATATAATGGGCTTAAGAAGCCATCGGTGGATCCACAATTGTCAAGCAACCATGCGATCCTCATAAACTTCCTCCGTTCCATAATTCCCAACCCATATGCAACCTAAATAGAATATCATATGAATGCAGCAAATGTACATGTAACATCCATGAGTCTTACATTCAACACATAGGGGCATTTTAGTGATTTTCGCCCTTAGGGGCATTTTAGTCATTTCTCAGTGTTATGGGTCTATTACTTATCTTGGCCCGTTATCAAGTCCTTGTTAGCTAAAGTGAACAGATACTATGCACCAGGTAGGATTCCAGAGAAGAGGAGGTGAGTCATTAAGACCGCTTAAGTACCAAGCTCTCCCTAGATCCAATCCTAGACATGCATATACCCATTGCCACACCTTAACCTTATGACTTGTCCACGGTCACAATTAGTTAGTAGCTTAAGTTTTATGCAGGTTAAGCAATTCACCAAAAACTAAGCCTAAGACCCCTTACAAAGCCCAAACAAATTCATATACGTTCATATGGCCTACTAGGCCCAATCTCATTCGTATGGCCCATTAGGCCCAAATCACATTCATATGGCCCACCTAGCCCAATCACATTCATATGGCCCATCTGGCCCAAATCAATTCCAAGCCATGTAATCAGGATGACTAGTTCATCACTTATTACCAAATCTTCAAATTCGCCTATTTTGAGCCTAGGGCCCATCGGGCCCTTTTTGCCCATTCTGGCTCGATTGGCCAACACACCCCAAGTCCATGAGATCGCTCATGGGGCTTCTGATAACGTATCGATTCCATTTCCCTCAGACGAATGTTCGCACACTCATGATAAATCGAAATAGTAACATATTCTAGGCCCACATTTGGTATGCTTTTGGATGAATTATCCTTTGATTTATGTAAAAAGGTGCTCTTAATCCTTTCTTTTCATGTCTTATACCCAGGAAAGCACCCAAGGATAAAAAGAACGAGAAACGGGCTAAAAACAGACCAAAAAAGACCAATAAGGAAATCGACACGGCCTGGACTTGGATCCACACGACCGTGCCAAGTCAATCATCTAGAACATGGTCTAACCCCGACTCACACGGTCATATCTCATTAAAAAAATCCGAACACGGCTTGGCCACGATTTACACGGGTGTGCGCCATGGCCGTGCCTTTGCCGTGGAAAAGAGCAATTTCATTCGGGAAAGGATACTTAGGGAGAAAGAAACGTATTTGAAAAGCCTATAAATACACCCTAAGTATGACCTGAAAAGGGGAGCCCAAAGCCATCGTCTAGGGGCGTCGTGCTAGGCCAGAGAAGGCAGATTTGTGGGGATTCACTCAGGGATAGCCAGTTGATCCATCTCAAGAAGCCAGAATTCTACTCAAGACGGAGGATCTCCTCTTCAATTCCTTCAGGGGGTTTTAGGGATTTCTTATGTTTTGTTTTATCTTTTCTCTTGAGATGTTTTCCTTTATTGTTATGAACTAAACCCTTCGGATACCCGAAGGGGATGAGACCTATGATGAATCTTGTTATTGTTTTCTGAATTATATGATAAATACTTAGTTTGTTCTTAATTATGTGAGCTTAATCCAAATTTAATGTGCTTAGGTGGAGGAGGAATAGACCCTGCCTAAGAGTAGATCCAACATAATTAAGCGGAGTTGATCGCACGCCTAGAGATAGGGTGATGAGATTTTTCCGGATTAGGGTGAAACCTAATATGGGAGTCCATAGATCGATTTACTGCTATTTTAGGGGGTTATTATAAGAGAACGAGAGTTCCACTAATTAACCTAGGGTTAGACGTTATTCGCCTCAAGAGAGGGTTTAATATACGTTAGGGAGTCTTATGGATCAAACTAAGTGAATAAATCGTATGGTTCAGTGTTAGATAACAAGTGAAGTCTAGGTGGATTCTTCCTAGGGTATCTCCTAAATCAATTGAGTTTTTCCCAAGTTATTTTCCAATTTCTTTCTTCTTTGTCTTAGAGTCTTTAGTTTAGTAGTTAATTAATTTTGATTTATAAACAACTTCACTTATTTTAGGTTAAATAATAAAAAGAAAGTTAGTATTAGTACTTTTAGTTCCTTTGGGTTCGATAATCCGGTCTTGCGTAAGCTATACTACTGTTCGATAGGTGCACTTGCCTCAATCGTTGTCAGAGTTAGTTTCTAGGTTCGATCATTCTTTTTATAAATTTTAAAGCTCTGATTCACAGCGATCAAGTTTTTGGCGCTGCGTTCTTAGGAACTAAAATATTAAGAAAGCTCTATTTTTATTACTTTAGCCATTATTTTTATTTTTTGCAATTTATTTTTATTTTTAGTTTTAATTTTTTAAATTTGCTAGATTTTCTTTCTTTCTTTTCCTAGAAGGTACCTCTAGTTTATGACTAGAAGGAACCCGAGATGACCTTTAGAATACGACAGTGATATTGAAGCTACCGCTCGAAGAAATCGCGAGAGAAATTAGGCGAGCCCTAAATTACCAAGGAGAGCGAGAAAGCAGATCTAATCCTCTTTGAAGGGATGGACGAAAATAATCTTCCACCACAAGATATGGGAGAAATTAATGCTCCTCGTACTATGTTTGATTATGCTAAACCGCATTTAACAGGAGCCGAATCAAGTATTGTTAGGCCTGCTATAGCTGCTAATAATTTTGAACTAAAGCCTAACACTATACAAATGATTCAACAGTTTGTTCAATTTGATGGTTTACAGGACGAAGATCCAAACACTCATATAGCTAATTTTTTAGAGTTCTGTGATACCTTCAAAATAAATGGCGTTTCTAATGATGCCATACGACTTCGGTTATTTCCCTTTTCATTAAAGAATAAAGCTACACAGTGGTTAAACTCGTTACCACGAGGGTCAATCACTACATGGGACCAAATGACCGAAAAATTTTTATTAAAATATTTCCCACCGGCCAAAACGGCCAAATTACGTAATGATATCTCTTCTTTTGTGCAGATGGATTTAGAGACATTATATGATGCATGGGAGTGATATAAGGATCTCTTGAGAAGGTGTCCGCACCATGGTTTACCTTTGTGGCTCCAAGTCCAAACTTTCTATAACGGTGTAAACCCCTCAACAAGACAACTAATTGATTCAGCCACCGGTGGAACCTTAAATAATAGAACTCCTGAGGCAGCCTACGAGTTTATTGAAGAGATGTCGCTGAATAACTATCAGTGGCAAGTTACAAGGACAAGGCCAACAAAAATAGCCAGAGTTTACAATCTCGACGCAGTAACCATGCTATCAAATTAGGTAGAGTTGATGAATAAGAAGCTTGATAGTTTGTGTTCTTCGCAGGTACATCCATTCATGCAGTGCGATGCAAGTGGAACTATGGCAAATCCTGATACCCACCCTACCAACTGGGCACAGAAGGCGAACAGATGAACTAAATAGGTAACAATTTCATATCTAATAATAACCCATATAGTAATAATTATAATCCAGGTTGGAGGAACCACCCAAATTTTTCGTGGGGAGGTCAAGGAAATCAAAGACAACAACCTCCTCAAAATTTCCAAAATCAGCCCTATCCACGGAAAAGAAGCCGAATCTTGAAGAGCGTTGAACAAATTCATAGCATCCACGAAGCCCGCTCTCCAAAAAGCGAGGTAACACTCGACACCCAACAAACATCGATCAAAACGATCGAGAACCAAGTTGGAGGACTTACAAAGGCAATCGGGAAATTACCCCGATCGATCGGAGAAATTGCAAAGCTATTATCCGAACGACCGCAAGGCGTCTACCGAGTAATACTAAAATTAATCCAAAGGAGCAAATCCAAGCCATAATACTCAAGAAAGCGAAGAAGTAGACAAACCCACCCAACACAAGGAAACGAGGTAGAAAAATGTAAAGTTGAGGTAACACAAGACAAGTCAAAACTAGTAATCAAGGAGTACCAACTTCGCGCGTACCTTACCGAGGCATTAAGAAGAGGCGACACGGAAGAAACGATTGGTAAGTTTCTTAAACTTTTAAAGAAATTACATATTAACTTACCATTACTTGAAGCTCTTTCGCAGATGCCAGATTCTAGGAAATTTTTAAAAGAGCTTCTGACAAACAAACGGAAGTTAGACGAGTTGTCACACGTGGAACTTAACGCAAAGTGCTCAGCAATTCTCCAAAATAGACTGCCACAAAAGCTAAAAGATACAGGGAGTTTTACAATTCCATGTTTAATCGGTAGACTAACCTGTTGATAATGCGTTAGCTGATTTAGGGGCAAGTATAAATGTCATGCCTTATAAATTGTTTAAACAATTAGGTCTAGGAAACCCAAACAAACTAGGATGAGCATTCAATTAGGTGATAAAAGCTGTTAGAATTCCTAGGGGTATTATCGAAGATGTTCTTGTAAAAATTGATGATTCGTTTCCCAGTAGATTTTGTTGTCTTAGACATGGATGAGGATAATTCAATTCCCCTAATTTTAGGAAGACCCTTTTTAGCGACTATCAGGACTAAAATTGATGTTGATGTAGGAGAACTCATACTTTGTGTAGGTAATGAGACAGTCACCATCAAGGCTCTCGACTCGGCTAGAACATCGAGTAATCAAGGTGAGAACGTAAATTCTCTCGATAACCATTTGGTTAACCCTTATTTTCAGGAAGCACCACCAAAGAATACAACTGAACCTGATCCAAAACCTCAAGCCAACAAGGAAGTAGTTCAGGAAGATCGAGGGATTCAGTTCGATGATCTAGACGAGTGGAAGACACACTTCAAGGAGAAATTAGGGATACACGACGAAGAACCAGAACCACGCAAGATAAAACCAAAGGAGCCCCTAAAAGAGCTAATAGGAACAACAAACCACTTCAAAATAGGGGACTGTAATTGTTAGATCAGCAGATCCTCAAATATCTCCTCGGGACCCTAGCACAAACAAAGAAATATCTTTTAGGGTAACCAGTGTTTTCCCACACGGAACAATCGAGGTAAGTAATCCTATTTTTGGTACTTTCACTATAAACACATCTCGACTCAAATTTTTTCACGAAGACACAAATGATAGCATGAGGAAGGACTTCAAACTCCTCAAACCACCCTGAAGAAGTAAACGAGAGGAGAGTCTAGCTTAAGACTATAAACGAGTGCTTCTTGGGAGGCAACCCGGGCACTAACACAATATATTTTTTACATTTTTCTTTAAATTTATTTTTCTTTTATTCTTTTCTTTCTGAACACTTAGTTATAAACTAACAACGGGTGCAGAATTCCAGGACACACGGCCTTGCACACGGCCGTGGCCGTGGCCGTGTGGACCATAAGAATCCTCGTACTGACATAGCAGAGGCCGTGCAAATCAATTCCAACCACTTTTCGATGTCATGGACCCAACCACTACACCACGGGCACCGACAAAGGGGCACGGCCGTGCCCCATAACCGTGTGAAGCAATGACTTTCCAAGCACGGGCTGAACACGCCCGTGCCTGAAAACTGTGCCAACATACTTACTTGTCAAACACAGGCTAGACACGAGCATGGGGTAACCAACACGCCTAGGAACACGACCGTGCGATGCGGCCGTGTAAATCAACACACCCTCCATCCACAGGCGTGGGAGAGCCTCAGATGCAAAATTTTATTTAAACCCCACAGCCCTCCCCCTTCACCCCACCTTCTTCCATCTTCTTTTTCTTTCAAAAATCTCTCCCCTTTCCTTAGAAACAAAGCCTCTATAACTCTTGAGCTGCAACAAAATCATATCCATGGCAAAGAAGCGTAAAAGGCCAATCTCCTCAAAGGAGACCGATTCACATGAGTTCATGCCGGCAGCTTCATCCAAACAACAAACCAAGGATATTTGAGGCTATCTAGTTTTTATTTTATTTTTCTCTTTTGCTTCAATTTCCTTCCCTTTAACAATCTTATGCTTAATTTAGTTTATTTTATCTTATTTTCTTATTTTTAGGTCCTAAAGGCTACTAGGGAATCACGCCACGACCACCACCATATCCTCAGCCTTAGAAATCACACCTAACAGTAAGGACTCTATGGTCCATCCATCTTCTCTTTTAATTTTAGTTTCAACTTTATTTTCTTCACTTTAGCTTGCTTTTCTTTAATTATTTAATTAGTATAGTTTTAATTATTATTATATCCTGGCTAATCCTGCATGAGCTACCCAATTTCTTCATCTAGCGCAGGATCGTCACCCAGACCGGCCCCTCCAACATATCGTTCATCCAGCTCAAGGAATTCATCCATAATTCAGGGAGTTTCACTTATCCCCATATCTTCTGATCTGAACATTACATTTATATTATCTATCATTGCATATTGAGGGCAATGTACATCTTAAGTGTGGGGGGGTGAACAACTTAAAAAGGTGCCTAACTTTTTTCATTATTCTCAAATTTCTGAAATTAGGTACCAAACTTTTTGCATTATTCTCAAATCCCTGAATTTAGTCTTGTTCGAAAGTAATTTCCTCATATTACTAATTAGGATGAAATTTCTGATGATTTATGATCTTTATTGATATGTTTTAGATTAAGTCATTGATAATTAAATTTGAAGAATACTAGAGAATCAAGCATGATAAGTCTATTTTTCAGAAATTAAAAATTTTCTAGGTTGTCGAACTGAGTTTAAATATTACTTTGAAGTTTGAATTTTACGAGGTTGACATCAAAATACCCATAATTTTTGTGAGTTTTTGAGCCTTATAGAGCATAAATTCTTTTTTTTTTTTGCTCAATTTATTGATTATGAGTATGTCAACACTGATTTGTTATTCTAGAACTTGCATCGATTATATATTTCGAGACCACACTTTTTTATTTGATATACAGAGATGATAAAGGCACCTAGGATTTAACCCACTTACTCCATAAAAAGCCTACCTTCATAATTAACCCCTAGTGAACCCCTTTTAATCCTAACAACCCTTTTTATTGACATAACCGCCAATATTAACCCACAACCCTTTGTTTTTGTTATCACCATTCCTTTTGACTACCCTTATATCGAGATTAGATTTGATTAATAGCCTAACTATGTTTTTTATTTTTAGTTATGTATTTATTAGTTTGTTCTTAAAAAAAATGAAGTATATCCATTATTCATTACTAGTTATGTGATTAAATGAGCTTATACATTTATTTAAATTCCAAATATTGAAAAAGAAGCTTGTATTATTAGTATTCTTAGTTTTCAATTGATGTAAATATTATTATTAGTTCATTAGTTCTTAGTTAGGTAATTTGTCAATTCAATCTCGATTCTAACCCTCTAATTCAGCCTTATTCCACACCTTAACCCTAGCCCCGTTACAACCCTAACAAAGACCTTTTGATTTGTGTTTCATCTCATATTTCAGTGGTGGAGATTTGATTTTCATGCAAGCCTATGGGATTAACTCTTCATGTTTGACTTTTGAGTGCCTAAATTCTGAACCTTAAACACTTTGAGTGATTTGAGTGAATTTTTTGTGAGGATGTCAATCCTTGTCGATTTCAAATTAAAGGTAATTATTTAGATAAGGGGAGACGCCTATGTTTTCGAGCTACAAAATCTATGACTTATTTTGTTTGAATTTTTAGGACTCTTTGAGTTGAATTATCCATGTATAAATTATCCCTGAATTATGATGAAACACTATCAATGACTATTATGAATTATAGGAAGTTCGTTTTAATTGTAAGTTGAGAATTTTGCTTGAGGACAAGCAAAAGCTTAAGTGTGGGGGTACTTGATAAACCGAAATAGTAACATATTCTAGGCCCACATTTAGTATGCTTTTGGATGAATTATCCTTTGATTTATGTAAAAAAGGAGCTCTTAATCCTTACTTTTCATGTCTTATACCCAGGAAAGCACCCAAGGATAAAAAGAATGAGAAACGGGCTCAAAACGGACCAAAACGGACCAATGAGGAAATCGACACGTCCTGGACTTAGATCCACACGACCGTGCCAAGTCAATCATCTAGAACACGGTCTAACCCCGACTCACATGGTCGTGTCTCATTAAAGAAATTCGAACACGGCTTGGCCACGATTTACACGAGCGTGCACTGTGGCCGTGCCTCTGCCGTGGAAAAGAGCAATTTCATTCGGGAAAGGATACTTAGGGAGAAAGGAACGTATTTCAAAAGCCTATAAATACACCCTAAGTATGACTTGAAAAGGGGAGCCCAAAGCCATCGTCTAGGGGCGTCGTGCTAGGACAGAGAAGGCAGATTTGTGGGGATTCACTCAGGGATAGCCAGTTGATCCATCTCAAGAAGCCAGAATTCTACTCAAGACGGAGGATCTCCTCTTCAATTCCTTCAGGGGGTTTTAGGGATTTCTTATGTTTTGTTTTATCTTTTCTCTTGAGATGTTTTCCTTTATTGTTATGAACTAAACCCTTCGGATACCCGAAGGGGATGAGACCTATGATGAATCTTGTTATTGTTTTTTGAATTATATGATAAATACTTAGTTTGTTCTTAATTATGTGAGCTTAATCCAAATTTAATGTGCTTAGGTGGAGGAGGAATAGACCCTGCCTAAGACTAGATCCAACATAATTATGCGGAGTTGACCGCACGCCTAGAGATAGGGTGACGAGATTTTGCCGGATTAGGGTGAAACCTAATATGGGAGTCCATAGATTGATTTACTGCTATTCTGGGAGGTTATTATAAGAGAACGAGAGTTCCACTAATTAACCTAGGGTTAGACGTTATTCGCCTCGAGAGAGGGTTTAATATACATTAGGGAGTCTTACGGATAAAACTAAGTGAATAAATCGTATGGTTCAGTGTTAGATAACAAGTGAAGTCTAGGTGGATTCTTCCTAGGGTATCTCCTAAATAAATTGAGTTTTTCCCAAGTTATTTTCCAATTTCATTCTTCTTTGTCTTAGAGTCTTTAGGTTAGTAGTTAATGAATTTAGATTTATAAACAACATCACTTATTTTAGGTTAAATAATAAAAAAAAAGTTAGTATTAGTACTTTTAGTTCCTTTGGGTTCGATAATCCAGTCTTGCCTAAGCTATACTACTGTTCGATAGGTGCACCTGCCTCAATCGTTGTCAGAGTTAGTTTCTAGGTTCGATCATTCTTTTTATAAATTTTAAAGCTCTGATTCACAGTGATCAACTCACAAGACTACCGAAGCCAAACTTTCGGGATTTCGGGATTTCCCAATCCATTATGTGTGTACAGTTTATGTACACACCTGATAACAAAACACGCTATGATCTCCTTAGCCATGATCCTACAAATGATGTCACTCAATGATTAATCACATAAACTTATCGAATACTTTACCAAAAACCGAAGTATCACCTTAACCTTACCTGAAACACCAAGCCTTAATAGCTCTTCTTTGATCACTACTCATGCGTATCTCCTAAATCTGCATCATTCTTAATCATTAAAAATAGAATAATAGGTTACTTGTATCCAACACAAGTCCCCCTTTCTCTACTTATGACCATTCGGCCAACACCTAAACCAAAATAGAGAATACTTACCCAAGAAGCAATCGACCCAAGAGGTATTCAGTTTTTGAGATTAGTATAGTGGAAGGGGTTATTCGGCACAAATAAGAAGAAGAGAAGAAGGAATCGGCTAAAACCAAAGAAGAAGAAAAAGTATGGAAGATTCAGCTTCTGAGTACTTAGAGAGAAAAAAGTGTTTCGGCAACTCAAAAATGAGAAATTCGGCTAAAGGTGATCGTGTCTGAGAGTTTTAATATTTATATAATGAATGATCGAGCCTAAAAACTAACTATCACCACGATTGAGGCAAGCGCACCTATCGAACAGTAGTATAGCTTAGTGGCAAGACCGGAATGTCGAACCCAAAGGAACTAAAATTACTAGTAGTGACTTTCTTTTTATTATCTAGCCTAAAATAAAGGGGATTGATATTTATCTAACTAATTACTAAGATAAGGTTGCTAAGACAAAGAAAGTGAATTGGGAAAATACTTTTGGGAAAAAAAACCAGTTGATTAAGACAATATTCAAGGAAGAATCCACCTAGACATCACTTGTTATTTAACTCTGAACCAAACGATTTATTCACGTGACTTGATCCGTAGGATTCCCTAATTTATATTAATACCTCTTTCGAGGCTACTAACATCTAACCCTAGGTTGATTAATTGAAATCTCTTTCTAATTAAAACCCCTAGTGTTGCATTAACTCGATCTATGGACTCCCATATTAGGTTTGACCCTAATCCAAATGATTTTCGTCATCCTATCTCTAGGGTTGCGATCAACTCGCTTAACTATGCTAGATCTACTCTTAAACAGGACTTTTGCTCCACTGCCTAAGCACATCAATACTTGAATCAATATCCTGAAATATTAAAACAAGAATTAAGAGCACATAATTAAGAACAAATCAAGTATTTATCATATAGTTCAGAAAACAATAACAAGATCCGTCTTAGGTTTCATCCCCCTCAGGTATTTGAGGGGTTTAGTTCATAATTATAAAAGAATACATCTCAGAAGAAGATAAATAACAAAACATAAGAAAAACCCTAAAACCCCCTGAAGGAAATTGAAGGGAAGATCTTCTATCTTGAATGTGATTCCGGCTTCTGAGATGGATCAACTAGCTTTCTTGGAGTAATCCCCTGAGTTCAGCCCTCTCTGGCTTCGCTCCCGATTAAAGACCACTTTTTAGGTTATACTTAGGGCGTTTATATAGGCTTCGGAATGTCTTTCATGGCCCAAAAGTATCCCATTCCGAATGAAACTCATCTTGGTTAAAACAGGGAAACGCCCGTGTGACACACCCGTGGTCGACTCCCTTGGCCGTGGTCGATCCTGTTTGCCACACATGGCTGTGTGATCTGGCCGTGTCTCGATGTTCTAGGCCGTGTCTCGGTTGTTACTCGAAACACGTGATGTTCTAGGACACATCTCTAGGTGTCCAGGACGTGTAAGTCTCTAAGGTAAGCCCATTTGCTCCGTTTTCGGCCCGTTTCTCGTTCCTTTCATCCTTCGATGCTTCCCTAAGTATAAAACATGAAATTAAAGGATTAGGAGCATCGAATTCCACAATTAAAAGGATAAATCATCCAAAAAGTTTGCTAAATATGGGATTAAAATATGTATATATTATAGTTTATCAAATACCCCCACACTTAAGCATTTGCTTGTCCTCAAGCAAAATTCTCAACTCACAATTAAAATAGAATTTCCTCAATTCATAACCTTCATCAATAATGTTTCATCATTATTCATAGGTAATTCATACATTGATAATTTAACCAGAAGGTTCCTAAAGATTCAAATAATCAAAGTCATAGTTCTTATAGTACGAAAAATAGGTGTTTCCCCTTACCTAAATAATCACCTTTAATTCAAAATCGACAAAAATTGACATCCTCACTAAAGGTTCACTCAAATCACTCAAAGTGTTTAAGGTTCAAAAATAAGCACTCAAGAGTCGAACATGAAAAGTTAATCCCATAGGCTTGCATGAAAATCAAATCTCCACCACTGTAAAATAATATGATACACAAATCAAAAGGTCTTTTATGGGTTGTAACGTGGCTTAGGTTAACGGTGTGGATAAAGGCTTGAATTAGAGGGTTAGTATCGAGACTGAATTGAAAAATTACCTAACTAGAAAGTTAGACTAATACTGAATAATTACATCAGTTGAAAACTTAATACTAATAACATGAGCTTCTTCTAAAGATAATGAAATTAACAGTTTAAGCTCAAATAACATAAAACTAATAATGAATATACTTTTTTTTAAGAACAAATCAAGTACATCCAAATAATAAAGAACTTTTAACAACTGAAATAGAGAACATAGTTAGGCAACTACTCAAATCAAATCTTGACAAAAAGGGTTAAAACAAGAAGGAAAAATTCTCAATGAATCAAAAAGAATGGGTCTTGGGTTAATAATAATGGGTGAGTCAATAAACGGTTTATTAGTCTCAAAGGGGTTCACTAGGGGTTAATTATGAAGGTAGGCTTTTTATGGAGTAAGTGGGTTAGATCCTAGGTGCCTTTATCATCTCAATATATTAAATCATAGGTGTGGTCTCGACATGTATAATCGAAGCAAGTTCTAGAATAACAAATCAATGTTGACATACTCATAATAAAAAAAAAGTGAGCACGAAAAGGAATGTATGCTCTAAAAGGCTCAAGATCTCAAAAAACAAATTATGGGCTTTTGATGTCAGCTTTGTAAATTTCAAACTTCAAGGTAATAATTAGATTCAGGTAGACAACCTAGCAATTTTTTTAATTTTGAAAATAAACTCATCATGCTTGATTCTCTATTCTCCTAAAGTTTAAATCATCACTGCATAATTAACTATGACTTAATCCAAAACATATCAACAAAAATCATAAATCAAAAGAAATTTCATTCTAATATTAATATGAGAAAATTATATAAGAACAAGATATAATTCAGGGATTCTACTATAGTTGACCCCCCCACACTTAAGACGAACATTGTCCTCAATGTACAAAAATAGATAATGATTAGTAAGAAATTCATAAGAAAGGGAGAGAGGTGAAACTTCCTGAATTATGGATGAAATCCTTGGAGGATGATCAATAATGAACATGATGACTAGGCATAGGTGAAGGTGGTGTGTTCGTTACTTGAGTGGTACCGTGAACCTTTCTAAACTGCGAAGTCATTAGTGAACTTTTAGGGAGTACTAGTTAATGAATGTTGTCAGAGTTAGACAGCCAGTGATAAAAGGAATTCAATTTTACTAATGAAAGTTTTAAAATAAGAACGGTAAAAAGTTTAATTATAAAATAAAATAAACTAGAATAAAAAGAAAAATAATAATAATAAAAAATAAAAAATAATAATAAAGAAAATAAAAGGACTCAAATGTCCTCATCATCTGCTGGGTCGCGAGGTGGTGGAGGCGGCGATATGTGAAAGTAATGACAAATCTGCTGAAGAGTCGCCTCAATGCCGTCAAATCTTCGAGTGGTGTTGGTGAATTGCTGAGTACAGTACCGCTCGAATTGAGTGAGGCGCTCAGAGATGTCAGATATTGAAGCAGCCGCATGAACTGGTCGGCGAGGGGGGTGTGGTGTCGAAGATGGCTCCTCATGCTGTGGTGGAACATCATCAGTAATGTCCTCTGGTTCATCCTGCTCGATGGTTTGCACTAGGCAATACTGGGGAGGATCGAACCCACAGCGGTGCTCAATCATCCTCATGTGGATCATCATCTGGATGCCTTGTGGGGGCATCTGTCCTATCAGTGTGAGTGAGGAGGATTGAGCGGCGGTGTTGAGGAGCCCAAAATACCGAGCAAGACGTGTGATGTAGGGACCCATGGAGATGACCCCTCTCCTATGCTGCTCCGTCTGATGTTGAATGGCGTGAGCTATAAAGTAGGCTTAATCAAAGACGTGCCCGTTCGCCATGCACCATAGGAAGTAGGCGTCATGAGTGTTTACGACGTCGGTGCTCTCCCGCCTACCCGTCAATGTATGAGCTAAAATGGCGTGTAAGTACCTCAGGGATGGGGCGAGAGCTGTCGCCTTGGAGCAAATAGGGTCATAGGAGGCCGAAGCGGGGGCTCTGTTATTCCAACATTTAGAAGGGGAGATATGGATGTGGCGATGGAGTGTCTCGAGATCATTGTCCGCCATGAATTCGTCAGTGTAGAGCCCCAAGGAGACCCCGAACTGTGGGACACTCAGTTCACGTATAATGCCTCCAAGACAAAATTGGACTGTGTCGGGGTCATCGTGGTTTGTCATCAACGTCGGGAGGTGGAATGTGAAACAAAGCTCTAAAGTGAGCTCAAGGTATGTGGGCTCAATGATCTCGAAGAATTGCCCCCATGGGTGGGTAGTCAGGAGGGCCCGGACGTCGTCGGCTAGTTGGACCTGCTCTAATGCGGTCCAATCAATACGCCTCCCTATGTCGAGGGGTCGCACGCAAAGTATCTGAAAAGGGTCCTCTTGGGATCCCGGAGGAAACTGTAAGAATGGGTGTCGTACTTCGGCAGATGCGCGTGTCGATGATGAACCGGGTCCCTTTCATTTTTCGAAATAGGGACTGCGGTTTTTTTGCCTCAGGAGGAAGACATTATGTTCCTGTAGAATAAAGAGTACTGAATGATTCAAGTATTATTGCCAGCCAAGATTGCACTTCCTAATAGTTCCAAATAGTTTCTTAAGTAAGTCATCAAGGAATGTTAAAACTATGAATAAATATCAGAATAGAATTAAACTAAGTAGAGCAAATACTTAGAGAATCATAAAAATCTAAATCATGAAATAGGAACAATGAAAAAAATAATAAACTGGAAAATAATGAAAATGTTTAAAGAAATAAGCAAACGATAGTGGAGAAGGGTGAACCAGTAGAGATTGTTGAGGGAAGTGGCGCGGTTAAGGCGATGGTCAGAGCACGGGCGTGGTGGTGGTGCGCGGGCGTGTTATACTCACACGGGCATGGTCTGGTTTGTGTGGAGAGGAGGAAGGGAAAATAGAGAAGGGAATGAGGAAAAAGGGAGAGGAGATAGGATGAGGGGGGCTGTTGATGGTGGTGGCCGGACTTAGTAGGGGGAGAAAGGAAAACGGCTAGGGTTTGGGGAAACTAATTTGGGAAAAAAAGATGATGAATAGTGAGGGGTTTATATAGAAATAAGGGCATACGGGTGTGTGACACGCCCGTGTGGATCGTTTTTAGCCCGTGTGTTTCGAGAATTTTGAGTTTATGCGCGTCTGAGTTGTGTCCCAAGCCTGTGTTACCTGGGCATGTTGGCTCACACGGCCGTATCGCACGGTCGTGTGCTATTTTGTTCGCTTCTCCCACGCCCGTGTAACCGATAGCATGCCCGTGTTGATTTAGTCAGTGTCGACCATGCCCTATAGGCACGGGCATGTCTCACGCCAGTGTCGTTTACTCAGTATCGACCACAGCTGTATCGTACGGCTGTGGCCTCTTTAATTGCAGCCCGTGTCGTTTACTCAGTTTTGGCCACGGCCTCATCGCACGGCCGTGGTGTCTTATCGTAGCCGATGTTGGGAATTTTTTTTCTTCCTTGGCCCACACGGTCTCCTCTACGTCCATATGATTCCTCGTCGTGTCCACATGGCCATGGCCACGCCCGTGTTCTAGGCCGTGTGGGAAGGAAATCATGCGCTTATGAAATTAGTTAGTTCTTGGTTAGATGCTAAAAACTGAAATATGAATGTTGATGAGGTTAGTGCTCGGGTTGCCTCCCGAGAAGCGCTCGTTTAAAGTCTTAAGCTAGACTTACCCTATTTTCATTTTTATATGAAGGTTCACGGAGCTGAAGCTCCTCTCTTATATCCCTAAATCCTCACCATTATAAATTTTCAATCGCTGACCGTTTACCTTGAAAGTGCCATAAGTCGGATGAGTTACCTCGATTGTGTCGTAGGGGAAAATAGTTTTGATTACGAATGGACCTGACCATCTTGATTTCAACTTTCCAGGGAATAATTTGAGTCTTGAATTATAAAGTAACACGAGATCTCCAACTTCGAATTGTTTAGGTCGCTTTAGACGAGCATCATGGCGTCTCTTTGTTGCTTCTTTGTATAATCGTGAGCTCTCGCAGGCTTTTTCTCGCCACTCATCAAGCTCGTTCAACTGCATCAATCTTTTCTCGCCTCCAAGTTTAAGATCGTAGTTTAGAAATTTTATAGCCCAAAATGCTTTATGTTCGAGTTCAAATGGTAAATGACAGCTCTTCCCGTAAACAAGTTTGTATGGGGATGTTCCTATGGGAGTTTTAAAAGCGAGTTCTATAAGCCCATAAAGCGTCATCAACTTTTCTTTGCCCAATCTTTCTGTTTGATTCTCTGATTTTTTTTCTAGGATACGTTTAAGTTCTCTATTGGATACTTCAACTTGTCCACTGGTTTGAGGGTGATAAGGGGTAGTTGTTCTGTGGTGTACTCTATATTTCTTTAAGATTCTCTCGAATTGAGTGTTACAAAAATGAGTACCCCTATCACTAATAATTGCTCTAGGTGTTCCAAATCGAGAGAAAAGTTTCTTGAGAAATCGCACTACCACTCTTGTATCATTAGTGGGTAAAGCTGGAGCTTCCACCCATTTTGACATTTAATCAACCGCTACGAGGATGTATTTATTCCCAAATGAGCTAGGAAATGGACCTATAAAATCGATATCCCATACATCAAATATTTCACATGATAGCATATATATTTGAGGCATTTCATCGCGTTTAGAGATATTACCTGTTCTCTGACATTTATCACATGAATTAGCATACATGTTAGCGTCCTTGAGCAGAGTGGGACAATAAAAACCTGATTCGAGTGTTTTATGTGTTGTTTTCGTTCCACTGTAATGTCCTCCTGTTGGTCCTGAATGACAATGTTCTAGGATTCTACTTGCTTTTTCCTTCGCGACACATCTCCGAATTACTTGATTTGCACATATACGAAAAAGAAAAGGGTCCTCCAAAAAATAGTTTTTCACATCAGTAAAGAATCGCTTCTTTCGCTGATGTGTCAACCCTTTTGGTAAGACATTATTAGCTAAATAATTTCTGATATCTGCAAACCAGGGTACCTCGGTGTCGGATATAGCCAAAAGTTGTTCTTCAGGAAACGAGTCATTAATCTCACTTTCATCAAGTTCTTTAAGATGTGGATTTTCAAGTCTAGAAAGATGGTCTGCCGCCAGGTTTTCAGCTCCTTTCTTGTCCTGAATTTCCAAATCAAATTCCTGTAAAAGTAAAATCCATCTTATGAGTCTAGGTTTTGCATCAAATTTAATGAAAAGATAACGAAGGGCTGAATGGTCAGTGTAAACGACGACTTTAGATAATATTAAATATTGTCTAAATTTATCAAATGCAAAAACCACAGCTAGCAATTCTTTTTATGTGGTGGTGTAATTCTCTTGTGTGGTCGTCAGTGTCTTGCTAGCGTAATAGATCGGTTGGAAATGCTTGTCTCTTCGCTGACCCAAAACTGCACCTACTACAAAATCACTCACATCACACATTAGTTCAAAGGGTAAATTCTAATCAGGTGCAATGATAATTGGGGCATTTGTTAATTTAGTTTTTAGAGTATTAAATGCATCTAAACATTCCTGATCAAAATTGAAAGGTACATCTTTTTCTAGGAATTTCATCAAAGGCTTAGCTATTTTAAAAAAATCCTTAATAAATCTTCTATAGAAACCAGCATGTCCTAGAAAACTTCTAATAGCCTTAACTGAACTGGGAGGAGGTAATTTTTCTATGGTTTCAGTTTTTGCTTTATCGACCTCAATCCCTTTACTAGAAATTTTATGACCTAACACAATCCCTTCTCAAACCATGAAGTGACACTTTTCCCAATTAAGCACAAGGTTTGTTTCCTCACATCTCATTAAAACTCGTTTTAAGTTTTTAAGGCAAAGGTGGAACGAATTACCGAATACCGAAAAGTCATCCATAAATGCCTCCATGATATCTTCCACAAGTTCGTCAAAGATGGCTAGCATGCAACGCTGAAAAGTGGCAGGAGCGTTACATAATCCAAAAGGCATTCTTCGATAAGCAAACGTATCGTATGGACATGTGAATGTTGTCTTTTCTTGATCTTCAGGAGCTATGGGGATTTGGAAGTAGCCAGAGAGTCCGTCTAGGAAGTAGTAGTACATATGCCCAGATAATCTTTCTAACATTTGATCAATAAAGGGTAAAGGGAAGTGGTCTTTTCTTGTGGCGTCGTTCAGTTTCCTATAGTCGATGCAAACTCTCCAACCTGTGACTCTTCTTGTTGGAATTAATTAATTCTTTTCATTAGCTATGACAGTCATGCCTCCTTTCTTTGGAACAACCTGCACAGGACTTACCAAAGAACTATCAGAAATAGGATAAATAATTCCAGCATCTGAAAGTTTAATTACCTCGGTTTGGACAACTTCCTTCATATTGGATTTAATCGTCTTTGAGGTTGCACACATGGTTTATATTCATCTTCCATTAAGATTTTGTGGGTGCAAATGATGGGCTTATCCCTTTTATGTCAGAGATTTTCCAGGCTATGGCTCTTTTATGCTCTTTTAACACCTGTAGTAACTCTTCTTTCTCATCGGGTTCTAGGTCTGAAGAAATAATTACCGGTAATGTAGAATTTCTCCCAAGGAATGCGTACTCTAAGTGTGTTGGTAACTGTTTTAATTCCAATTTGGGGGGTTCTTCAATAGAGGGTCTTTGTTTAGATTCGTCGTCTATTTCAATGCCCTCATACTCTTTCTGTCTTAGGGAGAGGCTATTAGAATTTATTTCGATTTTTGTCTCCCCTATCTCATTGGCATCATCATCTGCCTCCTCGCCTTGAACAAGACATAGTTCCAACGTGTCTTTATGTATTATTTCCTGAAAAGAGTCTTGAATAAAATGATCAATAGAGTCAATAAAATAACAGGAATCATCTTGCTCTTTATAGTATGGCATAGCATCATAGATTTTAAAGATAATTTCCTTATCACCTATCCTAAGCGCAAGCTTACCATTACCTACATCAATATTGGCCCTAGCAGTGGCTAGAAATGGACGTCCTAAAATTAAAGGTACTTCAACATCCTCATCCATGTCAAGCACAACAAAGTCAATAGGGAATATGAATTTATCAACTTTAACTAAAACGTCTTCAATAATTCCCCTAGGGTATTTAATAGACCTATCGGCTAGTTGGATACTCATCCTAGTGGGTTTTGGTTCCCCAAGACCGAGGTGTTTGAACATTTTATAAGGCATTAAATTAATACTAGCACCTAAGTCAGCTAATGCTTTCTCAATATTTAAACTACCAATTAAACAAGGAATAGTAAAACTTCCTGGATCTTTTAATTTGGTTGGCAATTTATTCTGGAGAATAGCTGAGCATTCCTTGTTAAGCTCCACGGTTGACAGTTCTTCAAGCTTCCTTTTATCAGTTAAGAGTTCCTTTACAAATTTTGCATATGTAGGCATCTGCGAAATGGCTTCAACAAAAGGTTGGTTAATATGTAATTGTTTAAAGAGTTCAAGAAACTTACTGAATTGTACGTCCATGCGGTCTTTCTTTAACTGTGCTAGATATGGAATTGGTGGTTCTTTAGGTGCCGGCGTTACATTCTCATTCACTTCCTCTTCTTTTTCTTTAGTAATTTCTTTTGGCATCTTCCTTTCAGTTTCAACCAACTCTTTTCCACTCCTTAGTGTAACTGCTTTCACATGCTCTTTAGGTGGATTACCTGGATGCTTTTCGGAGACTAACTTGACTAGTTGTCCGATTTGATTCTCAATCCTTTGAAGTGATTCTTGTTGAGTTTTTAATGTCGTTTCGGTATTCTGAAAATGAGTCTCTGATGTCGAGATGAACTTTTCCAGCATCCTCTCAAGGTTTGGTTTCTTTTCCTTTCGGTAAGGTGGTTGCTGAAATCCCGGGGGGAGTTGTTGTCTTTGATTTCCTTGACCACCCCATGAGAAGTTTGGATGGTTCCTCCAACCTGGACTATAATTGTTACTATATGGGTTATTTTGAGATCTAAAGTTATTACCCATATAGTTTATATGCTCGCTTTCTACGCCAGGATTGTAAGGTGGGTATTCCGTATTATTCGATCCTCCTCCATATGTATCATACTGCATCACTTGATGTATCTGCGAAAAACCACACAAATCATCAATTTTCTTACTTAAAAGTTCTACCTGGTTTGTTAGCATGGTGACTGCATCGAGGTTGAAAACACTGGCATCTTTCGTTGGTTTTGTACTCATAACTTGCCACTGATAATTATTCAGTGACATCTCTTCAATGAATTCATAAGCAGCCTCAGGTGTTTTGCTATTTAAGGTTCCACCGGTGGATGCATCAATAAGCTGCCTAGTTGA
Organism: Gossypium sturtianum; assembly: GCA_025698515.1. Lineage (NCBI taxonomy): Eukaryota > Viridiplantae > Streptophyta > Magnoliopsida > Malvales > Malvaceae > Gossypium > Gossypium sturtianum. Next base: position 103,437,253 of record CM046943.1, read on the forward strand.
GGGGTTCACACCGTTATAGAAGGTTTGAACCTGTAGCCATAATGGTAACCCATGATGAGGGCACCTTCTCAATAAATCCTTGTATCTCTCCAACGCATCGTAAAGTGTCTCTAAATCCATCTGCACAAAAGAAGAGATATCATTCCTTAATTTAGTCATTTTAGCTGACGAAAAGTATTTTAACAGAAATTTTTCGGTCATTTGTTCCCATGTAGTGATTGATCCTCGTGGAAGAGAATTAAACCATTGTTTGGCTTTATTCCTTAAAGAGAATGGAAACAACCGAAGGAAAATGGCATCATCAGAAATGCCATTAATTTTAAACGTATCGCATAATTCCAAAAAGTTCGCTAAGTGTGTGTTAGGATTTTCGTCCTGCAAACCATCAAACTGAACAAACTATTGTATCATCTGTATAAAGTTAGGTTTCAGTTCAAAATTATTTGCAGCGACAGCAGGTCTAGCAATACTTGATTCAGTTCCTGTTAAATTAGGTTTAGCATAATCATTCATATTTCGAGCAGCATGATTTTCGGCCACCACCAGAGGAAGTGGATTGTTCTGGGGATCAGCCATCTCTTTGGTATTATTAGTATCGTTCTCTTGCTCTTCTTGTGTGTATTGTAGGCTTCGCCTAATTTCTCTTCAGTTTCTGCGAACGGTTCCTTCTATATCACTATCTTAAAGTAGAGGTCATGTCGGGTTTCTTCTAGTCATAAACTAGAATTCCTGCCAGAAGCAAGGAAAAAGACAAATTAGCAAAGTAGAAATAGAATAAAAATTAATTGCAAAAATAAAAAAAAATGGCTAAAGTAATAAAAATCAAGTGTTCTTAATATCTTAGTTTCCCCGACAACGGCGCCAAAAACTTGATTGTGTCTGAGAGTTTTAATATTTATATAATGAATGATCGAGCCTAGAAACTAACTATCACCATGATTGAGGCAAGCGCACCTATCGAACAGTAGTATAGCTTAGTGGCAAGACGGAATGTCGAACCCAAAGGAACTAAAATTACTAGTACTGACTTTCTTTTTATTATCTAGCCTAAAAATAAAGGGGATTGATATTTATCTAACTAATTACTAAGCTAAGGTTGCTAAGACAAAGAGAGTGAATTGGGAAAATACTTTTGGGAAAAAAAACCAGTTGATTAAGACAATACCAAAGGAAGAATCCACCTAGACTTCACTTGTTATTTAACTCTGAACCAGACGATTTATTCACTTGACTTGATCCGTAGGATTCCCTAATTTATATTAATACCTCTTTTGAGGCTACTAATGTCTAACCCTAGGTTGATTAATTGAAATCTCTTTCTAATTAAAACCCCTAGTGTTGCATTAACTCGATCTATGGACTCCCATATTAGGTTTGACCCTAATCCGGTAGATTTTTGTCATCCTATCTCTAGGGTTGCGATCAACTCCGCTTAACTATGCTAGATCTACTCTTAAACAGGGACTTTTGCTCCACTACCTAAGTACATCAATACTTGAATCAATATCCTGAAATATTAAAATAAGAATTAAGAGCACATAATTAAGAATAAATCAAGTATTTATCATATAGTTCAGAAAACAATAACAAGATCCGTCTTAGGTTTCATCCCCCTCAGGAATTTGAGGGGTTTAGTTCATAACTATAAAAGAATACATCTCAGAAGAAGATAAATAAACAAAACATAAGAAAAACCCTAAAACCCCCTGAAGGAAATTGAAGGGAAGATCTTCCGTCTTGAATGTGATTCCGGCTTCTGAGATGGATCAACTGGCTTTCTTGGAGTAATTCCCTGAGTTCAGCCCTCTCTGGCTTCGTCCCCGATCAAAGACCACTTTTTAGGTTATACTTAGGGCGTTTATATAGGCTACGGAATGTCTTTCTTTGCCCATAAGTATCCCATTCCGAATGAAACTCATCTTGGTTAAAACAGGGACACGCCCGTGTGACACACCCGTGGTCGACTCCCTTGGCCGTCGTTGATCCTGTTTGCCACAAATGGCCGTGTGATCTGGTCGTGTCTCGATGTTCTAGGCCATGTCTCGGTTGTTACTCCAAACGCATGGCCGTGGGTGATAGTCCAGGCCGTGTGAGTCTCTAAGGTAAGCCCATTTGCTTCGTTTTTGGCCCGTTTCTCGTTCCTTTCATCCTCCGATGCTTCCCTAAGTATAAAACATGAAATTAAAGGATTAGGAGCATCATATTTCACAATTCAAAGGATAAATCATCCAAAAAGTATGCTAAATGTGGGATTAAAATATGTATATATTACGGTTTATCAAAAGGAAAAAAAATCAATTTTGGCATTACCCTAGAATTCCCAAATCGGCACCTATATATAGCCTATAGCCGAATTTCCTACCCCCATATTCCCAATTCGGCTCCACCTCTTCCACATATCTCATCTCCTAATTTTTCTCCACGATCACTTCCTACAATCTCTCCATGACCATTTCAAACCTCTCATCCATCAGACTTTCACTACAACACAAACTCTAGACGTCCTGACAGCAAAATAAATACCCTAATAAAATACCATGCCACTACTCGAACCTTGGACTCCCTTGCCTGACAATGACGCCACCTCCCTGCTCCCTAAGTGGCGCCACTTCGCCACTTCACTACAAGCTCCTTTTGTGTCATTTTCTTCTTCATTTATTTAAAAGGCCTACCAACTGAAGTCACAGTTCCCTTGGGGCTAAAACCAATTTTTTTCCTATACCCTTACTTGATCCCAGGACATCTCTAACACCCCTAGACACTCCAAATTCACTACCCCTCAAAGCCTACATGCCAATTGTCATTTTCTCGTTCACTTAAAAAATTTTGAGACCCAAAGCCCAAAGCCCAATAGGCCCAATTCTACTAGGCCCAAATTCAGGGTGTTATAATTCTACCCCCTTAAAGAAATTTCAGCCTCGAAATTTCCAACTAACTATTAATCGCACCGCTCAAGTCACACCACTATGCTTTCGTTGCGCACTCTGATTTTAATAACACTAACACACTTTAACTCTAATTGAACCCTCTTACACTTACCTGAAAAAAAACCTACCCACTGGAGTAGATAAATATTGCATGCATACAGTTTCTATACCAAAAATATCACCTCCACACAAAACATACCCGTTATCACATTTTGGCATCCCCGTCTTCCTAGCGACGAGCAGCATAAACTAAAGCTGGCTGTCTCGCCTCAGTATGACCCGCACCTCCGCCCAGTGCTCCACGTACACGTCCATTACCATTATCGCCCTTGGCCTGCCCATGGCCCTTTGGCGGCAACTGATCACCCCTTGGTAGCCGAACATTACCCCGACCCACGGCTGGCACCTGAGCCGGTATTCTAGGGCAATTCCTGATCCTATGCTCCATAGATCTGCAAGCTAGACAAGCTCCTATCCTCTTCCAACACTCGCATGTATGACCTTTCCCACAATCAGCACAAGGTGGCACCCCTGGATTAGCAGCAGGGGACCCCGCTCCAACTGGCCCATCAACTCTGGCCTTTGCTCTAGGCCTTTGCCCCACACCAGAAGACTCAGCCTCCCTTTTATTCTTGCCTTTCTCTTTCTCTCGATTCAGGCGCTCAGTGCACTTCACCTCCTCTGCTACCTTTTCTTTTTCAACCAACTCCGAGAAAACTCACTTTCTTTGAGGAGCTATCAACACCCTGAGGCTATCCCGAAGCCCATCCTCAAACCTTACGCAACGCTCATAGTCCGTTGCAACCATAACTCTTGCATACCTACTAAGACGTAGAAATTTTGCCTCATACTCCGCCACATATTTGTTCCTCTGGATCAAGTTCAGAAACTCCTTCCTTCTAGCATCAACATAGCTTGCACCCACGTACTTCCCTTGAAACGCAGTTTTGAAAAACTCCCATGTGATCTGCTCAGGTTGGGTACCCTCTTTCACTGTCAACCACCACTGATATGCTTCCTCCCTAAGTAGCGACACTGCCCCTTTCAACTTTTGCTCAGATGAGCAGTCAAAATCCTCCATTATCCTCTCAGTGGCCTCCAACCAGTATTCAGCCATGTTAGGAGCCACACCAGCAATACCTTTAAAGACCTCAGCCCCATTAGATTGTAGACGCTCTGAAGCCGACCCACGACTACCCGTACCATTATTGGGCCCAGCGACCCTTTCCAAAATCCTCAGCATTACCTGCGCTAATGCGTCCTCCCCCGCGGCCCGATCATATAGTCCAGTCTTAGCCTCGGGTGAGGCTGGAGCCTTTCCTACTTCAACGTCGGGCATATGGCCCGATGCCGACGATCTAGCCCTAACACTTCCACGGCCTCTGCCGCGACCCCTTGCACCTCTTCCAGCGCTCATCGTTGATTCTCGTATTATATGAATTAGGAATTTTATGAAATTTTAGTTAGTTTCAATAATTAAGCTGATGTTTTATGATAGTATTAAGTAAAGAGGTTGTTTTCGTAAATCCTCTACAGTTTCAAGTTCCTACGGGCTTTAGTTTCACTCTAACTAAAAAGCTTTAATATAATCATCTAAGGTAGCCCACTAACTATCTATAGTATATCAAGTTAAAAAAGCTTAATAATAAGAGAACTTACTTGATTTGACGTCGGAGACTCGGTGTGCCACATCATAAGAATTTCTAAAACATTTCGATCAAATCCAAATTTTTTTTAAACCCAAGTGATAAGGCCCATTTCACAGCCTGAGCTTTGCAATCGGGCTCTGATACCACTAAATGTAACACCCCAAACTCGGCCTAGAAGTTAGGCCCGAATCCGGCGTGTCACATTGAAGTGTTTTTGTGAAAACCTTATTTTCATTGATAACCCTTCTAGAGAAAAATTAGGTAAAATCCATATTACTTTCAAAACGAGGTGTAGCCAAAAACCATTTCCTTGTTACTAAGTAAAAATTTCCTTTGACAGCGAAAGCTCGTTCTAAAAAAACAATTATTTTTAAAAACCTTGAAATACGTTTAAAAGAAATAAATCCAGGTTCCGTTTCAAAATTTCAATGCATAGTGAGAGTAATGGAATAATAACTAGAGGGAAAGCCTTATACAATTCGAAATAAATTAACTTAAAATAAATAACTTAAAATCCAGAATTTAGATATTAAGAAAAACTTGTCTAATCGTCTTGCTAGTTGGCCACCTCTGAGTCCCTCCATCCATCGAACCGCCTACTGAGGATCACTTGAGAAAAATAAAAGAGGGAGTGAGTTTTCGAAAAACTCAGTGTGTACGACCCTCGTCAAACAAATAGCATACATAACATATTGTTAACATAATAAAATCATATATGCAATGCTGTGCAAACCCTCCCCAAATAATCCATCCGATACACTTCGTCTCCGTCCAACCGAAACACATCTGTGGGGATATCTAAATCGACCCACCCATTTGATACACTTCAAGGGTAGCCGGTTGCGGTATTACCTAACATTGCAAAGAAAGTCGCTTATCATATAATGGGCTTAAGAAGCCATCGGTGGATCCACAATTGTCAAGCAACCATGCGATCCTCATACACTTCCTCCTTTCCATAATTCCCAACCCATATGCAACCTAAATATAATATCATACGAATGCAGCAAATGTACATGTAACATCCATGAGTCTTACATTCAACACATAGGGGCATTTTAGTCATTTTCGCCCTTAGGGGCATTTTAGTCATTTCTCAGTGTTATGGGTCTATTACTTATCTTGGCCCGTTATCAAGTCCTTGTTAGCTAAAGTGAACAGATACTATGCACCAGGTAGGATTCCAGAGAAGAGGAGGTGAGTCATTAAGACCGCTTAAGTACCAAGCTCTCCCTAGATCCAATCCTAGACATGCATATACCCATTGCCAAACCTTAACCTTATGACTTGTCCACGGTCACAATTAGTTAGTAGCTTAAGTTTTATGCAGGTTAAGCAATTCACCAAAAACTAAGCCTAAGACCCCTTACAAAGCCCAAACAAATTCATATACATTCGTATGGCCCACCAGGCCCAATCTCATTCGTATGGCCCATTAGGCTCAAATCACATTCATATGGCCCACCTGGCCCAATCACATTCATATGGCCCATCTGGCCCATATCAATTCCAAGCCATGTAACCAGCATGACTAGTTCATCACTTATTACCAAATCATCAAATTTGCCTATTTTGAGCCTACGGCCCATCGGGCCCTTTTTGCCCATTCTGCCCCGATTGGCCAAAACACGGCCCAAGTCCATGAGACCGCTCATGGGGCTTCTGATAACTCATCGATTCCATTTCCCTCATACGAATGTCCGTACACTCGGAAGACTACCGAAGCCAAACTTTCAGGATTTCGGGATTTCCCAATCCATTGTGTGTGTATAGTCTATGTACACACCTGATAACAAAATGTGCTCCGATCTCCTTAGCCACGATCCTACAAACGATTTCACTCAATGATTAATCACATAAACTTATCGAATACTTTACCAAAAACTGAAGTCTCACCTTAACCTTACCTGAAACACCAAGCCTTAATAGCTCTTCTTTGATCACTACTCATGCGTATCTCCTAAATCTGCATCATTCTTAATCATTAAAAACAGAATAATAGGTGACTTGTATCCAACACAAGTCCCCCTTTCCCTACTTATGACCATTCGGCCAACACCTAAACCAAAATAGAGAATACTTACCCAAGAAGAAATCGGCCCAAGAGGTATTCAGATTTTGCAATTAGTATAGTGGAAGGGGTTATTCGGTAGAAATAAGAAGAAGAAGAGAAGAAGGAATTGGCTAAAACCAAAGGTGAATCAAAAGAGAATTTGAGAAGAAAAAGTATGGAAGATTCATCTTCTGAGTACTTAGAGAGAAAAAAAGTGTTTCGGCAACTAAAAAATGAGGAATTCGGCTAAAGGAAAAAAAATTTGGCATTACCCTAGAATTCCCAAATCGGCACCTATATATAGCCAATAGCCGAATTTCCTACCCCTATATTCCCAATTCGGCTCCACCTCTTCCACATATCTCATCTCCTAATTTTTCTCCACGATCTCTTCCTATAATCTCTCCATGACCATTTCAAACCTCTCATCCATCAGACTTTCACTGCAACACAAACTCTAGCCGTCCTGACAGTAAAATAAATACCCCAATAAAATACCATGCCACTACTCGAACCTTGGACTCCCTTGCCTGCCAATGACGCCACCTCTCTGCTCCCTGAGTGGCGCCACTTCGCCACTTCACCACAAGCTCCTTTTGTATCATTTTCTTCTTCATTTATTTAAAAGGCCTACCAACTGAAGTCACAGTTCCCTTGGGGCTAAAACCAAAATTTTTCCTATACCTTTACTTGATCCCAGGACATCTCCAACACCCCTAGACACTCCAAATTCACTAACCTTCAAAGCCCACATGTCAATTGTCATTTTCTCGTTCACTTAAAAAAAATTTGAGACCCAAAGCCCAAAGCCCAATATGCCTAATTCTACTAGGCCCAAATTTGGGGCGTTACAATGTTCATATGAAATTTCATTGTGATGAACGTGTATTAGATGATAACTATATGAAATCGGAGGAAGTATCGCCAATGTCATGACTTAGGTTTTCGATGTGTGATATCGTGTAAGACCACGTCTGGGACGTTGGCATTGATTTGAGATTTACGTGTAAGACCATGTTTGGGACATTGGCATCGTATTTGATTCGTGTATGACCCTGTCTGGGACAGTGGCATCGATATTTGGTTACATGTAAGACTGTAACATCCCAAAGTTGGGCCTAGTAGGATTGGGCCCAATGGGCCTTGGGCGTAGTAGCGTTTAAAATTTTTGAGAACAAGAGAACGGCCTGTTGGACCTATTAAGTGAGTGATTTTGGAAGGTTAGGGGGCTTCTATGAAGTCCCAGGATTAAACTTGAGCTTTAGGAAAATTTTGGTTTTAGGTGAATAAAACCCTGGAGTTGGTAGGTAGGCTTTAAGAATAAAAAGTGGAGAAAAATGGCACAAGTGGAGTGTGTGGTGTAGTGGCAAAGTGACGCCACTTAAGAGGCAAGGGAATGACGCCACACAAGGAAGCAATGAGGTCCAAGGTTCAAGTCTTGGCTCTTGCATTTTGGTTTTCTTTTTAAATGGACTTTAGAATTTGGCTATAGATTTATATTTAGTTGTGCATGGTTTAAGACACAAGAGGAGCTTGTGGCTTGGTGGCAAGTGGCGTGTTGAACTATTGAAGGGAGCCTGGGTTCGAATCTAATGAAAAGCAAGGGAGTATTTATTTTACGAATTGGACGGCAAGAGTTTGAGTTGGATTTAAACTCTACTGACGAAGGGATCCCACATCGGAAAGATACAAAGAAGGAAGGTGAGAAGCTAGCTATATATAGAGCATTCTATGATAGGAGGAAGGATACCTTGGAGGGCATTTGGGCACAGGAGTGGTCGGAGCGCGGAGTAGCACCAGATTCCTATCAAGTGTGTAACTCTCTCTACTCTAGTTATAGAGTGGCAAATGCCGAAGTGCCGGTCACGGCAATAGTAGCCACACGAGCGTGCGAACGAACGTGTGGGGCTTCGACGCGATAGTTGAGGCCATCAGTAGTATTCTTATGGGTTGAGGCTGCTTGGGCCACGATGGGCCAAAGTGGGCCCAATGGGCCTGTGGGCCCAATTAAATAAAATGTATGATGTAGTATATAGTGTATAGTGAACTAGACTAGGTGAATCTCATATACGTGGCTAGATTTGTGTTAGGTGGGCCACACGACCGTGCGAGCCCGAATGGGTCGAAATCAGGTTTTAGGCCCAATAGTCTGGTACGACCGAAAATGGTAGTTGAGTCGCTCGAGGCGACATTAGGCCTTTGGAAAGGCCATTGCAGGTGTGAAATTACTAAAATACCTTGGTTTACAAAATTACTAAAATACCCTTGGTTTACAAAATTACTGAAATACCCCCGGTTTACAAAATTACCGAAATACCCCCGGTTTGTAAAATTAACGAAATACCCCCGGTTTGTGAAATTACCGAAATACCCTCAGTTTGCAAAATTACCGAAATACCCCCGATTTGCAAAATTACAAAAATACCCTCAATTTGTGAAATTACTAAAATATCCCGATTTGTGAAATTACTGAAATACCCCATTTTTTAAAATTACCAAAATACCCCCGGTTAGCAAAATTACCGAAATACCCCCGGTTTGCAAAATTATCGAAATACCCCCGGTTTGTGAAATTAGCGAAATACCCCCGATTTGTGAAATTATCGTTTTACCCCTAAACGACAAAATGATCGTTGTACCCTTGTGGTAGTACTAGCGTTGTATGTGTTAATTGTATGATTGATTATGTTTAAGATGCGTTGCATACATGGATTGGTTATGAGTAGAATTACCGAACTACCCCTGTAGGGTAGAATTACTGAAATACCCTTATAGGGTAAAATAACTGATTTGCCCTTGTAGATAAATGACCGACTTGTGCAATGAGTGGACTAATTTGGCTGTGGTTGTATGACTGATATGCTTTTATTACATGTTTAAATAATTGTTACTGAGCATGGCCATTTTGCATACACGTGTAATGATTGAACATGACATACACGACATATTGCATGGGGTTGGGATTATTAATACGGAGGAAGTGCTTATAGGATCGCATGGTCGCTTGACGACTGTGGATCCACCGAAGGCTTTATAGCCACCGCAGGCTTTTTAGCCACCGAGCAGCCATGCTGCACCGATAATGTTACTGAGGGCTGTGTGCCATTAATATGGCTTCGTGCCGTAATTATGGGCTTTGTGCCAATACCGAAGGCTCTGTGCCGATATTATGGCTTTGTGCCAATCGTATTTACCGTGGCTATGTGCCTAACTTATATATCGATGACTCTGTGTCGATCATATTTACCCAAGGCTATGTGCCGATTATATTACCATCGCTGATGGTTATGTGCCAAATATAATACAGTCACTAATGGCTTTGTGCCAATTGTAATACCGCTACTGAAGGCTTTTTAGCCACTGAGCAGCTATGCTGCACCGATAAGTTAGTGCCGCAACCGGTGCTACATAAGGAGTGTAGGGATGGGTGGGTCGATTAAATCCCCACAGGAGTGTAGGGTTGGACAGGAGACGGAGTGCAGGGTTGGTATGGGCATTAACGCATTGCATATCTAGATTATATTACTGAGATGGGCTTAGGCCCCGATTTATATGTATGACATGTGACATTTGACTTGGGTTAAGGCCCAACCGAGGCTATTTCGGGCTAATGCCCAATTGCCACCGTTACTTTGATGGGCTTGGGCCCGAATTGTTTTGATGCATGTTCTACAGATTTTGTCGTAAGGGGGAATTACACATCGAGTTTTCGTAAACTCACCCCCTCTTTTTAATTTTTCTTAGGTAATCCTCAGTAGGCGATTCGACGTACTGGAGGACTCGGAGGTGGCCAAACTACGAGTAGTTTTGGACTTTAGTATTTTACTTATTTTTAACGTGGGATAATATTTTGTAATAAGGCCGCTTTAACTTTAAATTTGGTATTTTATTTGGTTTAGCTTTTAATATGATACTGTTTATTATTCTTAAATGTTTAATATGAGATTTTCCTAAACCCTTAATAACTGTTTTCCAAAATGTGAACAAAAGGGTAACAAGCGAATACATAATTAAACTCGAAATTTTTAACAAATGCGCAATTTTTAAACAACCCTTTTATGTGACATGCTAGATCTGGTCGTAACGTTTTGATCGGGTTTGGGGTGTTACAAAGACCACGTCTGAGACGTTGGCATTGTACGATTATTCTGAGTATTTGAGTGTCCTATTTAGTTCCGAATGGTTCAACGGGCAACTCCGAGAAACGAAAGACTATGTGGAATGTAAAATCGAATCAGGTATGTTTGAAATGTACACATTGTATGTGTATCAAAGGTAAGTGTATATATGAACTTACCAAGGTGAATTATGTGCATAGATTTGATGAAATAAAATGTATTATATGCGTGATTTGTGTTATGGGCAAAAGTGATACTTGAGCTATGAATTGTGGATAAGAAATGGCTAAACAAATGAGCCAAAGAAATTGTTATGAATTTGCAATTGAGAAAAATTAATAATCTTGTATTGATATGATTATGTGCATTATATGTTAAGTTTATTTGTATATGGCTTACTAAGCTTTTGAAAGCTTACTTTGTATGTGTTTACTGTGTTTTATAGATCGTTAAAGCTACGGAAGGCTCAGGGATTGTAGAAGATCATCATCACACTACTCAATCCTATTTTGGTACCTTTTGAAAGTGTATATACTAAAGTATGGCATGTATAGGCTAGTCACTTTGGATTATGTTTGAGATATGTTCATAGCCATGTGATATGGCTAGATAAATGGTTGTGGTATGAATGAGTAGTCATATTATATGATGCTTTGTTTGGTATGGTTTAATGACTAAGGTAATGGTCAAAGTAAGGGTAAGCTTATTGATGCAAAGTTAGTATATCATTAATGAGAATATGTCTTATTATTGTGGTAAGTTGTGGATGAATCATGCTTGGTTATGCTTGTTATTTAGTTGGGCTAATTAGCATATAAGATGTTGTGATGAAATATTCTTGAATGAGCAAAATAGATTGTCAATTGGGTATGTTTTTGGTTGCCATAAGTGTTGGGAATGATGCTTGTATGTGCTTATAGGGATGACCCAAGGTGTTGTTGGCATTTTGGCCTTGCAAATGGCCTATATTTGCCCACACGGTTGAGCACACGGGTGTGTGGCTCGACCGTGTCTCTCGTGGTTGCATTTCAAAACAAGTCAGACTCGACCATGGGCTGGACACACAGGCGTGTGACTGGCCTTGTGGTGCAAGTCAGTAGTGACCATGGGTGAGGCACACGGGCGTGTCCACGACCGTGTGGACAAGTCAATATGTATGCCTTGTTCTGACACGGCTTAGGCACACGGGCGTGTCTGAGGCCGTGGGAGGCACACGGGCGTGTGACCTCTGTAACTTAGAAAATTTTAAAATTTTTGAAAATTTTGTATGATCTCGGTTTAGTCCCGACCCATTTCTAAGGCATATTTAAGGTCTCGTGGACTTATTTAAGGGACACTTTGATTTAATTCGTTGAGTTGTATTATGAAATGTCTGAAAAGGGTTCTGTTTCATCCGGTAACACCTTTAACCCTAGACCGGTGATGGTTACGGGTTAGGGGTGTTACAGAAAGCCAGTAAGCTTTATGCTCTAACTCCAAGGGAAGATGACAGGCTTTCCCAAAGACCAACCTATAGGGTGACATCCCTAAAGGTGTCTTGTATGTTGTCCTGTAAGCCTATAAAGCATCATCCAGTCTTTTGGACCAATCTCGTCGGTTCGGGAAAGCTACCTTCTCAAGTATGCCTTTGATTTCTTTATTTGCTAGTTCAACTTGCCCATTCATCTGCGGATGGTAAGCTGTGGCAACCTTATGCTTCACTCCGTGTTTGTCGAGTAACCATTTCAACATCTTGTTCACAAAATGGGACCCTTCATCATTGATGATGCCTCTTGGGGTTCCAAACCTTGTGAACAGATGCTTCTGCAAAAACTTCATCACAACTTTAGCGTCGTTCGTCGGATATGCCTCGACCTCAACCCACTTAGACACATAGTCTACTGCTACCAATATATGCTTGTGACCGAAAGACGAAAGGAAAGGACCGAGAAAGTTAATACCCCAAACATCAAATAATTCTACCTCAATGATGTTTGTTCAAGGCATCTCATTTATGTTGGTGACATTTCCAACCCTTTGACATCGATCACAACTCTTTACGTAAGTATATGCGTCTTTAAATAGTGTTGGCCAAAAGAATCCGGCTTGCAATACTTTGGTCGCGGTACGTGTACCTCCGAAGTGTCCCCCTTGGAGCTGAGTGACTATGATATAGAATCTTATATACTTCATCTTCTGCCACGCATCTTCTAATCATTTGATCTGCACACTTTTTAAACAAGTATGGTTCTTCCCAAAAATAGTACTTCACATCGTGAAGAAACTTTTTCCTTTGATGATATGTCTTATCAATCAGCATCAAACCATAAGCTAAAGAGTTAGCAATATCAGCAAACCAAGGGGTATTATGGACATGATTTACCTTCAGTATATGTTCATCTGGAAATGTATCATGAATTTGTATAAGTGGAGAATTCCCTTCTTGCGGCTCTAATCTAGACAAGTGGTCTGCTACTTGATTTTCTACTCCCTTTCGATCTTGAATTTCTAGATCAAACTCTTAAAGTAGAAGTACCCATCGGATCAGTCTCGGCTTAGCATCTTTCTTGGCAAGTAAATACTTAATTGCCGAATAGTCTGTATAGACAGTCACCTTGGTACCTACAAGATAGGATCAAAACTTGTCAAAAGTAAACACAATAGCAAGTAACTCTTTCTCTGTTACCGTATAATTTAGTTGAGCTCCTGTAAGAGTTCGACTTGCGTAGTAGATGGGATGAAAAACTTTGTTCCTTCGCTGGCCCATGATAGTTCCTATCACGTATTCACTTGCGTCACACATCAATTCAAATGGCAAATCCTAGTCTGGTTGACGATTATGGGTGTCGAAACTAACCGACTCTTCAAATTGTTGAATGCTCTTAAGCACCCTTCATCAAATTTTAATATCGTGTCCTTCTCCAATAATTTGCATAAAGGTTTAGCAATCTTGGAGAAGTCCTTGATAAATCTTCGATAGAAATCGGCGTGGCCCAAAAAGCTCCTAACACCCTTTACAGATGTTGGAGGTGGGAGTTTCTCGATAACGTCTACCTTTGCTTTATCTACCTCGATTCCATGTCTCGTTATCCGATGCCCTAGAACAATACCTTCTCTTACAATGAAATGGCACTTTTCCTAGTTGAGTACGAGGTTTGTTTCTTCGCAATGCCTTAGTACCTTGGCTAGATTGGCTAGGCAATCATCATATGTATCTCCAAATAATAAACCAAATGGCATACATCTAAATGCAAATGTACCATACGGTCAGGTGAATATTGTCTTATGTTGATCTTCTGGTGCTACTGTAATCTGATTATACCCCGAGTATCCATCGAGAAAACAGTAATAGTCTCACCCCGTGAGTCTATCCAGCATCTGGTCCAGGAACGACAAAGGAAAGTGATCTTTTCTAGTTGCCTTGTTCAACTTTCGGTAATCGATGCAAATTCTCCATCCTGTAATCGTTCTAGTCAGTATCAACTCATTATTCTCATTTTCAATGACCGTAATACCTCCTTTCTTTGGCACGCACTGGACCGGACTTACCCACGAACTGTCTGAGATAGGGTAAATTATACCCGTATCTAACCACTTGATGATTTCTTTCTTGACTACGTCCTTCATGATGGGATTCAATCTTCGTTGTCCATCAATCGTCCCTTTCTCGCCATCTTCCAAGATGATCTTGTGCATGCATACAGACAAACCAATGTCGCGAATATTGGCTATGGTCCATCCAATAGCCTTCTTGAATTGTTTCAATACCAAGATGAGTTTCTCTTCTTGCTTAACAGTTAATTCTACTGAAACAATCACAGGTAGAGTAAAAGCGTTACCTAAATAAACATATTTTAAATGTGAGGGAAGTACCTTCAGATCTAATTTAGGTGGCTCTTCGATTAACGCTTTTGGTTGGGCATAGTCCCTATTCTCTAACTCCAAAGATTCAAAACAGGATTGCAAATTACATCCCCTTTGATTAGCTTCTAGCAAAGCAAAGTATTCATCTTCCTATTCATCATTTGGAGGGTCTGATGTTAATTTTTTTTCCAAAGGGTCCTCAACATAGTTGAGTTCCTTTTCCATGATTAACTCCTTTAAATCAAAAACTGCAGAACAATCATCAATTGTGTCAGGAAATTGCATAGACTTAAAAAAATTAAATGTTACTTGATCATCTTGAACACGCATAGTAAGCTCGCCCTTCTGCACATGAATAAGGGTCCTTCCAGTTGCTAGGAAAGGCCTTCCTAAGATGATTGGCACTTCTTTGTCTGCTTCAAAGTCTAGAACCACAAAGTCAGCAGGAAAAATAAATTTGTCTACATGTACCAATACGTCCTCGATTTTTCCTTCTAGATGTGCTAAGGATCGATCTACTAGTTGAAGTGTAACCGTAGTAGGTCTAACTTCACCTATCCCCAACTTCCTAAATATTGACATGGGCATCAAGTTGATACTCGCACCTAAGTCACATAGTGCTTTACCACAATATGTTGCTCCAATGTTGCAAGGTATGGTGAAACATCCAGCATCCTTCAATTTTGGGTGTAGTTTGTCTTGAAGATATGCACTGCATTCCTTTGTCAGGGCTACTGTCTCAAATTCTCCAAGCCTTTGTTTTTTTGACAGGATATCCTTTATGAATTTGACGTAGTTCGGCATTTGTTCAAGTGCTTCAACCAACGGGATGTTGATATGAAGTTGCTTGAGTACGTCTAGGAACTTCTTGAACTGAATTTCCTACTTCTGCTTCTGAAGTCTTTGAGGGTAGGGTGGAGGAGGTTTCTTTACTAGAACTAGTTGATTTGTCTTCTGTGGAAATTTTGCATCTAACGAAGTTGTTAGTTGATCAGAATTAGCTAGTTCTGAAGTTACCTTTCCAGATTTTACAGCTTCTGGTTCCGATGAAACTGGAATTTCAACACTTGGTTGAACTTCCTCTGAGTCTTGAACTTCAGCTGGCTCCTCTTGAACTTCGACAGTGTTGGGCTCTAATGTTTTTCTGCTCCTCAATGTCAATGCTTTACAATGCTCCTTCCCTAGATTCCTTGGATTCTCCGTATCACTAGGTAAAGCACCTTGTGGTCGGTTTCTAAGATCAGTTGCAAGCTGGCCCACTTGATTCTCCAAATTCCTTAGAGTGGCATCATTCTTTGCCATGTATGCCTTCAATAAATTCTCTAAGCTATTGGACAGTTCAGCTTGGGTTGGTTTCAGAGCTTGTTGGGAAAAACCAGGTGGTTGGATCGGTCTAGGTTGAGCATAATTGTTACTGGTTCTCGTCCATTGGTTACTCCAAGAAAAATTCGGGTGGTTTCGCCATAATGGGTTATAGAAATTGGATTACAGTCCTTGCCTTCCTCGATTTTGGTTTTGGTTACCCATGTAATACACGGATTATGGGTTTGATGGACATTCTTTGAACAAATGTCCTTCCCCACAATAGACAAAGGATACATTTTCAACTTGATTCGGTGGCTGAGCTGCAAAACTATTAAACCCATTAGTGGTAAAATTTTTAAGCATTGAAGATATTGAGGATACCTGAGATGCAAGTGAAGTAAGAGCATCCACTTCATGTATTCCAGCGACTCGTCTTCCTTACGCTGCTTGATTGGTTGGCCATTGATAATTGTTACTGGCAATCCTCTCAATGATTTCATAAGCCTCATTATAAGACTTAGAAAGGAGAGCACCATTAGCAGAAGCGTCCACTACCATCCTCGTGTGTGCATTGAGACTATTATAAAATGTCTCAAGTTGGATGCAATGTGGGATTCTGTGATAAGGGCACTTCCGTAATAATTCTTTATACCTTTCCCATGCCTCATACAATGACTCATCATCCATTTGTTGGAAAGCAGTGATCTCGTTCCTTAACTTAGCATTCTTGCAAGGCGAAAAATATTTCATGAGGAATATTTCTGCTAACTCTTGCCATGTGGAAATTGAATTTGGTGGCAATGAGTTCAACCAGGCTCGAGCTCTGTCCCTTAGTGAATATGGGAACAACTTCAATTGTAATGCATCTCCGAGTACTCCGGCTAACTTGAAAGAATCGCTCACCTCCATAAACTATCTTAAATGTAGGTGAGGATCTTCGGTAGGCATTCCACTTAATTGGCCCACTGTCTGAAGCATCTGAAACATGACTGGTTTCAGCTCAAACTGTTGTGCCTCGATTTCAGGTCTCCTAATACCCGGATTAAGATCATTAAACACTGGCACGGCATACTGTCTTAAAGCTCTATCCCTATCATCAGCAATAATGATAGGATTTTGAGCAGGGTCTGCTCCATTTCCTTGATTCAAATTTTTGAAGTTCATCTCTTCAGTCATTCTCTGACTTGCTTGTCTTCTTCCCTGTCGAAAAGTTCGTTCAATCTCAGGGTCTATAGGGATTAAATAGATAATTCGGTCAATACTCATAAACACCTGAAATAATCACAGAAAAATTAATTAAGTTAAAATTAAACAGAAAAATAAACCAAAATGCAAAACTAACAAATTCACAAATAATGACTTTTTTAAACAGTCCCCGACAACGGCGCCAAAAACTTGGAATGAAGGAAATGTACAAGTGTACACAATCGCAACAAGTAATAAAGTGACAAGTAAATGTCGAGTTATCGTACCCACAGGGACTGTGAAAAGAATTATTTATGAATGCAATTTAAAACACTTTGGTGAAGAAAAATATTTTGATTTGAGAAATGATTAAACACTAGAAAACAAAGTAAAACAAATAAAATAAAATAAAGTTCTAATGCACGATTTCAAAAGCTGATTTTAATCAAGATGACATAATTGTGTTAGATTAATTGCATTTCTTAACTTAGAATTATTAAACTCATGTTTATGTTGTTACGAATAAATTCACGGTAACTCGGTAATTTGCTAACTTATGAATATACTTACCTACCAAAATCCATTTATCTCTTGACTATATCTCTATGTCAATTCAACTGATTAAACAAATTTTAGTAGACAAATATATTAATGCACATACATACTTATGAAATCAAAATAATCTCTTGTAACACCCTAAACCCGGCCTAGACATTATGACCGGATCTAATGTGCCACAACAAAGTGATGTTTGAAAACTATAAGTTCATTGGAAAACCCTTTTACGAATCAAAACTTTCTACCCTTAAAAATCCCGATTTGCGAAGCTTATTGACAAAACAAAATTTGCTCAAAGTCATTCCTTTACAAAAATAGTACCGTTTTAAAACCTTGTTTATTGCGGAAGTTTGTTTGATACAGTTGCAGAAACGTGTTATTTTGAAATCAATGGAAACTATTTTAAAAACCCGTGTTTAATAGATTAACAGGTTGTAATTAGAAGGCATACCAAAGAAAGGTTAAAAGAAAATCCCAATGGCCTTATTACAAAAATTATTAACCCATTAATTAAAATAAAATAAAAATAGAGTCACTAAGTTCAGTTTAAAAGCATGTCGGTCGTGTAGCCACCTTTGAGTCCTTCGCAGCTCCCAAATCCTCTACGTCTGGGGATTACCTGCACAGTTAAAAGAAAGGGTGAGTTACGAGAACTCAGTGTGTAATCCCCTATTACGGTCAAAGTCTGGGCCCGAGCCCATACAGTATCAGTCTAGGCCTAAGCCCTACCCGATAATAATCTGGGCCTAAGCCCTATATCATATCAATGCAATGAACATGTAACCCAACCCAATCCAACCAAACTCTCCACCCGTACCAACCATCTATCCATGTGGGGACCAACTCGACCCACCCAACCAACTATCCAATAATGCAGCCAAGCTGCTAATAACGGTAATCATGGCTGAGCCACTAGAATCAGAATACGTGGCAATGCCACTATAACGGTACTTCCTCCAAATCATAAAAACCCAACCCGATGCAATATGTCATGTATGCAGTGTATCACAATCATATACAGATATATAAATGTCACATAAACATCATTTAACCTATCACTAAGGGTATCACGGTCATTTTTTGTTTAGGGGTAAAACAGTAATTTCACCCCTCGGGGGTATTTCGGTAATTTTACCCACGAATGGTATTTCAATAATTTTACCCGTGAAGGGTATTTCGGTAATTTTACCCGTGAAGGGTATTTCGGTAATTTTACCCCTATAACGGCCTTTCCGAAGGCCCACTGTCGCCTCGAGTGACACCGATACCCTTTTTGATCAAAACGGTGTAATTGGGCCAAAGCCCAATTTTTGGCCCAAGTGGGCCCACACGCTCGTGTAGCCCACTCAGCCCATATACGATCACGATTCTGCAGACTTCGCAGCCACATCTATCATCCGGGACTTACTATAGATTTTGCCTCTATGGGCCCACTAGCCCATTGGCCCACTTAGCCCCCTTCGGCTCAACAAGGCCCATTACGGTCTAAGCCCACGAGAAAGTTCGTGGCACTCCCCAAAGGTCTATCGCCAACTATTGTGGCTCGGTCTATCACTACGAGCACTCGTACGCTCGAGTGATCTCAGATGTCGATACTCTAGCTTTTTGGTATTTCAGCTTTTAGCCGATTCACAGATTATCGCACTAACAGGACAATAGGAGAGGAGTGTGAGGCTACACACCTTAATTACGAGACGCGCGATTAGCCCTTCACTTCCAACCTACAGATCATCAGAATATCTTATTAGCTAAGCATTGCTTAGGGTTAATCATTTATAGTACTAGCCCAATACGCCCTCATCACCTTGTTTGAGCAAACGGCCCTAAACACCCAAGATTACTAAGCACGATTGGCTTCACGTCCTTAACAAGAATCTGTACAAAAAGAAACTCATAAGTGTGGCTAAAATCTGCATACCACACATCACAAACATATGGCACATTCGGCCAAACCCAATATTATGACAAACGTTCTTACCTCACTTGAACGGTGAATCAACAATAAAGGTTTGATTAATTCAAACCACTCGTGCCCCTTCACCCTATTAAAATCCCTAAGCCCAACGATGGCCAAATCACAGAAAAAAACGTATTTTTAGACACAACGTGAAAGGAAGAACATACGGTTATTAAGGAAGAAACCGAATGGAAGAAGAGTTATTGACAAAGAAAGAACTATAAACTTACCGATTGTCAAACTCCTTGTAGAACCATAATAGGAGAGAACAGAACTGTGATTCGGCTAAGGACTAACTCACAGGATGCAGTGAATATGCCCAACAAAAAGTGATAGAGGGTGTTCGGCCGAACCAGAATCAACTTTAAGAACCAGAGACGAGCGTTGAGAAAAAGGGAAGAACAGGTTCGGCTATGAGAGTTAAACCGAAAGGTCAAATGATAAAGAAAGAAGAGAAGAGGAGCTAATTGAAGAATAAAAGAAAAGGAAATAGATTCGGCTATGGAGAGGAGGCGGTTCAAGAGAGGAATAGAGTAATGTGAGAGGAGGAAGGAAAGAAGTTAAGAATATGGTTTTCGGCACAAAGAACTTACACTACCCAAATCCTGAAAAGAACTAAAAGAACACTTCAAAAACACAAAGAGGTTTTAGATTTTACTCTTACTCAAACTTGCCGAAAATGCTACCAATGACCCATTTTCAGCCGAAATTCTCACTTAGCCACACTCCCACTTTCGGCCAACACTCCCACACACATCACTTCCTTGATTTTCTCCACTATTTTCTCCTACTATTACTCCTCTCCCTCCATTTAAAACTTTTGACCAAGTTTCCAACTCCCTTGGAAGTGTTTGATCCAAACTCTGCTTCCTCCACTCTCAAGTCACAAAATAAAAGCCTCCATTTGCAAACTGAGGGATTCGAACACCTCCCTTCCTTGCTCTCCCCTTGACGCCACACCACTAAGCCACATGCTCATCTTGTGACTCCTAACTACACACAAATATATTTAAGCCCTACAACTGCCAACTCTCTTCACTTTAGGGTCAAAAACCAAAATTTTTCCAAGGCTCAGACTCAAACCCAGGCCTCCCTAGAACCCCCAAATACACTCAAATAACCAGTTGAGCAAGCACAACATGAAATTAAGCAAAAATTACCACCCCTAACTTTTGGGGCGTTAAATCTCTTGTACATATCCCTATGTCAATTCAAACAATTAATTCAATCTCATAAGCACATAAAAGATTAAGTGAGGTAACAATGTATTCCAACCTTGAAACAGTTTAATCACAATAATCTTGCAAGTTATGCAAGGCAATTGTATCTCTCGATACCGTTGCTAATTTAACCCTCAGCTACCTTAGATGATTAAACATGCACAGATTAAGTATCATGTCAATTAATTACAATTTCAATCCGTTTAAATAATTAATTCATTAGTTACCTTACAATTGTAATGCAAGAATAACTTAGTCATGGTTTTATTTAATCAAACATCTTACCGAGGCCTATAACAACACAAACACAATTTTAATAAATTAAGAAGATGAAATGCAATCAACCTAACATGAATTAAATTTAAGCCATATCAATTACATGAATCATATCAACATAAATATCCATAGACATGTTTATCATAACAACAACAAAATTTAAAAAGATAGGGAACAAGAAGCAAATCCGGTGTTTTTCCATGGTTCGGCTGAGTTGCTCCACTCTTCCTTCTTCACTTGTTCTTGTCGAACCAAGGCTTCTATGAACACTTGAATGCTTCTCCAAATGATGGATGAACGACTATTTTTCAAGAGGTGAAATCGGCAAGAGGACAAGGGAAAACGGATGGAAAATAAAAGAGAAAATTGAGAGAGAAGAAAAGAGATGAGAATGTTGTGGTGTGTTGAAATGAGCAGCCAAAGGGGGTTTTTGTAGGGTGAGAGGGCTGCTAAAAATAGCCAAAATCAGCAGCCAAAGAGCCCTCCCTTGGCCGGCCACACATGTGGCAAGTTTGAAGCTTTCAAACTTGCTATATTAAGGCTGGGGCAAATCTAGAAAGGCACTAAAAGAGGAGGGGTTTGTTTGTAGTTTGACGAAGTCTTCAAGGGCCTTTTTGCAAGCCAATTAATGAGCCAAATAAGCTGATTGGGTCAGCATGCTGGACGGTGTTGGGCTGCCCATAGCTTGGTTGGTTCGGTTTTTCCCGGTTAAGCTCGACTGGGCCACTTTTCATAATTAATTAATAATAATTTATTTAACCCAAATTAAATTGGATTAAAATTAAAATTAATTATATTATGAATTAATACACATAATTTGGACCGTCTTTAGCTGAAAAATTCATTTGTCTCGATGCTTCAAAAATCGCTTCTCGGTTTTACGCTTCTAGTAGTGTTTGTCGAGCCAATTTTTGCCCTTTGTGTGAATTTGTTGAAAATTGATCAAAATTAATCAAAATTTATTATAAAATTAATTAAAATTAATTATGCTAATAATTTAAGTATAAAATAATTATTTTATAATAATTATATATTTTTTGACAATAATTTTACTGAAATTGCATAAATTTGAGTTAAAAAGGAAATGAGAAAGTGTCTATATTTTCGTGTTTCCAATGTCGTGAGCATGATGGAATGTAAAAAGGTACCTACCCAAACCATCCGCTACACACCACAAGTTCCCCAGAACCTGTTTGCCAAACTCCAACGAATGCGAGCATAGCTCGATGTGGTAAAACCACCGAATAACAATAATGCAGTAAAACTGCCAAATAAAAAATAATGTGATATAATCGCCAATCCCCTCGGTACTCCAAATGCAGTGCACTGACTACGAATAAATGTTAACTTAATATGCCGCCAGTACTACACAGAACTCCTTCGCCAACCACGAAAATTTCTCATCCTAATGCACGTGCAATATGTCATACAATCTCATACATAGCCATAATTTAATATTTTTCACATTTAATTGACATGTTCAACATGCCCTCAATAATCAAATCCTTTCAGTGAATGGAATCAATGTCCCAACTTTTAAATTACCATTAAGATGATATCATTCTACATTACACAATTTCACTTGCTTTTATGAATTTCCAATGTGCATGTATAGAAACCTTTCCAATATAACATAGCAAATTTTCCATGCAATTATATCATGCATAAACTCACATTTCAGCAAAACATGCCATACATACAACCAATCTCATACCAAATAAGACAATCATGCATCACAATTTCAATCACATAATCACACTTTCAAACTAACTACTTTGCAACACATCAATCTTTTAGGGCTCAAAACGTACCTGGTTCCCACTTACAAATTAATTATTTGGGTATTAAGTTAGTCCAATCAGCAAGCTAAATCATCAAATATAACATGATAATTATCATTATCAAACAAGTTTATGAGTTTAGGACTCACACCTTATTTTATGCTTTTTCGCAGCACACTAGCAAATCTTCTGATTTCCTTAATAAACCTTAAAATGAACCTAAACTAAAAATAAGTATACATTAAATTAATTAAAATCTTAAAAAGTCCCCTAAAAATCCACTTATGGGTTCAAACCAATCGTCACAATTACAACTATTTTATGAATTCAAACTAGTTAGATTTCTTACACTATTTTGATATGAATCGTACGCGCGAACATCTTTCGGCTTTACGATTGATTTGGGGCGCTCGGGTTAGCACCTAACACATTTAGATACTGAAAAATAAGTATCCAATATTGATTAAAATCCTTCATTTAATCAATCTATAACCTTTACCCGATAAATATGTTGAAACAACAAACTAGTTTACATTACATCGCACTTACGCTTCTCGATTTGTGAGATCCGAATGGCCAATTGGTCAAGAGCATTTTTCCCTAATCGATATTGGATTAAAGGATGATTATGAGGGTTCAAGAACTCAAATTAATTCTAGAAATATATGGGCAAGAATTTAGAAACAAAACAGCCCCCTTTCTTGCACCTAGGCGCATGCACCACCATCCATGTTGGCCAAAATTGGGGTTGATTCAATAATGATTTTTAGATCCTTTTAAAAGCTGGAAAAATACTTTTAAAATCTTTAAAACTCTTCCAAATTCAAGATCTGGAAATTTAGGTTTTTAGTTGACAAGATTAATCAAGAAATTGAAGGAAAAACAAACCTTACACAAGCTAATTGAAAGGTGCGGCAATGGCACTTCTTGGCAACATTAGGAATCGATCTTGGAGATTCAAGATTTCAGATTTGGAGCTGATTTAATTAGAGAAAGGAAAAAAAATTGAAGAGAAAAGAGGAGAGGAGAAGGGAGGAACGACTAGAGTAAGTAAAAATAGAATAAAGCCTTATTATTTTTTGTAAAATTTAGCATTTATACCTAGGGTTACAAGGGTATGGGTGGCACACACATTAAAAACAATGGATTTTTGTAAAAATTAATTATTTTACATGGGAAACTATTCGAACTTGGGACCTCAATTTAATTTTCATGCTTCCACTCTTATCAATTAACCATTGGGCTATTACCTAATTTTTTAAATAATTTTTCAATATTTATTTAAAAACAAGGCATATCACATACTAGGGTTTGAGGCAAAATTTGCAAAATAATAAAAATGATGCGATAGAAGGGATTTGAACTTGAGTTTCAAGGAATGTTTCACTAACACTTATCCAACAAACCAATACCTCATTTATTTCCTAAAAATGCACAAATAATCTCAAAATTTAGGGCATGACCACTCTCTCTCTCGATTCACAATCCCGATTCTACAAACTTTCAAATTTTGGGATGTTACATTAGCAATCTTTTGGGTACGATCCTCGAAATGCTTCCAGTATTCTGTTGTAAATTTACTATATTACAATTTGATTTGTACACTTGCAGACACCGCACTTCACTTATATTTCATTGCATTATTCTAAGTCTCGATGCATGCACGTCAGGGGGCGATCAACCTAGTAACTCTACTTTTACTGGATTATTTCACTGGGCCACCAAGGCTTCAAGTAAATGGGCTTCTCCATGTGTTCCATGAATCAGGCCAGTTCAAGTACGTCAAATGAGCCCCATTTAATCAGTTGACCTCTATGGGACATTCTGTGTGTATTCGTCACGGGCTTTGATCCACATGTTGGGACCGCCAGTACGCCCCGTGGCTCAGCAAAAAAAATATTTCGGCGATCCACAGCTATGGATCCATGTACGAGTAATGAAACGGGTTAAAATAGGGTTGAAGATATACCTTCTTAACCGAAAACGATGAAAGGATGATGTTGATTCGGTGTTGATTCCAAGTCCACCCAGTATTAAAACGAACAACAAAACTCTTTTGGAACTATTCTAGAGAAAAATCTCCCAAAACGGCTGCTAGACCTTTTTTCTGAATTTTCTTTGAAAACACACCTATCCTAATTCGGGATTTTGGTATGCATATATTGAAAATGAAATCAATCCTATAGAGAACATATGGAAAGCATTAAACACGTTATATTCTTTCCAAAAAGAATTATAACTACCATGTTTTAATGTTTGATTGAAATCATAATTATAATAATTTATTATAATAATTTCGTTAAACTATATTTTGTTAAAATTTTATATGAATCAAATTCATATATTAATTTTAACTATGTTTTCTATTTGTTTACAACAAGCTTGTACGTTTAATTCGTTTAATATTTAACTATCAAATTAAATTAAGTCAATAATGTAACAACCCATTTTTTTCAGTGAAATCGGAACAATGGTTTTGGGACCACAAATTCGATCCGAAAATAAAATTTATTTTTATTTTATTACATGGTCCGTAATATGTTAGAAATGTCATGTGAAAATTCTGATAAGAAAATTTTACTTATTTGCTTAATTACGAGAAGGACTAAATCACATAAAATGCGAAAGTTGAATTCTAGTAGCTATAAGGATTAAATAGCTATGGAATTCAAAACTTGAGGTCCTTATATGGTAAATAGACCATTAAAGAAAAGTATGTAGATATTTTGGTGACTCATCCATGGAGATTTAGAAAAAGGGCAAGGACTAAATTGGAAATTAGAAATAATTAAATTAATTAAAAGATGATAAAAGATATCATCTTATTTTTATGTCATCTTCAACCTAGAATACATGGAAACCC
The DNA here is from genome assembly GCA_025698515.1 of Gossypium sturtianum. NCBI lineage: Eukaryota > Viridiplantae > Streptophyta > Magnoliopsida > Malvales > Malvaceae > Gossypium > Gossypium sturtianum. Next base: position 103,462,988 of record CM046943.1, read on the forward strand.
TAGGAGAGAGAGAAGAAACTTTCATGGCTTAATTGGGTAAGTTTTCTTGTCCAATTTTTAGTAATTTTAATATTTTTGAAACCGGGATAGCTTAATCTATCTATTTGAGAGATCAATTTGAAGAGTTATCAAAGTATGAAATTTGGGTCATGGATGAATATGCTGAAAATTTGAAATTTATGGTAGAAAATGAAAGGTTGTTGATAGATAAACAACTTTTACAAAATGATTTTTGATGAAAACATGATTTAGGGACTAAAATGTAAAGTTGTGAAAATTGATGAAAAATTCTAAAATTTATAGAAAATATGTTCTGTAAATTCTATATTGAAATTTTGGTTAGGCTTGGAATAGGGAGTAAATTGCATAAATTTCATTTTTCGAGCCTAGGGATGAAATTGGAATTTATAGAAAAGTTAGAGGCAAAATGGTAATTTTTCCTAGGATGTAAATTGAGTTCAAATGAATATGAAATGTGTTAAATTGATGATTAAAGTTATTTATATAGATCCAGACAACACAAATTCGAGGTTAGACAGAGGAAAAGAAAAGGTTTCGGATTAGTAGATTATATACGCGAACAAGTATCGAGGTAAGTTCGTGTAACTTAATCAAGCTTGTAATTATGTTAAATTAAATGTTGTGTTGTATAAAATGTGATTATTATTTATGTGAATTGCTTGGATGTTACGATATAAGAATGAATGCATGCTTGAAATGGTTGAAAAAGGGTTAAGTTTCGTTTGAATATTGAATTCCGATGAATATATGTGCTTTCCCGAAATGCATGAGGTCCTGCTTTTTTTTCTGACGGATTTAGCTCGGACGAGTAATCCTATTGACCTCATTATAGAAAGTATTTAGCCCGGACAGGTAATCCTGATATAATACCTCTCGAGAATATGTTACAATTAGGATTTAGCCTGGATTGGTAATGGATTTAGCCTGGACTGGTAATCCTGTTATACGATATGTGGCTCGAGAATGTGTTTCCTGATTAAGTGCCCTAATGGGTACTCTTGAAAAAGAATTTACGGGTTATTGAATCGTACACCTCGAGTGTACCACTTGAGCATTCATCAGAACGTCAATGGTTCAACAAACAAAACTCTTAGCAATATGAGAGAATTATGAGATGGAATGATAATGTCTTGAAAGAATATGGCATGATGAGCTCATCTATGTTTACTTGATGCATATGGAAATTTTGTGACTAACATGTTTGATTGAATGTTTGTATTTAGGCAATTTTGCCAAGTTGATGGAAAACATGTTATTATATCCTTACATTTAATAAACAGGATCGGTAAGTTTAGTTTTCTGTTATACGAACTTACTAAGCATGTAATGCTTACTCTATTTTATTTTCCCCTGTTTTATAGTGCTTGGAAGCTCCCGAAGGTTGGAGATCATTGGAGCATCATCACACTATCCACCAACTTATTTTGGGTATATGTATAGCAAATCATTTTGGTATAATGGCATGTATAGGTTAACTTGGCCTTAACCGGCTTGATAATGATGTTTTGTATCCTAGCCATTGGAATGGCTAGTAATGGTCTATTTTTGTATTCTGAAATAGACTATTATATTAGTCATACATGTGATTTAAGTTAATGTGGTAAAGATGCTAATGCCTATATTAAATCAAGGTAAGAATATAAACATGTATGCCATGTTGAATGATGGAAATTGCTTAATTTAAATGCTTGAATTGGCTGGTACTTGGATGTAAGCATTAGTGCAGGTCATTGGTGTGATTTTTGGGTGAGAAATGAAGCTAGATATGGCTTTATTTCATCCACACGGCTAGACACACGGGCGTGTGTCTTGACCGTGTGTGACACACGGCCTAGTACATGGGCGTGTGGTTAGGCCGTGTGTCCCCTGCACCTAAATTTTGAGAAACAAAATGCTCAGAATTGAGCACACAGGCAGAGACACGGGCGTGTGTCTTGGCCGTGTGAAACCTGTACCTAATGTCGAAAGAATTTAATTAACCACACGGCCTGTCACACGGGCGTGTGGCATGGCCGTGTGCACAAGTCAGACAGTTACACTGGGTCAAACACGGCTTGTAGCACGAGCGTGTCCTAGGGTCACACGGGCATGTCCCTCGGACCACACAGGCGTGTGAGCCCTGCAACTTGGAAAATTTTTGTAATTTCGCGAAAAATTCTTAGAGTTTTCGATTAAGTCCCGACTCGATTCAAATGCTTGTGTTGAGCCTCGAGGGCCCATTTAAGGGACGATATCAACGATCTCGGTTAATGAATAGTAATTTACATGAATTTTTTGTAAATGTTTTGAAAGTTCTGGTAATCCTCCGTAACCCTATTCCAGAGAGGGATACGGGTTAGGGGTGTTACAAATAATTAATTTAATTCATGTGATAGCTAAACACAATACGAATTGTGTTTCAATTTTGTTCGTTTTAACCATAGGGTGTGACCCTGTAGGATCTTGTAACGTTAGTAGTAATACTAGAACATTTCTAATAATACAAGCAATGAGTGACATCTAGTAATACATCATTGCTACCTAAGTTACAAGAAGTTGTAATTCGACATAACCTTTCTGTAATAAACCTTTCATGTATTACATCATTTTGTCTTTTATATCTAGATTGGGCACAAGTCATGGAACAGTCACACTTGCATAATTCAATCCCATGTTTCTTGATATCTCGAGTAGACTACAATAAACAAATAAGTATGATATCTCATATCAACTTATTTGAGCATGGCCATGCATTTTTAGTCTCACTCAATCAAGTGGCCTAAGATATTGCTCCCATTATGTAGGAGAGACAAATCCTATATTGATCAATCGTATCCCATTACATAGATTATGGCATATCCAATATCAGTCTTTTCAATACAACTTGTTACGAAAGATGTTTGACTGTATCAAAATATATGACTCATGATGTTGGGATAATGGTGATCTCAAGTCCGAGAATCGTATACATAGTTATCACTATGAGTAATGTTGTGACTATTACATAATAACCCAAGAAACATACTCATAGCGAGTCAGTCCAATATGTTGTCTCTAACACATACTCATGTATTGAGTTTGACATCCCTATGTCAATGACAATATTTTGTCATCAATCAACTACACATTGGTCTTAATGCATTATTGTTACATAAGCCCACAATAATACTTGACTAATGACCTTTTAAGAATAATCATATTTTTCTTAGGACTTTATTACAATTCAATTTATTTATATACACAAAAAAATAAACTGAAATAATAATGAAAATGCCTTATATTAATAAACAAGGTAAAACAAGTATGTAATTACAATCATCTTATGATTCGTCTTTGGGCATACTATAACACCGCGACCCATGAAAATAGGGGGAACTACTAGAGCTAATGGGAGGAGCTTCTTTGTTGCAGTCTATTTTCACTCTGTTGTAACCTAATTTTATTGTCTTGTTTTGTAACACCCACACCGACCTGATTATCGGGTCCGAGTATGATGTGTCACAACTTAAAAACCAAATGAATTTGACAAAAATACTTGATATTTTTAAAGCTTAGTGGTCTCGGTGTATACCCCAAGTTTGACGTAAACCTCAGTATAACAATAACAAAACAATTAAATCAATTATACGCCAAGTAAACAGTTTTAGACAAACATTTGGCAAAAACCTTATAAAAGTTGTTAGAGTTATATAAATCACAAGATGGGTTATTTCACATACATAAGTTTCAAGTGTATCACTGGCAATTAAACATCATTCAAAACAGTTTGGCATATATTGTAACAGTCCGGTTTAGACCCTAGTCGAAATAGTGGTTTCGGGACCACAAATCCGAGTCTAAAAAATATTTTAATATTATTTTCCTTGCTTATAGTATGTAAATTAGCATGTGTGAAAGTTTCATGAATTAATTTGTCCATTTTGCAAGCTTAATTAGAAAAAAAGGATTAAATTGCATTAAATGCAAAATTTGCATGCTTTATGTAATTTGTTATGGCTTTTATTATATGGATTCCTTATGTTGTTATTAAACCAAGGAAATTTTGGATGGACAAAAATGTCATATGTTAGTGGAATACAAATGATAATAAAAAGGCAAATTTGGTAGTTAGATAATTTAATAAAGATTTAATTTAACAAACGCATGAAATTGGCCATTTCTTATCATATTTGTGCCGAAAATTCAAACAAAAGAAAAGAAAAGAACAAGCTTTATTCGGCTAGGTTTAAGATTGATTCAAGGTTAGTTTTTGTTCAGTTTTTGATAATTTCTACGTTTTTGTAATCGTTGCTTCGAATACTTCAAAACCCATGTCTTAATTTTGTGAATTGATGATGATTTTGAAATGTGCCATTGATGAATTCATGAGTTTTGTGATGTTTGAGGATGAAATATGAAAGATATGTGATAGATTAACATAGTTTGTCTTTGATTTTTTAGTGAATTTGAGTAAATTGGATTAAATTGAGAAAAAATGTAACACCCCAAACCCGGCCTACACGTTACGACCAGATCTGGCATGTCACATGGAAAGGTTGTTAAAGAAACCACGCGATTGTTGAAAACTTCGAGTTTTGTTTTCATTTTGAAAATCAGATTTAAGGTATTCTTGCAAAACGTTATTAATATTACTGACACCGAAAACTTGTTTTATAACAAAAATCAGATTCAGTGGGTTTCGAAAATGTGACGTTTGAAAACAGTGGTTGTAGTTTTAAGAAAATCCCGTGTTTAATTATCAATAGTTTGTGGACCGTTCATTAATATTTTGGAAAACGGTTATTTATGTTTTTAAGAAAACCCCATTTTGATCAATTCATAATAAATCGTATATGCGTTAAAAACAGAAACCAAATTAAAAATCCCAGTGGACTTATTACAGAACATAATCCCAAATTAAAATAAATTTAAAGTGATGTAAAACGGAGTTTACTAAAGAATCAGTGCATGGCCACCACAGAGTCCACTTCGGCTCCAAATCCTCAAAGCTAGGGATTACCTGCAAAATTAAACATAGGGGTGAGTTACGAGAACTCAGTGTGTAATCCCCTACACAAACATTAACTGGGCCCGAGCCCATTCAGATACCAACTGGGCCTTAGCCCTTACGAAAACAAATTGGGCGAAGCCCATACAGAAACGAACTGGGCCTGAGCCCTATTTAGTATGGTATAGCAAATAATGAATGCAATGCAACCTAGCCCAACCTAATTATCCATCCTCTACACACCACCCGACCAGCCAAAACACACCGGTGGGGATTTCTACAATCAACCCTCATCCGCTACACACCATCGATGGCAATCACGCTGCTCATCGCCGAAATTGTGGCAGTGCCACCGAAATAATGTGACAGAGTCACCGACATACACTTCCCCTTTTCATCAATATCATATCCCATTCCCATGAAACATATCATCATAATGAGGTGAATGCATACATATATCAATGTACATCAGATAATCAGGGCACCCATATAATCATGCTAATTTATCCCAATGGCATAGTCGTAAATGTTACTTACCTGGTATATCTCCAATCTTACCCACTAGGGTATCTCAATTGCATTCCCGTTAAGGGTATTTCGGCTTTTAGACGACACATAATAAAATACAGATCAAACGAAATAAAGGTGTGAGAGTACACACCTGATTACGCGGAGAACTATACACTCCTAATCACCGTCACTCTCACTAGCGAGAATAACAACGATTTGCCTATCCCAAACAGATGTCGGCTCTCTACCACAACTCGGCGGAAAATCTCGAACCGCTGACACCGTACGTCGCTTGAACTTGGGAGCAGAGAATACGAGTCCACTTCCCTCAGACTCCCTTAACGCACCCTCCTTAGGTCTGCTAGCACTCGCCTCCATGAGTAAAGTCTTGATCAGTAAAGTAACACAGTAAAAGAATGGTGGTTGTCTAACAAGAAAATATGGTTATGGCAGAGTAAGACGAAAAGAGAATAGACAAAAAGAATCAGAAAGAAACTCTCTACCTTGATCAAAGAGGAACTGATCCAAGACAGGTTTGGCTATGGGATTTAATCAAAGTATGCAGTCCATGTTGAGAGAGAAGAAAAGAAAAGATTAGCCGAGAACTAGAATTAAGAGAAATATCCACTTCGGCTATGCGCAACATAAGGCCGAAAAGAAAAGAAAAGAGTGAAAGAATTACCATTACCTTGTGATTACAGATGATTCGAACAACTAAGATGGATTCGACAGTCACTAGGACGCCCCACTTGCAGCTACTAGCATTCGGCTAAAGGCAAATATGAATGTAAACCGATTCAGTTGGAATGAAAAGGGAAATATTCGGGTTAAGGGGAAAAATAGAAAAGTAGAGAAGGAAAAGCAAAGTTTTGGCTATGTTGAAAATAAGAAGAGGGAGGAAGAGATGAATGTTGGAGAGAAAAGATGAAAAGAATGCACGAGTGGTCACTTTCTAAAGGTTCGGCTACCACACTATGAGGAGAAGAGATGAAAGAAAGAAGAAGGAAAGTTTTTAATAAGAGTAAAAGTAACCCGAAATGCACCCAATTTGCACAAAAAAGAAGAGGGACATGAAAAGAGCCTAAGAGAGATTTCGGCACTCACTCTTCCTCAAAACCAAAAAATGCTCCTCCCACAACCCCCAGTCGAATTTCACCCCCTCCAAGCTCCCACATTCGGCCAAACTCCTCCTCTCTCCCCAAATCCCATGATTCACTCCCCAAATCTCTCCTCAAACTCCTCTCCATCACTCATTCAAATTCATTTGACTGAGTCTACAACTCCCCTTGCAGAGTCCAAGCTGAACTCTACTACTCTCACCTGCTCAGCACAAAAATAAATGCAACACATTGCAGCATGTGGGATTCGAACTCCCTTCCTCCAAGTTCCCTTAATGACGCCACACCATAATGCCACATGCCTCCTTGTGCTAACAACCTACCAAAAATTTCCCTTAAACCCTGCTTCCACCATCTTCCCCCACTTCAGTGACCAAAACCCAAAATTTTGCCAGGACCTGGGCTCAAACCCGAGCCTCCCCAGGACCCCTAAACACACCTAAATAACAAGCTTAGCTTGCCAAACACACAGAATAGAGCAAGATTCCGAACCCCTAATTTTAGGATGTTACAGGTCTACCACCCTAAAGAAATTTCGGCCTCAAAATTTACCTGGTCAAAAGAGATGAAGGTATTGCTATCATATTGCATCTTCTGGCTCCCATGAGGCTTCCTCCGAACCGTGATTACGCCACAACACCTTAACCAGCGGAATAGACTTCTTTCTCAACACTTTGACCTCTCGATCCAAAATCTGCACTGGTTATTCTTCAAAAGACAGATCAGGTCTAACCTCAATTTCTTCCACCGGTGCTATGTGAGATGGGTCTAAACGGTAGCGCCTCAGCATCGAAACATGGAATACATCATGTATCTGATTCAATTCCGGAGGTAACTCAAGCTGGTAGGCGACCGGTCCTACACGTTTAACTATCTGATAAGGCCCGATGAATTTGGGGCTCAGCTTGCCCTTTCGTCCAAATCTTAAAACCTTCTTCCAAGGTGAGACTTTCAGGAAAACCTGATCACCCACTGAGAATTCTATTTCTTTACGCTTCAGATCTGCGTATGATTTCTGCCTATCGGAAGCTTCCTTCAACTGAACCCGAATCAACTTAACCTTTTCCTTAGTCTCTGAGATCAATTCCGGACCCAACAACTGTCGCTCACCCAACTCTGTCCAACAGGTAGGGGTACGACACCTACGACCATACAATGCCTCATAGGGTGCCATCTGAATGCTGCATTAATAGCTGTTGTTGTATGAAAATTCTGCCAACGGAAGATAATCCTCCCAACTACCTCTGAAGTCGATTACACAGCCCCTTAACATGTCTTCCAGAATTTGAATTACCCTTTTCGACTAACCATCAGTATGCGGATGAAACGCTGTGCTGAAATCCAGCCTTGTACCCAAATCTTCATGTAATGCCTTCCAGAATCAAGATGTAAATCTTGGGTCCCTGTCCGAGATGATAGACACTGGCACCCCATGCAATCTATCAATTTCTGCCACATACAGTTTAGCCAATTTCTGAAGCGAGTAGTCCGTACGAACCGGTATGAAGTGTGCGGACTTAGTCAATCGGTCAACGATTACCCACACTGAATCTTTCTTAGTAGGCGTTAGGGGCAGCCCACTAACAAAATCCATCATTATCCTCTCCCACTTCCAAAGTGGAATCTTCACTGATTACAGCAATCCCGAAGGCAACTGATGTTCCGCCTTCACTTGCTGGCATGTCAAACACTTACTCACAAACTCGGTAACTTCCCGCTTCGGACTGTGCCACCAATACTCATTTCACGTGAGGTCTCGATACATCTTACTTCCACTGGGATGCATAGCGTAAGGGCTACTATGCGCCTCCCGCAGAATCATCTGTCTCAACTCAGAGTCCTTCGGCATACAAACCTTTCCACGAAAACATAATACCCCTTCACTGTTCAGATTAAAATCCCCTGTTTCACCACCTTCCACATGTTGAAGTCGAGAACTTAATAATTCGTCTAACAATTGCTTCTCTTTAATCTGATTTACCTATGTCGGCTTCACTTGAAGTTAGGCTAACAAGCTACCGTCTTCATACAGACTGAGATGAGCAAACATTTCCCTCAAATATGTTATCACTTTATGACTCAACGCATCTGCCACTACGTTAGCTTTACCCGGGTGATACTCAAGCAAGCAGTCATAGTCTTTCAACAATTCAATCCACCTCTGTTGCCTTAAATTCAACTCCATCTGAGTAAGGAGGTATTTCAGGCTCTTATGATTCGTATATATAACCGACTTTTGTCCATACAGATAGTGCCTCCATATCTTTAGAGCGAACACCACAGTAGCTAGCTCCAAGTCATGAGTAGGATAATTCACTTCATGTGGCCTTAATTGTCGAGACGCATATGCTACTACCTTCCCTTCTTGCATTAATACACATCCTAATCCTGTGTGCAAGACATCACAATAAACAACAAACTCCTTCCCAGCCTCAGTCAGAATCAACACTGGTGCCTCAGTCAGAATCTTCTTTAGCTTCTCAAAGCTTTCCTGTTGTTTATCAGTCCACACAAATAGTACTCCTTTCCGCAATAACATGGTTAGAGGTGCAGCAATCAACGAAAACCCCTCAAGAACCTTCTGTAGTACCCAGCCAAACCTAGAAAACTTCAAATTTCAAACACTGACTTTGGTTGCTTCCAATCCAACACAGCTTCAACCTTCTGAGGATCGACTCTAATCCCTTCAGTAGACACAACATGACCCAAGAACGTCACTTCCTTCAGCCAAAACTTGCACTTACTAAATTTAGCATAAAGTTGCTTCTCTCTCAATATCTGCAGAATAACCCGAAGATGTGAATTATGCTCCTCTTCAGTCCTTGAGTACACCAAGATATCATCTATGAACACCACCACGAACTGATCTAGATAGGGTTGGAAGACCCGGTTCATCATATCCATAAAAGTAGCTGGTGCATTTGTTAACCCAAACGGCATCACTAGAAACTCGTACTGCCCATACTGAGTTCAGAACGCAGTCTTATGAATATCCCCTCCTTGACCTTTAGCTGATGGTACCTAGATCTCAAATCTATCTTCGAGAAAATCACAGCTCCTCGTAGCTAATAGGACAAATCATCATTTCTTGGTAACGGGTACTTGTTCTTGATCGTCAACTTGTTCAATTGCCTATAGTCAATGCACATTTGCATCGACCCATCCTTTTTCTTCACGAACAAGACCGGCGCTCCCCACGGAGATACACTAGTTCGGATAAAATGACGGTCCAACAGCTCTTGGATCTAAGCTTTAAGTTCCACCAGCTCTTTCGGCGCCATCCTATAAGGGGCGATGGACACTGGAGCCGTTCCCGGAAGTAGCTCAATGTCAAATTCCACTTCGCAATCTGGAGGCAACCTTGGAAGCTCTTCAGGGAAGACGTCTGAGAACTTTTTCACCGTTCTAACATCTCCTACAGACAATTCCTTGGCATCCAAAGCGCTGATGAAAGCTAAGAACGCCTCACACCCTTTTCGCACCATCCTTTCAACCTTTAGTGCCGACACCATATTGGACAGGTAATTCCTTCTTTCTCCTATCACCAGCACCTCCTTATCTTTGGAAGTCTTTAATATCATGCGCTTTGTAGCACAATCCAAGTTTGCACGATTCTTAACTAACCAGTCCATGCCTAAGATCAGATCAAACTCGCCAAACGGCAGTTCCATCAAGTCTGCCGGGAAAATAATCCCCTGCACTACTAAAGGCACATTCCTAAATAGTTTGTTCACTACCACAGATTGTCCTAGAGGGCTAACCACAGACATTTCTCTAGAAGCAACCTCAGATTTTATACCCAAAGCCCCAGATAAAGTACAAGCAACATATGAATGGGTTGATCCAATATCAATCAAAGTAGTAAATGGTTCATCAAATATAAAAAACGTACCGGTTATGACGTCCAGTGCGTCGCCATCCTCTCGATGTTTAGCCGCATACACCAATCCAGGCTATCTTGCATCTGTATTCCCAGAACCTCTGCCCGGTGCTCCACGACCTCGACCAAACCCATTTCCCCCTCTGGCCAGACCACGACCCCTTGGCGGCTACTGACCACCTCTCCTTGATTGTACAATTCCCTCACCTACCGTTCGCACCCTAGCCACTTCTTGTGGACAGTCCTTTATCAGATGATCCCTAGATCCACACTTGAAACATCCTCTAGTTCTTCTCCAACACTCCCCCGAATGTATTTTCCCAAGACCGAGCACACGGTGCGTGAATCGACCAACAAAGAATGAGCATCCCCACTCGAGATGGCCCATCCAACCTAGGCCTCTTTTGGAAACCCCCAGATGATCCTGATGACCCAAAACTTCTCTTATTCTTACCCCTATCCTTATCCCGGTTCTGCCTCTCAGACCGCTTCACTTCTTCGGCTATTTTTGCTTTCTCGACCAGAATGGAAAAATCTCTCTCCCGTTGTGGAGCTATCAGTACTCGCAGCTCATCCCGCAGACCATCCTCGAACCGTACACAACGCTCATAGTCGATCGCGACTATACACCGATCGTAACGACTTAGGGGCAGGTATTCTGCCTCATATTCTGCCATGAATTTATTCCCCTGGACCAAGTTTAAAAATGCTTTCCTCTGGGCGTCCACATAACTCGCCCCAATATACTTTCCCCAGAACGCTGTCTTAAAGAAGTCCTAGGTAATACGGTCCGCTGGAGTACCCTCTCTTACCGTGAGCCACCACTAGTATGCCTCATCTCGCAGGAGGGACACTGCTCCTTTCAATTTTTCCTCCATCGTGCAGTCCAGATCATCCATAATTCATTCAACTGCTTCCAGCCAGTATTCAGCTACGTTTGGGGCCACACCAGAAATGCCTCTAAATATCTTAGCCCCATTTGCCCGGAGTCGCTCAGGAATAGATTTTCGGGCTACCGATCCAGTGCTTGCTCCAAAGAACCCACTCCAGAACACGCAGCATAGCTTGGGACAAAGCATCGTCCCCTCTAGCTCGATCATGGGACCCTGCCTCAGTCACCGGTGATGCAGGTGCTTCCATTTCAGGCATGTGCCCCGATGCCTCAGATCCAACCCCAGCACCTCGGCCTCTACCACGGCCACGTATACCATGTCCACGTCCTCTTGTACTCATGTTTGCTGAATCAAATTAATCTAATTAGAAATTTTATGACTTAGTATATCATTCCAATGTTATTAACAGATATTTTATGAAGATAGATTTAAAAGTGATTTTCGCGAATCGAATTCCTAATGTCTCAATCTCTACAGTCTTAATCTCTTATAGCTAGCAGTCATAATACACTATCTCTAATAGTTTCTTTCTAAAATTATTTCATAATATCAAACAAAGTCAGAAAACTTACGGATTTGGTGCCGGAGACTCGGGTGCCATACTTCTAGAAAGACATACATTTCTTAAACCAAATTTCAAACCAATTTTAGAAAAACTTTGTCGAACCCATTCCACAACCGAGTTTTGAAACCTGGCTCTGATACCATAAATTGTAACACCCCAAACCCGGCCTACACGTTACGACCAGATCTGGCATATCACATGGAAAGGTTGTTAAAGAAACCACGCGATTGTTGAAAACTTTGAGTTTTGTTTTCATTTTGAAAATCAGATTTAAGGTATTCTTGCAAAACGTTATTAAAATTACTAACACCGAAAACTTATTTTATAACAAAAATCAGATTCAGTGGGTTTCGAAAATGTGACGTTTTGAAAACAGTGGTTGTAGTTTTAAGAAAATCCCGTGTTTAATTATCAATAGTTTGTGGACCGTTCATTAATATTTTGGAAAATAATTATTTACGTTTTTAGGAAAACCCCGTTTTGATCAATTCATAATAAATCGTAAATGCGTTAAAAAAACCAAATTAAAAATCCCAGTGGCCTTATTACAGAACATAATCCCAAATTAAAATAAATTTAAAGTGATGTAAAACGGAGTTTACTAAAGAATTAGTGCATGGCCACCACAGAGTCCACTTCGGCTCCAAATCCTCAAAGCTAGGGATTACCTGTAAAATTAAGCAGAGGGGTGAGTTACGAGAACTCAGTGTGTAATCCCCTACACGAACATTAACTGGGCCCGAGCCCATTTAGATACCAACTGGGCCTTAGCCCTTACGAAATCAAATTGGGCGAAGCCCATTCAGAAACGAACTGGGCCTGAGCCCTATTTAGCATGGTATATCAGATAATGAATGTAATGCAACCCAGCCCAACCTAATTATCAATCCGCTACACACCACCCGACCAGCCAAAACACATCGGTGGGGATTTCTACAATCAACCCTCATCCGCTACACACCATCGATGGCAGTCACGCTGCTCATCACCGAAATTGTGGCAGTGCCACCGAAATAATGTGACAGAGTCATCGAAATACACTTCCCCTTTTCATCAATATCATATCCCATACCCATGTAACATATCATCATAATGAGGTGAATGCATACATATATCAATGTACATCAGATAATCAGGGCACCCATATAATCATGCTAATTTATCCCAATGGCATAGTCGTAAATGTTACTTACCTGGTATATCTCCAATCTTACCCACTAGGGTATCTCAATTGCATTCCGTTAAGGCTATTTGACTTTTAATGACACATAATAAAATACAGATCAAATGAAATAAAGGTGTGAGATTACACACCTGATTACGCGAAGAACTATACACTCCTGATCGCCGTCACTCTCACTTGCAGGAATAATAATGATTTGCCTATCCCAAACAGATGTCGGCTCTCTACCACAACCCGACGAAACATCTCAAACCGCTGACATCGTATGTCGCTTAAACTTGGGAGCAGAGACTACGAGTCCACTCGCCTCAGACTCCCTTAACGCACCTTCCTTAGGTCTGCTAGCACTCGCCTCCATGAAGAAAGTCTTGATCAGTAAAGTAACACAGTGAAAGAATGGTGGTTGTCTAACAAGAAAATTTAGTTATGGCAGAGTAAGATGAAAAGAGAATAGACAAAAAGAATCAGAAAGAAACTCTCTACCTTGATCAAAGAGGAACCGATCCAAGACAGGTTCGACTATGGGATTTAATCGAAGTATGCAGTCCATGTTGAGAGAGAAGAAAAGAAAAGATTAGTCGAGAACTAGAATTAAGAGAAATAGCAACTTCAGCTATGCGCAACATAAGGCTGAAAAGAAAAGAAAAAAGCGAAAGAATTACCATTACTTTATGATTACAGATGATTCGAACAACTAAGATGGATTCGACAGTCACTAGGACGCCCCACTTGCAGCTACTAGCATTCGGCTAAAGGAAAATATAAATGTAAACCGATTCGGTTGGAATGAAAAGGAAATATTCAAAGAAGGGGAAAAATAGAAAAGCAGAGAAGGAAAAGCAAAGTTTCGGCTATGTTGAAAATAAGAAGAGGGAGGAAGAGACGAATTTTGGAGAGAAAAGATGAAAAGAATGCATGAGTGGTCACTCTCTAAAGGTTCGGCTACCACACTATGAGGATAAGAGATGAAAGAAAGAAGAAGGAAAGTTTTTGATAAGAGTAAAAGTAACCCGAAATGCACCCAATTTGCACAAAAATAATAGGGACACGAAAAGAGCCTAAGAGAGATTTCGACACTCACTCTTCCTCAAAACCGAAAAATGCTCCTCCCACAACCCCAGCCGAATTTCACCCCCCTCCAAGCACCCACATTCGGCCAAACTCCTCCTCTCTCCCCAAATCCCACGATTCACTCCCCAAATCTCTCCTCAAACTCCTCTCCATCACTCATTCAAATTCATTTGACTGAGTCTACAACTCCCCTTGTAGAGTCCAAGCTGAACTCTACTACTCTCACCTGCTCAGTACAAAAATATATGCAACACATTGCAGCATGTGGGATTCAAACTCCATTCCTCTAAGTTCCCTTAATGACGCCATACCAGAATGCCACACTCTTCCTTGTGCTAACAACCTACCAACAATTTACCTTAAACCCTACTTCCACCATCTTCCCCCACTTCAGTGACAAAAACCCAAAAATTTTCCAGGACCTGGGCTCGAACCCAAGCCTCCCCAGGACCCCTAAACACACCTAAATAACAAGCTTAGCTAGCCAAACACACAGAATAGAGCAAGATGTCGAACCCCTAATTTTAGGATGTTACAAAATAATATTTTGAGGGACTAAAATGTGAAATAAATGAAAAATATGGGATGCTAGGGGCCTATAGAGAATTCAGCTAAGCATGTGTTTTATTAAATTATGTGTATTTTATGATTTTGTGAGATAAGGGCTAAAATGTCAAAATGTGAAAATATGATGGCTAATTTGTAAATTGCCCTAAATGTGTGTTTTTGAATTGAATTGAATGAATTGGTGAATAAAAGGGTTAAATTTGAATATGTATAGATCAAGAACCGAAGAAAACAGATTTAGATCGTGGAAAGTCGAAAGTGATCGAATAGTCGAATCCGTTCATTTATTCCAAATCTGAGGTAAGTCTATATACAAATAAATGTATTTGAATTGGTTTTATTTATGTACCTATGAAATTTAATTGTGACGAATGTGTATGGAATGATGTATATATATGAAATTCAAGGGAGAATCAATAAAGTGTCAATATTTGAAAAGTCCCTACGAACCTAGGAATAGATAGGATTTCATATGTCATGACATAGGTTTATGATATGTTATATCGTGTAAGACCACGTCTAGGATGTTGGCGTTGATATAAGATTTACATGTAAGACCATGTTCGGGACATTGGCATCGTATTTGATTCGTGTAAGACCCTGTCTGGGACAGTGGCATCGATATTCGGTTACATGTAAGACCACGTCTGGGACGTTGGCGTTGTACGATTATTCTGAGTATTTTGAGTATCCTATTTGATTCCATATGGTTCAACGGGCAATTTCGAGAAATGAAAGACTCTGTGAAATGTATGATCGTTTCAGGTACATTTGTGAGGTACTCTATGGTTGAGCATAAATGGTAAGTATATATGTGTATATGCACTAGTGAGGTATGTGCATAGACTTCATGAGATTAAATGTGACATATTTATGAAGTTGTTATGGTCAAAAGAAATATTTGGAGATATGAATTGTTGGTAAGCAATGGCTAAACAAATGAACCAAAGAAAAAGTATGAAATTACATTTGAGACATATAAATGATCTTGCCATTGATATGATTATGAAAGTTTATATGTTAAGTTTATTTGTATATGGCTCACTAAGCTTTTGAAAGCTTACTCTGTGTGTTTTTACATTGTTTTATAGATCGTTAAAGCTACGGAAGGCTCGGGGATCATCGAGGATCATCACCACTCTATCAAACTCCATTTTTGGTACCTTTTGAATGTGTACATAGCTAAGTATGGCATGTATAGGCTAGTTAATTTGGGTTGATGTTTTGAGTTGGATATAAATAGCCATGTGATATGGCTAGATAATGATCATGATGTGAATGAGTAATTATGCTATATGATGCATAGTTTGGTATGTTTAGTGGCTATTGGTTGAATTGATGAAATGGTCAAATTTTATGATAAGTATTATGATGCAAAGTTACCATATTATTGATGAATGGTTGTCACATTGAAACGGTAAGTATTTGAATGGTTTATACTTGGAAATGCTTGTGTTGAGATTGAGATAAATGTGGCTTAAGTTGGTGTGTTTGATATGTTCATGTTTGGTTAGAAAAGATGGATATGCTGGTATGTTTTGGGTGCTTTTGATGTTTGAAATGATGCTTAATTGTGCTTGTAGGTATAGCCTAAAGTGTGGGTGGCATTTTGGCCTTGCAAATGGCCTATAATTGCCCACACAGTTGAGCACAAGAGCGTGTGGCTCGATCGTGTCCTTCGTGGTTGTAATTCAAAACAAGTCAGACTCGACCACGGGCTGGACACACGGGCGTGTGACTGGTCGTGTGGTTCAAGTCAGTGTCGACCACGGGTGTGCCTCAGGCCGTATGGGCAAGTCAATATGTATGCCTTGTTTTGCCACAGCTCAGACACATGGGCGTGTCTGAGGCCGTGTGAGGCACACGGCCTGCCCACACTGGCGTGTGACCTTTGTAACTTTGAAAAATGTTTGATTTTTGGAAAAATTTTGTATGATCTCGGCTTAGTCTCGAATCCTTTCTAATGCATGTTTAAGGTCTCGTAGACCTCTTTATGGGACTATATGTTTGTATTCTGTTATTATTTGACGATGATATACTTTTGTGATACGAAATGTTTGTAAAAGTTTTCGGTTGTCTGGTAATGCCTCTTACCCCGAGTCCGGTGATGGATACGGTTTAGGGGTGTTACATTTGATTGGTATCAGAGCTACAGTTCAGTCGATTCTAGTACTAACGTAGCGTGTGAGAGTCTAGCTATACATGCGATATATACGAACTATGATAGTGTGATGAATCCTGATGTATAAAGTGTGTTTTTCGTATAATAAATAGATCTCGAAAGAGCTGTAGCTGACGATGTTGAAAGTAATACGCCTGCTCCCGCTCAAGGGACAGCGCCATCTGAATCGAAACCTGCTACTAGCGGTCAGGAAGGAGAGGCTAAACAAGCCTTCTTCCAAATGATGAATGAGTGGTTCACTCAATACGTAAGAACAAATCCGGTTGTTTCACAACCTCCGCCCCTGCCTAATCCCCTCGGATTACATTTGTACCTCATTTGTGAACTCGAATCTGTTGAATAAGCCTCCGGTCGACAAAATCCGTAAGTATGGGTCTGAAGAGTTTAGGGACACTAGTGATGATGATGCTGAGAGAGCTGAGTTTTGGCTAGAGAACACAATCCGAGTGTTTGATGAAATGTCATTGGCTCATGAAAAATGCATAAAATGTGTTGTTTCTTTGCTACGAGACGCAGCTTATCAATGATGGAAGACTTTGATTTCTGTTGTTCCAAA
Source organism: Gossypium sturtianum (assembly GCA_025698515.1). Lineage (NCBI taxonomy): Eukaryota > Viridiplantae > Streptophyta > Magnoliopsida > Malvales > Malvaceae > Gossypium > Gossypium sturtianum. The sequence goes on from CM046943.1 coordinate 103,480,500, forward strand.
AGAACGGATTACATGGGATTTCTTTCAGTCTGAGTTCCGGAAGAAATATATCAGTTATAGATCAAAAGCGAAAAGAGTTTCTGGAATTGAAACAGGGTCGTATGACTGTCACTGAGTATGAACGAGAATTTGTGAGATTAAGTCAATATGCTCGGGAATGTGTTTTGACTGAAGCTATAATGTGTAAAAGATTTGAAGACGGCCTAAATGAAGACATTCCTTTACTAGGTGGGATTTTGAAAATAAAATAATTTGTTGTGCTTGTTGATCGAGCATGTAAAGCTGAGGCACTCGGGAAAGATAAAAGAAAAGCTGAGTCTGAAGCCAGAGATGTGAGGAAGAGATTTTCGAGCAAATCATTTCAGTCTGCTTCAAATAAATTCAGAGATGAGCATAGCCGTTCAAAGGCTAATGTGGGACATTCGAACAGAGATCGAGCTAGATCGCAGTCAAACTTCAAAGCTCCAGCAACTTTAGTAGCTAGTGTTGGAAATGTCTGATCCGATCGACTCGAATGTAAGCATTGTGGTAAAAGACATCCGGGAAGTTGTAGATTAAATGATCGAGCTTGTTTCAGATATGGATCATTAGATCATTTCATCCGAGATTGCCTTGAATCAGTTGAATAAGAGATTGCACAGAATTCGAAGTCAGATAATGCTTCAGCTAGAGGTAGACCTTCAAGAAACACAAGAAATGTTAGTGGTAGTCAAAGAACTACGAGAGATGTAGTAGCGATATCTGAAGCTAGGGCGCCTGCTAGAGCGTACGCCATTCGAGCTAGTGAGGAAGCTTCATCTCCAGATGTTATTACAGGTACATTTACTCTTTATGATACTGCTATGATTGCATTGATAGACCCAGGATCTACTCATTCGTATGTATGCATAAACTTAGTATCCAGTAAGACTTTACCTGTAGAGTCTACTGAATTTGTTATTAGAGTATCGAACCCCTTAGGTAAAAGTGTCTTGGTTGACAAGGTATGCAATAACTGCCCGTTGATATTTCGGGATATTTATTTTTCAGCTGATCTGATGCTATTACCTTTTGATGAGTTTGATATAATTTTGGGTATGGACTGGTTAACATTGCATGATGTTGTTGTGAATTACAAAAGAAAGACTATTGATTTGAGATGCCAGAATGATGAAATAGTTCGAATTGAGTCTAATGATATGAATGGATTACCGGCTGTAATATCAGTGATGAAAGCTCAGAGTTATGTGAAAAAGGGTTGCGAAGCCTATTTAGCTTATGTAATTGATTCGAGAGCGATTGAGAAGAAAGTTGAATCTATGCCAGTTGTTTGTGAATTCCCTGACGTGTTCCCTGAAGAATTATCGGGATTACCTCCGATACGCGAAGTTGAATTTGGAATTGATATATTGTCGGGAACGACTCCTATTTTGATAGCTCCGTACAGAATGGCACCAATAGAGTTGAAAGAGTTGAAGTCACAGTTACAAGAGTTGACAGATAGAGGATTTGCACGACCGAGTTTCTCACCTTGGGGTGCTCCCGTTCTGTTTGTGAAAAAGAAAGATGGCACGATGGGAATGTGTATTGATTACCGTCAGTTGAACAAAGTGACTATAAAGAACAAATATCATCTGCCCAGAATTGATGATCTGTTTGATCAGTTGAAGGGAGCATCTGTGTTTTCAAAGATAGATCTGAGGTCGAGGTATTATCAGTTGCGAGTAAAAGATTCAGACATTCCGAAAACTACTTTTAGAATGAGGTACGGACATTATGAGTTTTTAGTTATGCCTTTCGGACTAACGAATGCTCCTACTGTCTTTATGGATTTGATGAACAGAATTTTCATACCGTATTTAGATCAATTTTTTGTTGTATTCATTGACGACATTTTGATTTATTCGCGTGATGAAACTGAGCATGCTGAACATTTGAGATTTGTGTTACAAACTTTGTGAGATAAGAAATTGTATGCGAAGTTCAGTAAATGTGAGTTCTGGTTGCGTAAAGCTAGATTTCTGGGGCATATTGTGTCAGCCTTTGGTATACGAGTTGATCCAAGCAAGATTTCAGCTATTTTGGAGTGGAAGCCTCCGAAAAATGTGTCTGAAGTTCACAGCTTTTTGGGACTTGCTGGTTATTATAGACGGTTCGTAAAAGTCTTTTCGATGATTGCAACTCCTATGACGAGATTACTTCAGAAAGATGTGAAGTTTGAATGGTCCGATAAATGTCAGAAAAGTTTCGATCAGTTGAAAGCTCTTTTGATTAAAGCTCCAGTTTTGGTAAAGCCAGAATCGGGTGAAGAGTTTGTAATTTATAGTGATGCTTCGTTGAATGGACTGGGATATGTTTTAATGTAGGAAGGCAAAGTTATAGCTTATGCCTCGAGACAATTGAAACCGCATGAAAAGAATAATCTGACACACGACCTTGAGATAGCCGCAATTGTGTTTGCTTTAAATATTTGGCGTCACTATCTTTTTGGTGAAAAATGTCATGTGTTTCTGGATCATAAAAGTTTGAAATATTTGATGACTCAGAAAGATATGAATCGACGACAAAGACGATGGTTAGAGCTGTTGAAAGACTACGAGCTTGTGATAGATTATCATCCAGGTAAGGCAAATGTTGTTGCTGATGCATTGAGTCAGAAATCACTGTTTGCATTGTGTACGATGAATGCCCATTTGGACTTGTTTGATGATGGTTCAGTTTTGGCTGAGTTGAAAGCGAAACCGTTGTTCTTACAACATATATGTGATGCTCAGAAAGTTGATAATGAAATGTTAGCGAAACGAGCTCAGTGTGATTCGGTCTCTGATTCTGAATTTCGAGTTGATGTTGATGATTGCTTGAGATTTCGAGATCGGATTTGTGTTTCGAGAAACCCAGAGTTGATTCAGTTGGTCTTGAATGAAGCACATAATAGTCGCTTACCTGTTCATCCGGGAAGTACAAAGATGTACCATGATTTAAAGAAACATTATTGGTGGTCTGGTATGAAACGAGACATTTCTGACTCTTTTTCGAAATGTTTAGTCTGTCAGCAAGTTAAAGGTGAACATCAGGTGCCATCTGGTTTGTTACAACCGATAATGATTCCTGAGTGGAAATGGGATAGAGTGACAATGGATTTTGTTTCAGGGTTGCCTTTAACTCCGAGAAAGAAAGATGCAATTTGGGTTGTAGTTGACAGATTGACGAAATCAGCCTATTTCATTCCGGTATGATCTGATTACTCACTTGATAAATTAGCTGAGTTATATATTTCTGATATTGTGAGATTGCATGGGGTGCCACTATCTATTGTGTCTGGCAGAGATCCGAGGTTCACTTCACGGTTCTAGAAGAAACTGCAAGAGGCTTTAGGTACTAAATTGCATTTTAGTACAGCTTTTCACCCGCAGACAGATGGTCAATCCGAGCGGATTATTCAGATTCTCGAGGATATGTTGATATGTTGTATTCTTGAGTTTAATAGTACGTGGGAATAATATTTGCCATTGATTGAGTTTGCGTATAATAATAGTTTTCAGTCAAGCATCAAAATGGCACCTTACGAGGCTTTATATGGACGCAAATGTCGTACACCTTTGTATTAGACTGAACTAAGTGAAAATAAGATACACGGAGTTGATTTGATAAAAGACACAGAACAGAAAGTGAAAGTGATACGTGACAGACTGAAAGCCACGTTAGATCGTCAGAAATCTTATGCAGACTTGAAACGAAAAGATATCGAGTTTAAAATCGGTGATAAAGTGTTCTTGAAAGTATCTTCGTGGAAGAAAATACTTCGTTTTGGCAGAAAAGGCAAACTGAGTTCGAGGTTCATCGGGCCGTATGAGGTCATCGAACGAATTGGGCCTGTTGCATACCGATTGATGTTGCTACCGAAACTAGAAAAGATTCATAATGTGTTTCACTTGTCAATGCTTCAACGATACAGATCCGATTCCTCGCATGTGATTTCTCCGTCTGAGATTGATATCAGATCTGATTTGTATTACGAGGAAGAACCAATCCAAATTTTAGCTCATGAGGTGAGAGAATTGAGAAATAAGAAGATTCTGTCAGTAAAAGTGTTATGGCATCGACACGGGGTTGAAGAGGCTGCGTGGGAGCCTGAAGATACAATGAAACAACAATATCCGAATCTATTCAACGGTAAGATTTTCGGGGACGAAAATCCCTAAGGAGGGGAGAATTGTAACAGTTCGGTTTAGACCTTAGTCAGAATAGTGGTTTCGGGACCACAAATTCGAGTCTGAAAAATATTTTAATATTATTTTCCTTGTTATAGTATGTTAATTAGCATGTGTGAAAGTTTCGTGAATTAATTTGTCCGTTTGTATGCTTAATTAGAAAAAAAAAGGACTAAATTACATTAAATGCAAAATTTGCATGCTTTATGTAAAGGTATCTATTTGTTATGGCTTTTATTATATGGAGTCCTTATGTTGTTATTAAACCAAGGAAAATTTGGATGGACAAAAATGCCATATGTTAATGGAATACAAATGATAATAAAAAGGCCAATTTGGTAACTAGATAATTTAATAAAGATTTAATTTAACAAATGCATGAAATTGGCCATTTCTTATCATATTTGTGCCGAAAATTCAAAGAAAAGAAAAGAAAAAGAACAAGCTTTATTCGGCTAGGTTTAAGCTTGATTCAAGGTTAGTTTTTGTTCGATTTTTGATAATTTCTACTTTTTGTAATCGTTGCTTCGAATACTTCAAAACCCATGTCTTAATTTTATTAATTGATGATGATCTTGAAATGTGCCATTGATGAATTCATGAGTTTTGTGATGTTTGAGGATGAAATATGAAAGATATGTGATAGATTAACATAGTTTGTCTTTGAATTTTTGGTGAATTTGAGTAAATTGGATTAAATTGAGAAAATAATATTGTGAGGGACTAAAATGTGAAATAAATGAAAAATATGGGCTGCTAGGGGCCTATAGAGAATTCGTCTAAGCATGGGTTATATTGAATTATGTGTACTTTGTGATTTTGTGAAATAAGGACTAAAATGCCAAAATGTGAAAATATGAGGGCTAATTTGTAAATTTCCCTAAATGTGTGTTTTTAGATTGAATTGAATGAATTGGTGAATAAAAGAGTTAAATTTGAATATGTATAGATCAAGAACCGAAGAAAACAGATTTAGATCGCGGAAAGTCGAAAGTGATCGAATAGTCGAATCCGTTCGTTTATTCCGAATCCGAGGTAAGTCTATATACAAATAAATGTATTTGAATTGGTTTATTTATGTACCTATGAATTTTAATTGTGACAAATGTGTACGGAATTATTTATATATATGAAATTCAAGGGAGAATCAATAAAGTGTCAATATCCGAAAAGTCCCGTACGAACCTAGGAATAGATAGGATTTCATATGTCATGACATAGGTTTCTGATATGTTATATCATGTAAGACGACGTCTGGGACGTTGGCATCGATATGATATTTACGTGTAAGACCATGTCCGGGACATTGGCATCGTATTTGATTCGTATAAGACCCTGTCTGGGACAGTGGCATCGATATTCGGTTACATGTAAGACCACATCTGGGACGTTGGCATTGTACGATTATTCTGAGTATTTCGAGTATCCTATTTGATTCCATATGGTTCAACGGGCAATTTAGAGAAATGAAAGACTCTGTGAAATGTATGATCGTTTCAGGTACGTTTGTGAGGTACTCTATGGTTGAGCATAAATGGTAAGTATATATGTGTATATGCACTAGTGAGGTATGTGCATAGACTTGATGAGATTAAATGTGACATATGTATGAAGTTGTTATGATCAAAAGAAGTATTTGGAGATATGAATTGTTGGTAAGCAATGGCTAAACAAATGAGCCAAAGAAGAAGTATGAAATTACATTTGAGACATATAAATGATCTTGCCATTGATATGATTATGAATGTTTATATGTTAAGTTTATTTGTATATGGCTTACTAAGCTTTTGAAAGCTTACTCTGTGTGTTTACATTTTTTATAGATCGTTAAAGCTACGGAAGGCTCGGGGATCATCGAGGATCATCACCACACTATCAAACTCCATTTTTGGTACCTTTTGAATGTGTACATAACTAAGTATGGCATGTATAGGCTAGTTAATTTGGGTTGATGTTTTGAGTTGTATATAAATAGCCATGTGATATGGCTAGATAATGATCATGATGTGAAGGAGTAATTATGCTATATGATGCATAGTTTGGTATGTTTAGTGGCTAATGGTTGAATTGATGAAATGGTCAAATTTTATGATAAGTATTATGATGCAAAGTTGCCATATTATTGATGAATGGTTGTCACATTGAAATGGTAAGTATTTGAATGGTTTATACTTGGAAATGCTTGTGTTAAGATTGAGATAAATGTGGCTTAAGTTGGTGTGTTTGATATGTTCATGTTTGGTTAGAAAAGATGGATATGTTGGTATGTTTTGGGTACTTTTGATGTTTGAAATGATGCTTAATTGTGCTTGTAGGTATAGCCTAAAGTGTGGGTGGCATTTTGGCCTTGCAAATGGCCTATATTTGCCCACACGATTGAGCACACGGGCGTGTAGCTCGACCGTGTCCTTCGTGGTTGTAATTCAAAACAAGTCAGACTCGACCACGGGCTGGACACACAAGCGTGTGACTGGTCGTGTGGTGCAAGTCAGTGTCGACCACGGGTGAGGCACACGGGCGTGTCTCAGGCCGTGTGGGCAAGTCAGTATGTATGCCCTGTTTTTCCATGGCTCAGACACATGGGCATGTCTGAGGCCGTGTGAGGCACACGGCCTGCCCACACGGGCGTGTGACCTCTGTAACTTAGAAAAATGTTTGATTTTTAGAAAAACTTTGTATGATCTCAGCTTAGTCCCGACCCCTTTCTAATGCATTTTTAAGGTCTCGTAGACCTCTTCGAGGGACTATATGTTTGTATTTTGTTATTATTTGACGATGATATACTTTTATGATACGAAATGTTTGTAAAAGTTTTCAGTTGTCCGGTAGTGCCTCTTTCCCCTAGTCCGACGACGGATACGGGTTAGGGGTGTTACATATATGCCTAAAAGATGATCTGAGAAACCATCATCAGTAAGATCTAACATATATTTCAAGACTTCATAAAATATCTCAGAAAATAGTGTTTTAGTGAAAGACGTAAATTATTACAAAGTTGGTTATAAACAGGTCTACATGCCACCCTTCCAAAAGGTCATGCATGATATATAAATAGGCAAGTGACTTACTATCAATAGTAACTCTAGCATAGTTCCTTTCTACAGAATCTCTTTCTTCAAGCAACACACCTGACAAGGTAAGATTAACAGAGGTTTAGACAAGCATTAGTACTCATTATGATACTCAACCTTTCGTAGAAGTTTAGACACACTAAACATAATACGCCCAATGGTGTTCACAGTTCTTAGACGGACTCGATCTGTCAACTTAACACGACTCATGGGTAAACACTTACCACCCGGTTATCCATAAATTAATATGATGCACATGTTTTACACATGAGTTATACTTGTGCCAGACTCAGACCTAGAATTTAGAATCAGAATCATATCAATCAGTTGTATTCATATGCATATTCTCCACCCCTTAACTCCTTATATCATTTCTGTGTAGTTGAACATGTTTTCTCTTGATCTGCCAGTCAGGTTTGTAATATAGCTACCTTATCGGAGGCATCACAAACATATCTCCTTCTCATTTATCACATATCACATATCACATATAGATGATACTTGTTCACACAAAAAGGAGGGTATTTGTTCTCGAAACATGAACTGACCATTCTCACGCTGACAACGTTGGTTTAACACCACCATAACCACGCACTACATCATTAGGAGGGAACACTTATCTTACATAACTTATACAAAAAAAAGGATTTTATAACACAAGGAATTAAGAAGGAACTCACCAGAAAGTCTACTACAGTAATCTACTCAACAGGTCCCTTGCCCTTATTGCCTGGACCTTTGTTAGCTTTTTGAGCTAAATAGAGAGACAAAATATCTATTAGATCATTAAACTACTACAATCTAACATGCATGCATAAATCGGTAGCATGCAACCTAGAATCAGTAAGTTTCCTTCCACACAAGAAGTTCTAAAACCTATGCATACTTTGCTATAAATACGTAAATTCCTTTGATAATATCCTAAGGGTTTACCAAAAATTACCCGTAAATTAGTACTATCAATGGCGTTAGCTAGATATTGGAAACTCCTTGTTAACGATTCTAACTTACAATTTTGTAAAGATTTAGTGAAGAATGCAAGGTAGAAGAAGAAGAAGAAAAAGAAAAAGCTGAAGCAAAACATAAAAAACATGCTAGCTAGAACAGAACTTAGTGGAAGTCAGAGGATCCCATGATCGCTATAGAAGTTCGAGAAGAAAATAATTAAAAACTTAATTATCTACAGAACCCTAGTTCTGTTCCAACTAGGTCTCAACTAAGCCCCAACATTACTAATCGAGCCATCGTAATATATACAAAACACGAAAACAAATCTACCGAGCTGGAAACTAACAAGTTCGCCCAAAACATCTAGGGTTGGCAGATATCTTAACAGAAAAGTCCACCCATCCCTAGAGTTCGTCAAATCCTAGAGTTCGCCAAATGGCGAATCCCACAGAATATGCCACACAGTCGAACAAAAATACTTCACTAACCTACTCATTTTCTACCCTTGACTTAACCGACTTACACGCCAAACAGTCACTTGACATAGTCTTTGTCGGGCGAGTTGTTACGTGTTTGTTCTTGGTATTTGTTGGTTGTTTAAACTTAATTTTTGCATGTTTTCTTGGCGTGATAGATTTTCTTGTTTTGTATCAAACCTTATGGATGCTATGACTAGTTATTTTTGTAGTTATATATTTGGTTTTTCTGAATGGATGATGATTTTCTAGTTTAGGGGGAGTTTAATTCTCGTTTCCTTTATTCTTTGTGCTTAAGGTAATTGTTGCAAGTTTTTCTTCTAAAGTGTCAAACGGGGTAACTATTGGTGCAGCAAATTGCTAACCTCAGTTGCAACTCATCTTGGCAACTATTTCTTTTAAGGTAGTTGTTTTCTTTTGATTAGTAACTTTTGACATGATTTTGGGTGACAAATTAAGAAAACTTATACAATAAATTTTGTGTTCTTACAAAGAAAGAATTAATGGCAAGCACCGAAACAAGTATATGAAATTTGGAATATCTTTTCATATATTAAAAGATATGTGATTCAGAAATGGATAATCATTATATATGTCCCAATATAATCTAAATCATTATGATAATAGTTATGGCGCAAAATTTTAATAGTTTAGTCTAATTATACTAGCTAGATTCACCTAGATAGTAATCTCCATACATTGAAGGTATAGTTCACTTAGAAATGTGTGGAATTAATTGTCACTTAGAAGTGTGTGGAATTAATTGTAGACATATTTGTTCAGTGGGAGGAACCTTTTTTGTGCAATTTATTTTAGAATCAAACTTTTTTTACCTGCTTTCATGGAGAAAGTTTTAGTTGGAGATAATTTTTCATTGTAATTGTATAGTAGTAGGGTTATAACATATGTAGGTATGGCTGACTGTAAACCATCTTTAGTATTGTGAAGATTACAGTAAATTATTATTTAGGTAAGGCCCCACAAATGTAAGATTACTATGTAAAAAAAATCGATGTGTTTATTATTTATCGTTTCAATTTTAAGTTATTTCTTAAGTTGTAACTTAACAAATAATTAACTCAGCAATTTTAATACTTACATATATTATATATTAATATTAATATAAAAGAAAATATACTTTTTTTTTCTATTCCTAAAATGAATTACCAAAATAATTTATGGGGTGAGAGATTATCTTGTTTTTCTTATTTATTTTAAATTTGTTAAATAATTTATTATATACGAAATCCATTTAATCTCATTTTATTCGGCATTTGTAAATATTTTTCATACACCTATATTAAATAGTTTTCAAAATATTGAAAAATTTGGAACTATAGATTAAATCATATCTGTAGTGGTACATTTCGGTAAAAAAAAAATAGTACATTCCCAATATAGTACTAATAATCTTGATTTCAATTGTGTTAATTGTAAATTGTATATAGTACCACTAAATCAGATTTCTTTTTTAAAATTATCAAGTATATTTAATTTTTATTTTATATTACACAATTTCTTTTGTTTTATTAGTAGAACAACCCCTAAAGTATATTTTTTTTTTCATGTTAATATTATTTTTGAAAACTATCAATTGTGTCGGTTTACCACAAAGTTGATACTAGACAATAAAATTTTACATGCAATATGTTTTTATCAACCGCCATATACTTTTGGGATAAAAATGTCACAAAATTGATAGTTTAATATTACTTTAAACTAAAGAAAATTTGGGTGCCATATGAAAAATATATAGTTTAGGGCATTTACTTATTAAGCCATAACCTAACAGCCAAATATTTATTTTTATTTCTAAAAAATGAACGTTTAAACAATTAAAAATATCAAGAAGCCCAATCAATTGAAATGTACATTCCCCAGACAAATTCTAATAATTGTAATAAAAGATGCCCACCACTGGTTTCGACCTCTCCAACCTTATCAACTTACTTTTCTGACCGTTTGTCCTAACCAAACCCAGGTTGAATTAATGTTTTTTTTTCTTATTACAATAATTATACTTTCAAACTACACAAAAATTAGAAGCTCCATTCTTTTTTCTCTTGTACATAATCCATGGAAGTAGTCAATTAAGGAACGTGAACCGAAAACACTACCACCATGGGAAAGCTTTTGCTAGTAATAAACTGCTTTATCCTAGCTATAGGCCACTGTGGGGGTCCACTTATGATGCGCCTCTACTTCATCCATGGCGGAAAACGAGTGTGGTTCTCGAGCTGGTTGGAGACCGGTGGTTGGCCCATTATCCTTTTCCCTATCGCTTGTGCTTACTTGCACCGTTCCAGGACCCAACCCAGTGCGGAAAACAAGCTTTTCTTAATGAAACCCCGTTTGTTCATTGCCGCCGCCGTCATTGGAATCCTAACTGGCGTTGACGACTACATCTACGCCTACGGCGTGGCACGTCTTCCGGTTTCAACCGTTGCTTTAATCATTTCGTCGCAGTTGGTTTTCACGGCAGTGTTTGCTTTTGTTTTGGTGAAGCAAAAGTTCACTTCTTATTCCATTAACGCAGTGTTTTTGTTAACGATTGGAGCGGGGGTTTTAGGTTTGAATACGAGCAGTGATCGTCCTAAGAATGAATCATATAGGGAATACGTTTTGGGATTTGTAATGACAGTGGGTGCAGCGGCTTTGTATGGGTTTATTTTACCTTTGGTGGAGTTAACCTACAAGAAGGCAAAGCAAGAAATCAGCTACGGCCTTGTACTGGAGATTCAGGCGGTGATGTGTTTGTTTGCTACTGCTTTTTCCACAATCGGAATGCTGGTTAACAATGATTTTAAGGTGTCTTTTCTGCCTCGTTCTATATTAGTCTAGGATGGCAACTGGAATTGGCTGGATTTTGTTTGCCCATTCCATACCACTCTAACCCCAACTTAACAACTAAATTTCTACATTAAGAAATTCTTTGATTCCAAAACTTATTATATATATATTTTTTAAAATCTAACAAATAAATCAAATACACATTCTGAAAAATAAACTAAATACATATATAATAAATTCTAGTAAAAAATAAACAACTCTGATTTATTTTTTTAAGTGATTATATAATTAAAATAACGCATTTTATTAATTTTGATCTAAAATAAAACCGTCCTAATCCAAATTGAAGCTTTTAGTTAAAAAAAATCTCACTCACTCTTATCTTTAAATGTGTTTGGAGAGCGGATCCGCTCGATTGAGTACAATAAGAATTATTTGCTATTTTGGAAAATTACGCTAGTAATTAATCTTCAAATATTTAATTACCTTTTTAAATATGTAATTTTGTACTTGTAATTTTTAAAATAAAAATATAACTTCCAAAATTAAAAAGTGAAAGTAAATACTTTTTCATATATTTGTACTAAGTTGGAATGTTAAAATTATCATTATTAAATTGTTTTTACTTAAATATCATCCAACACTAATGTTAGACGATCAAATAAATTTCACATCTTTAATCATACTAACAATATATATAGTTTACAAAATTTTAGTTAGATATATTTAAAGAAATTAAATTCCTTGTAAAAATAATATAATCATTATCTAATAATAGCGCTTTCTTACCGTTACTCTATTGCGTCTAAACATTTCCTTTTGAGTTAGAGGTTTTATTTTGGTATAACATTTAAGGTTTATATTTGATATATTAATAATGCATATATATTGTCAATAAACTTTAACAAGTTACGTAATTAAATTTGAAGTAAATAGAAGTTTTTTAATTCACTGAAATTTTTACATCGTAAATTCTATTATTGAAGCATTTTATTTTGTAGCTACGAATGACATTAAAATGACATAATTTTCAAGGTAATTCCAAGGGAGGCAAGAGAATTCGTGCTTGGGGAAACAAAGTATTACACAGTTGCGATTATGAGTGCAATAGTATGGCAATGTTTTTACTTGGGAGTGATAGGAATTATCTTCTGTTCCTCATCATTGGTATCGGGTATTGTAATTGCTGTTCTATTGCCTGTAACTGAGATTCTGGCTGTAATTTTCTACAAAGAAAGCTTTCATGCCGAGAAGGGAGTGGCTCTTGCACTCTCACTTTGGGGCTTCCTTTCTTACTTTTGTGGGGAGATTAAGCAATCCAAGATCAACAAACCGGCTCTTCATCTTCTTCAATCAGAGATGCCCTCGGTTCCTAATTGCCAGATTAGTGTTTAATGTATTTTTTTTATCTCAACAACTATTTACAAAATAAGAAATTTATCATAGTTATACTATGAATTGCTTTTCCATTTTCATGCAAGTATTCAATTTCCAATGAAGGAAAAATATTTGGTACAATAAGTTTAAAAATTTCATCAACAAAATTGAGGTAGTAATAAGTTGATGTAAGATATAGTAAAAATTTAAACAAATAAATAAAAAACAAAATTTGAAACATAGAAATCTTTTTAACTTTGGTTGTGGGTTAAAAAAAATGTATGAGTGCACCAAATATTAATCCCTAAAATAATAATGACTACTGTAAACCACATTACAAGTCATCTAACTATTTGGATTTTGTTCGATCACTCAACTATGAAAAATTATAAAATGGTCATTTAATTTTTCAATTATTTTTTTTATCACTAACCCGTTAAATGCCTAACGGAAAGATAACCTGACAGTTGTTAAAATTTATATAATAATAAATTTAGCCATCAATGCTTACACATGTGTCAATTTAGTCTTAGTTTTAAAAAATATAGCGCACAATGTTTACACATTTCCTATGTTATCCTATTTTCTATTTAGAAGAAAACAATTCGATACATAATGTTTAAATTAGAAAAAAAAATACATTTTTTAAAAAAAGATTATGTTTATTATTAAACTAGATAATCCTTAAATACATTGCTATCCATATACTTCAAATGAATAAGAACTTGATATTTCTCAAAGACAATTAACACATTTTTTGTTTGCTTGAGTTGGTTGCCATGGATGAAGCAAATCAAAAAAAAAAAAAAAAAAATGAAGTTGTTAGACTTAAAATTGTGTTAAATTAACAAAGTGGGTACTTTTTATTTTCAAGGAAATCTTATTGCGGCTTTGTCTTTGGAAGTTGGTGATTTCAAAGGCACTCTCACTTTCCTTTTATGGGTGGGTTGGTTGAAGGAGTGACGAGGCTCACTTTGCAATTGACTTAAAATGCACACTTTTGAAAAAAACAAGAAGAAGAATAAATCATTCTCTTGAAAATCAAGTCACTTTCCACTTTAGTTCATTAAAAGATCTACGAGGTCATAAAAAACCTTTCAACTCATTTCTAAGGTTTCTTTACAAAACTATAACGTTAGGACCTTGTTCGAGATTAGTTCATGCTTGAAAAACACAAATTTAGAGGTGCAGGGCTAGAGTTACCAATACACGGCCCCTATGTATTGGTACCTTGCTCTAATACTGTAGCATTCTAGCTATTGAGTTGCATGTATCGATACCTGAATGTAGGAGACCCCAAAATTGGTTCAAAGAAACTTAAAAACATCCCAAACATAATCAAACCATACCGGAGAGTTTCAATTCATTTTAAGACCTTATAAACACTCATTCGGGCACACAGTCATCTTAGAAACATAATTGAATCAAATCAACTCCAAAATCATTAACTTGAAACTATTAAAAAACATTTCCCATCTCATAAAATATCCCAAAATATAAAAGTTTTGTAAAGAATACTATTAGTCAATGCACATATCAATTCAATATTTTCTAATAAAAATAATTCAAAACTAGATTCTCTATGCTCTTCAAACCTCACTTCAAACATGATCCTTCAAGATTTGATCTTTTGTTTCTCAGAATGGATCTTCCACCTACGCATTTTAAACCACTAATGCGTTAAGCTTAAAAAGCTTAGTAAGTACACTTAGATTTTCTACTTTACCATCTTTCACCCTTCCATTGAGTCTTTTACGTTTGAAAAAATCTGGTTCAAAAACAATTTTCTTGCAATAAAAGTTTAAAAATCAAGCTGGTTTGTGATATTTATAGCAATAAACTTTTTCCTGAAATAATAGTTCCCGCCTTTCTATTGAACGATCTTCTTTGTTATTTTCATACCACGAACTGCTTCAAGTGTAGGTTTGAACAGTTTCGAATCAAACATAGAATCGAAAATAGTTTTCCAACTTTAAATTCTCTCTCACTTATAAAAACCAGTAAAATTGTTATTCTAAGAAAACTGAATTTATACTTAGAAATAAATTCTCACTATTTTCAGGCAGAATAACAATATCTCAAAGTTGTGTTTAACTTGTATGTTCTAGCCTTACCGGTTCCATATATTTATAGGGAGAGATAAAGAAATCGCGATTGAATTAGTAGAACACAAATAATACTTATTTAATAGAAAAACCAATCTTCTAGTTGAACTAGGAGAGAGAGGCGACTAACATTAGTTAATAATACTAGGGTTGCTGATCGAGCCTCGATATGAGTACACCAAGGCTTAGAAATATACAATTTAATTTAGAATGATGTGTGTGTCTATAAGTGTATAGATCAAATTCTAATATAGTAAATTTACAACGAAATAATTTGGAAGTATTTCGAGGATCATACCCAATGGAGGTTTGTTTAAACTAAATTAACAGGAAGTATTAACACACTAACCTAGGTCTAAATAGCTACTGATTTACTAATCATATTAGGGCCAAAGTGAAAATTAAGAGTTGAAGAAAGAAAGACTAAATTGCAGAAATACTAAAATTGCCAAATTAGTAATTAAATTAAACAAACGGAAAGTGATTAACTTCCATGGTTGTGACTAACTTAGATTCGAGAATTTTACCAACTAATTAAGAACTAACCTAGTTAATACTTTTTGTGGCGCCCCAAACCCGACCGAAAAAGTTTCACTTGAATCTATAGCATCACATTAGTGACTTATGTGACCACACTACAGACCACCAATCACACCACACATTTTCATACATACTTGTCAATCAACAATAGAGGAAAACATACATTGTAAGACTCAGTTACCCTAATTGACCTGAAATTGGGAGAAGCTAGGATTAAATTGAAAGGACTAGTAAATTGTCAGACTCTGTTAGGAAATCCGAGAATTTTAGTGGCCAGAATATGAATAGTTGGATCCTAATTCCAATTCAGTTAGTCTGGAACCAGATGATTCAAAAGTGGGAGACAAAATAATTAAGAATGGATGGTGGAAATGGCCAATGAGGATTGTGCCCAAGGGTAGCCTATATATAGGTGTGAATGGATACAAAATTTTCTCAATTATGTTTATAAATCTTTCCTCTCCATAGCATTATCTTCTTTAGTCACTCTAAAGAATAAGGGGATGTAGATGAAGAATGCTCTGCATGTCACAACAGAAGTGTGAATTTAAATTCAATGATGGAGAAATTGAGAAACCGGTAAGCTTCCTTATTTCTCTGTACTTGTAAATTGAAGAGAAGAAGTAGAGTAAAAAATCTCAAAGCTCTAGATAATTATGTATTCAGGGTCTTAAACGGTTGAACAATTCTAGTTTAACCAATACATGGTTGTCATGCTTAGTTGCCAGGATGAATGAGGCTCTAGCGTTTGGACTAGCTAAGCTGTCAAGGAGAAGAAAACAAGGTGAATACCTACAATTTACCTTATGGTTGCTAAATATTGTTGTGTGAAATTGTCATGCTAACTACTGGTCGTAATAGTTTATGATTGTTGAATGGTTATCTAGCATAATGCATTTCATAATGATGTTCTGTATGGTATGCATGAATATTGTATGCATGATATGGAAAGGAAATTACCAATAGGTTAGATGAAGTTAGGAATGGGAAAAAGGGGTGATTCGGTTACATACTACCATACGATTTTGCTGAATGCACCCGTGATGAATGAAGCTTTGGGCTTTGTGAAGGGGACACTAAGGTGTTCGAGCATCAATGTGTAATATGACAAAATGGAGGAATGGGCGGAGGAATAGGGAAAGAGGAAAATGGAATTCCATTAAGATTTCACTATCTCGGATTGCTGGGAGCAAACCTTGATGTGCAAAGCTCCAGGCCTTGCGAGGGAAACTTCGGTGTTCGAGCATCAAGGTGGATATAAGATATGATGATATTGACGACTGATAGGTTCCATAGTACAACACTGTGATGACGGTCAGCAAGCTCTATGAGGCGACACCACGACGACGGGATAGTTTTTCGAAGTGACACCTCCAAGAGGTTTAAGGTGTAAGACCATAGCTGGGCTATGATAACCAGTATAGTCTGCCGGGACAGTAAACACGGGGTAGTCCATTGGGACTGTAAAAATGAGGTAGATATCAGGATGTAAAGACGTGGGGATCATAACTGGAAAATTCGCGGTGTGACTAGAGTGATAATTCACATTAAGAAGTGAGTTGGTGTGTTATGAGATATGGACCAGCAGAACATAGAGAAATGCCAAGGTTATGTATCAACCCCGGATAAGGTAGAATGAAAAAGAAGCTCCTTAGGTAGGAGGTACTCGTAGTGTACGCATATACTAGTCCGTCAAGGAAGTTGCGGATCCCATGCAAATTAAACTGGCATGGTTAGCTCTGCGCTAGTGCGTGGTCATGTACATATATTAAGTTGATGGAAAAAAATCAGCTGAATGGTGTAATAGGCTAAACCAGGTTTCTTGAGAGGACGTATATACCCAAGGCCAGATGGCCAGCAAAGTCTGCCAAAGGATAGTGGAAAGCGGAGGTTAGGTCTAGCCATGGAGAATGGTAGGGATTTCGTTGAGCTCACAAGGTAGGCACTGCATATTTGAAGAAGCCTTCTTTGGAGATATTTCAACAGAATAAGGGTCTCGACGTTGCTAGTGAGCATTAGTACTCCAAGGCAATAAGGACATTGAACTCTAAGAAAGACCAACAATGTAGAATTCACTTAAATAGTCACCAAGCATCACCGGCCAAAAATATTAAATATGTTTACTAGGGAGTTAAATTCTGAGGTGAACACCTCATATTCCTCTTAAATTCTATATGCGAATCTCACTATGTTGGCCCAAACTTATAAGTTTTTCTGCATAAATGCAAGTTAGTTAAAGATTCAGAAATTCAGAGAGACCAAGCCAAACATCACTAGGAGCAAGGCGCAATGTGGAAGTTGCGCATGTGTATAGAAGGGCACCTATAGAGGCTCCGCCTCCTGGTTAAGTGTCATTTTATGTTATATAGTCTTTGTCTAAAAAGTTGTAATCAACTAACGAAATGAAGTCTTAAAGTTTTAATTCGAGTATAATACAAGTTGATTAGGTTTTTAGTTAAGCCAAAATAGAAAATTTGTTAAGTCAATTGAGTTGTGTAGCATCTGATACCCAAACCTGGAGAGTGGGTCGGGTAGGGGGTGTTACATATATACTTTAAAAACATGCTTTGTCTAACAAAATCATGCAACAAACATCTAGGGGTAAAATTGTCATTTTTCATTCATCACATGAAACATTCATAAAATATAGAATTACAAATACATTTCAGTTCTAGAGTCATGCTAAACAAATTATTTGAGAAATACAATTTAAACCGATTATTAATGCTTGATTAATTTTAAAAAAAAAGGTCTTAGGGGCCAAATCGTAAAGATAGAAAAATATTCAAATTAACCAATTTAGTAAACTATAAATAGAATTACGAAATTAAATATATAAAACTCAAGCAAGCAAAATTTCAAAGCAATTTATTGCATTTTTGAAATCTAATTACACTAGCTCAATGTTGTGACACTAACCCTATTTTTTGCCTTATGTCTTTGACTCAAACTTCCATGGATGTTGTGACATAAACACCCCATGTTACGGCAACGAGCATGGAAACGACCATCACAACCTTATTATCCTTGGTGCCGTGACATCACTAATTGAATGTTGTGAAACTAGAAACACTCTAGGTAGATTGTTTTAATTTTCATATTCTTAAACCCATGAACAATTCTCATTTGGAATATTATTAAAATCCTAATCTCAAAAATTAATATGAAATTAAAAACAAAAAAAAAAAAAAATACAATATCGAAAAATCCAAATAGTTTACAAATCTTTAACAAGTTTAGGAAAAAGTTTAATTAAGGTCTCTTGGGCGATCCGTCACACCCCTAAAGTGATGCATGAGAGGAATGCTCGACACTTAAGTTCGTCATTTGCTGCTTAAGCAAGCAATGTCGACTCCTTTCATCATACGAACCTACTTTACCATCCTCCATCTCAACTTATCTATACATGACCTTAAAGCTTTACCTAGAAATCCATACCACTTACAACAACCTTGATAAAATTTATCAAGAACATGAAGAAGCATTGAACCAATAGAATGACAAGAAGAAGAAGAAGAAGAAGAAAAAGAAGAAGAATTCATCACATTAGGAAAAACATTAACACATTTAAACACCCTGACTTCACCATCTATTTTCATAGTCAATGATCCTTTCTCAACATCAATGTTTGATTCAGAAGTTGTTAAAAATGGACTTCCTAACAAGATAGGAATTTCTAAGTCTTCCTGAAAGTCGAAAACAATAAAATCAACATGAAGAATAAACTGACGGGCTTTCACTAATACATCCTCAAGAACTCCCTTAGAGTGCACTAAGGAACTATTAGGTAATTGTAACATGACCGATGCAGCTCTTAAATCCCATAAACCTAGCCTACGATAAATATACAAAGGAATGAGGCTAATGGTCGAACCTAAGTTGCAAAGGGCTCTCCCAAAGTTCACTCCCCCTATTTCTATAGCCATAGTGAAACAACGAGTATCCTTAAGCTTAGGCGTGTTTTTTCTAGCTACCACCGCACTACACTCAGCATAAACTATAATATTTTCACCCTTACCTATTCTTTTACGCCTAAACATGATTTTTCGCAAAAAAATTAGCAAATTTAGGCATTTCATCAAGAAATTAAAGCAAAGGTAAGTTAACATTTAAAACTTCGAACATGTTAAGAAAATTTAAAAACTCCTTATTTCCCTTTTTCTTTTTATACTCTAGCCTGGTGGGAAATGGAATAGTTTTAATTCTAGTTTGTCAATAGACTTATCACTAGGGTCAGCTACCCTAACCTCGCTTTCACTATTTTTCTCTTTATTTACCTCCATTCTAACACAAGTAATGGGGGTAGCATCCTTCTCATCTTTCACTACCATCATAGGTTGTCTAACCAGCTTATGCACAACAGTTCCCATACTAAAGGTTATCGCCTTAGCAGGCTTCTTACTATCCCTCTTAGAGTTATTCTATGTGTTACTAGGGATTCTTGTGTTTACATTCGTTTGTAATGCTTGGAGCAGTTGGTCCATTTGTCCTTGAATTTGACACTTTGTCCCATGCATCGAATGCACCCTTTTCCTCCAATTTACTAACCCTAATGTTCATAGATGGGTCACTAGTGAAGGATGGTTTCCTATCGATTTTTTGAGATCTAAAAGGCTACTGAGGTTGGAAATTAGGGGCTTGTTGAGGATAGCTAGAGCCTCCCAACCCTTGGTTTGAGGGCCCTCTTTAGTCTTTGATCTATCGAAACTCGGTGTAGCAGATTAAACTAGTTTTCACACTTAAGGAACCTGAATAAAAGCATTTTCATTACATTTTAGTTAAGTTTCTTTAGTTTAACTTACATTCAATAAAATGTACAAATTAAGTCTTTTACTGACCCTAAATGTTGAAAGAGGCCTAAGAGAGAGCTAACGTACTTTGTGAGTGTGCATGAGACCACTAGAAGGGATTTTAGGACGATACTGGATGATATGTCGCAACACGGGAGGACTAATGTCACAACATAGGGAACAAAATGAAGAAAACTCAAATCTGCCTTTGATGTCGCGACACAGACTGAAGGTGTCGCGACATACCCCTTAAGATGGCTATAGAGGAGTATATTGGTTGCTACCATGATGCTCTTTAATTTACTCTATCTTCTTGATTTAGTTAGCATGCTTTCTCTTTACATCGATTATATATTGTTTATGGACACCATGAGGAACTAATCCTTCTATGGGGGATTTGCAAGTGGAGGTATGATCTATTAACTATTTTGTAGTGTTACTCAACGTATTATCTATTTGGGAAAGGGAGAACGTGAAACAAACTCCAGGCTTGATAACCCCGAGAATTTATCAAGGTGGGAATTAACCCAAAATTGGTATTGCCCATTCGTGAACACCTTAACCCCAGACCAGTCTGGACTGTGAGGTTGGAAGATAAGTAGTTTTTTCTGACTCGCTATGTTAGTGGAAGATTGAAAGATCCTACTAGGGTAGCAACTAGTTCATTGACAATGAACCTGAAGTGATAGTTGATGGAGATTACCGAAGCGAGTTAATCACTCATAGTCAGATTTGATTTATTCTTTCTTTTTAATCTCTTGAAGTTTATATTTTTATGATTTATTTATTTTATTATAAAAACCTCTTTATTTTATACTCTTCATACTATAACTAAATTTAAAAGTACTAATTAGATTTTTTAGTGCCTAGGTTAGAATTAATTTAGCACTCGCCTTCCTTGGGTATGATCCACGGAGTACTCACCTACTCTGTTGTAAAACTATATTACAATTAGACCCGTATACTTGCAGATACTGCCTCCTAATTCTATATTTTATTGCAGTATTCATAGTCTGGACGTTAGTACGTCCAGAGGTGGTCAAGTTGTTGGTGCCATTGTCGGGGAGGCAATGTCACAAGGTTAATTATAATTTTTGCACTTAATTAGAATAATTAGAAAATTTTTAAGTTATATGCATGATTCACACATAGGTTATTAACAATGTGCAAGTCTTGGGGACATTATTTAATGTAAATTGGCTAAGGTCTAGCATTTCCCGGCCTGTTATCTATAGTCCACATTTTGAATTAAGTCCTGCTCTACTAACATAAATCTCTAATAATGTCAGGTTTTCCAATCACGCCAATGAAGACCCTATCGCATTCTTGACGAAATTTGACCTCAAATTTAGTACTGTTAGTTATGCAGGAATTCCATCTGAGACTATAAAGTTATTATTAATTCCATTTGCATTAGATGGAAAGGAAAAAATGTGGTTAGAAGCACTTCTTCCAGACACTATCACGACATGGAATGAATTCGTACAGTTATTCCTACGACGAGTTTTTCCTATGACTAAGGTATTAAGTAGATACACTCAGTTATTTTATTTCCAGCAGGGTATCACTGAAACTTTGGGATAAGCATGGGAAAGATTCAAGGCAATCATGAGGTCTATATTAGGTGGAGGAATACATTTAGCAGTTCAAATACAACATTTTTACTATGGGTTGAATAGTCAGAATAGACGAAAGTTTGATATCATGATGGGGGGAAGTATTTGGACGAAAACTCAAGAGGAAGTAATGGAGATACTGGAAAGATACAACATTAATGAATCAACCTGGGAATAATGTCCTGAAATACGAAATCAAGGACTGGAATCCGTGGAACATAGAGAGAAAGAATTCAATCAATTGGAGTTTAGTGCGAAAGAATCAACGGGTTATGAAACAGAAGAGGAAGGGGACAGTGCGGAGTAGGAGAATCACCACATAGTAACTTAATTGGACTGGTGGAGACAGAATAAAGAACAATCAGATCAAATAATCCCAAACTTAGTGAAGATGGTACCATCTATTGTCAAACCTCCAAAGTTAGAACTGAAGCCCTTGCCCAATCATTTAAAGTATGGATATCTGGGGAAACAAAATACCTTACCAGTAATTATTGCCACAAGTCTAGATGTAAAAGAGGAATAAGTTTTATTAAATGTCCTAAAAATGCTTAAAAACACGATAGGATGGACAATTGCTGATATTAAAGGAATAAATACTTCGTTTTATCAACACAAGATTAGATTAGAGGAGGGAAAAAGACATGTGGTAGACACTCAGCGAAGACTTAATCCAACCATGAAGGAGGTGGTAAAAAAGGAATTGCTTAAATGGCTAGATGCAGGAATTGTTTACACTATTTCTGATAGTGAGTGGGTTAACCCAACCCTGTGTTGTTTAAAGAAGGAAGGACTAACTGTGGTCAAGAATGATAATAATGTGTTAATTCCCACTTGAACAGTTACAAGTTGGAAGGTATGCATTGATTATCCGAAATTGAATGATGCAAATTTTTTTGTTGCCCTTTATCAATCAAATGCTTGATCGATTGAGGGTACTTAGGGTATCATCAAATTCCAATTCATCCTGATAATTAAGGGAAAACTACCTTCACCTGCCCTTTTGGTAGGTATGCCTTTAAGAGAATGCTTTTTGGCCTATGTATTGTTCCAGAAACCTTCATGAGATACATGACTGCGATCTTTGATGATATGTTAGAAGAGGGGTGTAACACCCCTAACCCGTATTCATCACCAAATTAGGGTTAAAGGCGTTATTGGACAGATCAGAAACATTTTCAGACATTTCATAATGCAAGTCATCAATTACAATCGCTATGTCCCTCAAATAGGTCACCTAGACCTTAAGCATGCTTTAGAGGAGGGTCGGGACTAAACCTAACACAGACGGAAATTCTCAAAATTTAAAACTTTTTGAACACTGCAGAGGTCACACGCCCGTGCAGTCAGCCCGTGTGCCTCCCACGGTTACTAGACACACCCATGTGTCCTGGCCGTGCCAAAATAGAGCAAGTATACTGACTTATCCCCACGGCCACCAGGCACGCCCATGTACCATGGCCGTGTACTCATAGGCTATATACTGACTTAATCCCATGGTCACTAGGCACGCCCGTGAGCCACGACCGTGTATGCATAACAGGCCCTTTGCAAGGCCAATATGCCACCCACAATAGGGTCTACCTTATAAGCTCAAACAAATCTATTTTCATACACATTTGGCAACCAAAAATCATATCAAATAAACAACATATTATCTCATTCAATCTCACTTCTAATCATGCCAACTCAAATACAACTTTGTATAGCCAATTCACATGTATAACAATGCATGGTACATTCACATCTTACCAAATATAACCATTTCAATGATCAAACATACCTTCTCATAGAGCATTCCTAAACTTACCATAACCTTGGCCATTTCAATAGCTAATTTTCCATACCAAACATGCATCATATAACATATTTACTCATGCATATTACCAACACATACCTAGCCACATCTCATGGCTACTTTTACACATTTCAAAGATAATTCAAGGTGACTAGCCTATACATACCATATCTAGCTATATACATTTTCAAAAGATACCCAAAATGAGTTAAGTAGTGTGATGACGATCCTCGACGGTCCTGAGCCTTCAGTAGCTTTGACGATCTATAAAACATAACAAACACACACATAGTAAGCTTTCAAAAGCTTAGTAAGCCATATACAAATAAATTAAACATTTAAGCATTCAAAACATATAACCAATATGAATTCACTAAAAGCTCAATTGCATAATCATAATTCTTCTTGGCACATTTACTTAGCCATTCATCTTTCAATCTTGTATATCATCATATACTTGTTAGCTCATAGCTTTTCCATTCATGTATCACATTTACATTCTCATATACAAATACACAATTCATCTAGGTAAGTTTATGAGTATACTTACCTTCTTGTACACATAAAGTGTATTTATCAGACGTACCTGAAATAAATATGCAAACCATATAACCATTCGTATCTCGAACTTGCCCATTGAACCGTTCGGAATCTAATAGGATACTCAGAGTGCTCGGAATAGTCGTACAATGCCAACGTCCCAGAGTGGTCTTACATGTAATCAGATATTGATGCCAATGTCCCAGACAGGGTCTTACACGAATCAAATACGTTGCCGATGTCCCGGACATCGTCTTACTCGTAAATGTCATATCGATGCCAACGCCCCGCACGACGTGGTCTTACACGTAAATCTCTTATCGATGCCAACGTCCCCACGTGGTCTTACACGAAATCTTAGCGTCGCCCCGCGTGGTCTCGAATCGAATCAACGCCAACGTCCTAGACGTGGTCTTACATAATATCACATAACAGGCACCTATGTCATGACATATACTATCCTATCTATTCCTAGGTTCAAACGGGACTTCTCGGACATTGACACTATGTCGATTCTATCTCGGAATTCAGGTATACATCATCTCATATGCATTCAACATTGTTAATAATCATATGGACATTCATAATTCAATACAGATACATTTATTTGTATATTGACTTACCTCGGATTCGGATATTCGTTCGGACTCGGTTATTTGACTACTTTCGCTTTCCCGCGATCAAAGTCCATTTTCTTCGGTTCTTGATCTTAATCAAGCTCAAAATAAACTGAAACCTAGCTTTCTTTTTCTTTTCTTCTTTTCTTTGTTTTTCGGCAATATATGATGATAATGCCCCCCTTTTCTTTTATTATAATGTTTTTGTTATAATAGTATAACTTATATTATAATGTAAACTTTTAACTTATAAAATTAATATAAAACACACATATATGCATAACCGCACTTAATGCCGTCCACTATAACTAAAAATGGACTATTTGCCTTTTAAGGACTTCACAATAATAAAGCCACATCAATTTGGCCATTAATCAAATAGAAAGCCACTTTTACCAATTATGCGATTTAACCCATTTCTTAAACTAAGCACACAGACAGACAAATTAACACACAGAAATTTATCACATGCTTAATCACATACAGTACACATAGGAAATAATATTAAAATATTTACTGACTCGGATTTGTGGTCCCAAAACCACTATTTCGACTAGGGTATAAACCGGATTGTTACAATTCTCCCTCTATAGGGATTTTCGTCCCCGAAAGTCTTACCGTTAAACAGATTAGGATATTGTCGTCTCACTAAATCTTCAGGCTCCCACGTAGCCTCTTCCACTCCGTGTCGATGCCACAATACTTTTACTAACGAAATTATTTTGTTTCTTAATTCTTTCAATTCACGAGCTAAGATACGGGATTGGCTCTTCTTTGAAAGTCATATCAAATCGGATTTCAATTTCAGACGGAGCAATTACATGTGACGGATCGGATCGATATCTACAGAGCATCGAAACATGAATTACATTGTGTATTTTTCAAGCTCAGGTGGCAACAATAATCTTTATGAAACGGGCCCAACTCGCTCGATAATCTCATATGGCCCGATGAATCTCGGACCTAACTTGCCTTTACATCCGAATCGGAGTACTTTCTTCCACGGAGATACTTTCAAAAACACTTTGTCACCGATCTCGAATTCAATAACTTTACGTTTCAAATCTGCATAGGATTTCAGACGATCGGGCGCTGTTTTCAGACTATCATGGATTACTTTCACTTTCTGTTCAGTGTCTTTTACCAGATCAACCCCATGTAACTTATTTTCACTGAGCTCAGTCCAATAAAGAGGTGTACGACATTTACGTCCGTACAAAGCTTCATATGGTGCCATTTTGATGCTCGACTAAAAACTATTATTATATGCAAATTCAATCAATGGAAAATACTGTTCCCACGAACCATTAAACTCAAGGATGCAGCATCTCAACATATCCTCAAGAATCTAAATAATTCGTTCAGACTGACCATCCGTTTGCGGATGAAAAGCTATACTGAAATGCAATTTCGTGCCTAAAGCTTCTTGTAATTTCTTCTAGAATCTTGATGTAAATCGCGGATCTCTATCAGACACAATAGAAAATGGCACTCCGTGCAATCTCACAATCTCAGAAATGCAAAGATCGGCTAACTTTTCAAGTGAGAAATCAGATCGTATCGGAATAAAATGGGCAAATTTCGTCAAACGATCAACTACAACCAAAATTGCATCTTTCTTTCTCGTAGTCAGAGGCAATCCCGAAACAAAATCCATTGTCACTCTATCCCATTTCCACTCGGGAATTAGAATTGGCTGTAACAACCCAGATGGAACTTGATGTTCTGCTTTTACTTGTTGACAGTTCGTTACGAAATCAGAGATATCTCGTTTCATACCAGACCACCAATAGTGTTGCTTCAGATCATGATACATCTTTGTACTTCCCGGATGAACAGATAGACGACTATTATGTGCTTCCTTCAAAATCAACTGAATTAACTCAGGATTTCTCGGAATACAGATACGATCTCAAAATCTCAAACAATTATCAATAACTCGAAACTCAGAATCAGAATTCGAATCGCACTGAGCTCGTTTCGCTAACATTTCATTATCAACTTTCTGAGCATCACATATCTACTGTAAAAACAACGATTTCGATTTCAATTCAGCTAACACTGAACTATCATCAGACAGATCTAATTGAGCATTCACAGCACGTAATGCACACAGTGACTTTCGACTGAATGCATCGGCAACTACATTTGCTTTACCCGAGTGATAATCTATCACAAGTCCATAGTCTTTTAACAGTTCTAGCCATATTCTCTGTCGCAGATTCAAATCTTTCTGAGTCATCAGATCTTTCAAACTTTTATGATCTGAAAACACGTGGCATTTTTCACCAAAAAGATAATGACGCCAAATTTTTAATGCGAACACAATTGCGGCTAGTTCAAGATCGTGTGTCGGATAGTTCTTCTCATGAGGCTTAAGTTATCTCAAGGCATAAGCTATTACTTTGCCTTCCTGCATCAATACACATCCCAGGCCATTCAACGAAGCATCATTGTAAATCACAAACTCTTTACCCGATTCTGGTTGTACTAACACTTGAGCTTCAGTTAACAAAGTTTTCAACTGATCAAAGCTTTTCTGACATTTACCGGACCATTCAAATCTCACATCTTTCTGAAGCAGTTTAGTTAACGGAGTAGCTATCATCGAAAAGCCTTTTACGAATCTGTGGTAATAACCAGCAAGTCCCAGAAAACTACGAAATTCAGATACATTCTTCGGAGGTTTCCAATCCAAGATAGCAGAAATCTTACTCGGATCAACTCGTATTCCAGAGGCCGATACAATATGTCCTAAAAAATTGACTTCACGCAACCAGAATTCACATTCACTGAATTTTTCATACAATTGCTTTTCTCTCAGAGTTTGCAACACAATTCTCAGATGTTTAGCATGTTCAGTTTCATCCCGTGAATAAATCAGAATGTCGTCTATGAATACAACAACAAATTGATCTAAGTACGGTTTGAAAATTCTATTCATCAGATCCATAAAAACAGCAGGAGCATTTGTTAGTCTGAAAGGCATAACTAAAAACTCATAATGCCCGTACCTCGTTCTGAAAGCAGTTTTCGAAATGTCTAAGTCTTTTACTCGCAACTGATAGTAGCCCGATCTCAGATCTATCTTTAAAAATATGGTGGCTCCTTTTAGCTGATCAAACAAATCGTCAATTCTGGGCAACGGATATTTTTTCTTTTTAGTCACTTTGTTCAACTGACGATAATCTATGCACATTCTCATCGTGCCATCTTTCTTTTTCACAAACAGAACGGGAGCACCCCAAGGTGAGAAACTCGGTCTGGCGAACCCTCTGTCACTCAACTCTTGCAGCTGTGACTTTAATTCTTTCAACTCTGTTGGTGCGATTCTATACAGAGCTATCGAAATAGGTGTCGTACCAGGCAACAGATCAATACCAAATTCAACTTCACGTATCCGAGGCAATCTCGACAATTCTTTAGGGAATACATCAGAAAACTCACAGACAACTGGCACTGATTCAACTTTCTTTTCAGATACTTTTGAGTCAATTACATAAGCAAAATAAGCTTCGTAACCCTTTCTCACGTAATTGTGAGCTTTCAATACAGATATCACAGCAGGCAATCCATTCAAATCATTAGACTCAACCTGAACTATTTCATTATTCGGACATCTCAAATCAATAATCTTTCTTTTACAGTTCACAACAGCATCATGCAATGTCAACCAGTCTATACCTAGAATTATATCAAACTCATCAAACGGTAATAGCATCAGATCAGCAGGGAAACATATATCTCGAAACATTAATAGACAGTTCTTGCATATTTTGTCAACCAGGACACTTTTACCTAAAAGGTTCGATACTTTTATAACAAACTCAGTAGACTCTATAGGCAAAGTCCTACTAGATACCAAATTCATGCATATATATGAATGAGTAGAACCAAGGTCTATCAATGCAATCACAGAAGCATCATAAAGTGTAAAAGTACTAGTTATAACATCAAGAGATGAAGCTTCCTCACGAGCTCAGATGGCATATGCTCTGGCAGGCGCTCTAGCTTCAGATCTCGCAACAGTATCTATCGTAGTTCTCTGACTACCATTGACATTTCTTGTATTTTGTGAAGGTCTACCTCCCACTGGAGCATTATCTAATCTCGGATTCTGATTAGTCTCTGGCTCAACAGACTCTGGGCAATCACGAATGAAATGATCTAATGATCCACATCTGAAACAAGCTCGTTCATTCAATCTACAACTTCCCAGATGTCTTTTACCATAATGCTTACACTCAGGTCGTTCGGATCGAACATTTCCAACACTTGCTATTGAAGTTGCCAGAGTTTTGGAGCTAATTTGTGATCTAGCTCGATCTCTATTCAAATGTCCCACATTGACTCTTGAATGGCTTTGTTCATCTCTAAATTTCTTTGATGCAGACTAAAATGATATGCTCTGAAATCTCTTTCTCACATCTTTAGCTTCAGACTGAGCTTTCTTTTTATCTTTCCTGAGTGCCTCAGCTTTACACACCCGATCAACAAGTACAACGAACTCTTTTATTTCCAGAATCCCAACAAGTAAACGAATGTCTTCGTTAAGACCATCTTCAAATCTTTTGTACATTATTTCCTCGGTGGATACACATTCACGGGCATACTGACTCAGTCTCACGAACTCTCGTTCGTATTCAGTAACAGACATACAACCCTATTTCAAGTCCAGAAATTCTTTCCGTTTCTGATCAATAAATCTCTAACTGATGTATTTCTTTCGAAACTCAATCTGAAAGAAATCCCATGTCACCCGTTCTTTCCGAACAATAGAAATTAGGGTATTCCACCATTGATTACGTCTCGTAGCAAAGAAACCACACACTTTATGCATTCCTCGGGACTCAGTGACATCTCATCAAATACCCGGATAGTGTTTTCTAACCAGAACTCGACTTTTTCGGCATCATCATCACTGGTAGCCCTAAACTCTTCGGCCCCATACTTACGGATTTTGTCTACCGAAGGCTTGTTCAACAGATTCAGATTCATAGTCGGAGGCATAGCAGATTTCCGAGGGTTATTAGGTGGGGGTGGAGGTTGTGAAACAGTCGGGTTATTTCTAACAAATTGAGTGAACCACTCACTCATCATCTGGAAGAAAGCTTGTTTAGCTTCTCCTTCATGACCGCTTGTAGCCGGTCTCGGATTAGAGGGCGCTGTCACTTCAGCGGGAGCAGGCGCATTGCTTTCTACATCGTCAGCTAAGGCTCTTTCGGGATCCATTACTATACAAAAGTCACATTTTACACGCCAGGATTCATCACACTATCACAGTTCAGATATATGGCATGTATAGCTAGACTCTGACATGCTACGTTAGTCCGAGAATCAACTAAACCATAGCTCTGATACCTACCAAATGTAACACCCCTAACCCTTATCCATCGTTGGATTAGGGTGAAAGGCGTTACCGGACAGATAAAAAATGTTTTCAGACATTTCATAATGCAAGTCATCAATTTCAATCACTATGTCCCTCAAATAGGTCACCTAGACCTTAAGCATGCTTTAGAGGAGGGTCGGGACTAAACCGAACACATACGGAAATTCTCGGAAATTTAAAACTTTTTGAACACCGCAGAGGTCACACGCCCGTGCAGTCAGGCCGTGTGCCTCCCACGGTTACTAGACACACCCATGTGTCCTGGCCGTGCCAAAATAGAGCAAGTATACTGACTTATCCCCACAGCCACCAGGCACGCCCGTGTGCCACGACCGTGTATGCATAGCAGGCCCTTTGCAAGGCCAATATGCCACCCACAATAGGGTCTACCTTATAAGCTAAAACAAATCTATTTTCATACACATTTGGCAACCAAAAATCATATCAAATAAACAACATATTATCTCAGTCAATCTCACTTCTAATCATGCCAACTCAAATACAACTTTGCATAGCCAATTCACATGTATAACAATGCATGGTACATTCACATCTTACCAAATATAACCATTTCAAAGATCAAACATACCTTCTCATAGAGCATTCATAAACTTACCATAACCTTGACCATTTCAATAGCTAATTTGCCATACCAAACATGCATCATATAACATATTTACTCATGCATATTACCAACACATACCTAGCAACATATCATGGCTACTTTTACACATTTCAAAGATAATTCAAGGTGACTAGCCTATACATACCATATCTAGCTATATACATTTTCAAAAGATACCCAAAATGAGTTAAGTAGTGTGATGACGATCCTCGACGGTCCCGAGCCTTCAGTAGCTTTGACGATCTATAAAACAGAACAAACACACACAGAGTAAGCTTTCAAAAGCTTAGTAAGCCATATACAAATTAATTTAACATTTAATCATTCAAAACATATAACCAATATGAATTCACTTAAAGCTCAATTGCATAATCATAATTCTTCTTGGCACATTTACTTAGCCATTCATCTTTCAATCTTGTATATCATCATATACTTGTTAGCTCATAGCTTTTCCATTCATGTATCACATTTACATTCTCATATACAAATACACAATTCATCTAGGTAAGTTTATGAGTATACTTACCTTCTTGTACACATAAAGTGTATTTATCAGACGTACCTGAAACAAATATGCAAACCATATAATCATTCGTATCTCGGACTTGCCTATTGAACCGTTCGGAATCTAGTAGGATTCTCAGAGTGCTCGGAATAGTCGTACAATGCCAACGTCCCAGAAGTGGTCTTATATGTAATCAGATATCGATGCCACTGTCCTAGACAATGTTTTACATGAATCAAATACGATGCTGATGTCCTAGACATGGTCTTACACGTAAATCTCATATCGATGCCAACGTCCCAGACGTGGTCTTACACGAAATCTCTTATCGATACCAACGTTCCAGACGTGGTCTTACACAAAATCTCTTATCGGTGCCAACGTCCCAGACGTGGTCTTACACGTAATCTCGAATCAACGCCAACATCCCAGACGTGGTCTTACATGATATCACATAACAGACACCTATGTCATGACGTATACTATCCTATCTATTCCTAGGTTCAAATGGGACTTCTCGGACATTGACACTATGTCGATTCTATCTCGAAATTCATGTATACATCATCTCATATGCATTCAACATTGTTAATAATCATATGGACATTCATAATTCAATACAGATACGTTTATTTGTATATTGACTTACCTCAGATTCAGATATTCGTTCGGACTCGGTTATTCGACTACTTTCGCTTTCCCGGATCAAAGTCCGTTTTCTTTGGTTCTTGATCTTAATCAAGCTCAAAACCAACTGAAACCTGGCTTTCTTTTTCTTTTCCTCTTTTCTTTGTTTTTCGGCAATATATGATGATAATGGCCCCCTTTTCTTTTATGATAATGTTTTTGTTATAATATCATAACTTATATTTTAATGTAAACTTTTAACTTATAAAATTAATATAAAACACACATATATGCATAACCGCACTTAATGTCGTCCACTATAACTAAAAATGGACTATTTGCCTTTTAAGGACTTCACAATAATAAAGCCACATCAATTTGGCCATTAATCAAATAGAAAGCCACTTTTACCAATTATGCGATTTAACCCATTTCTCAAACTAAGCACACAGACGGACAAATTAACACACAGAAATTTATCACATGCTTAATCACATACAGTACACATAGGAAATAATATTAAAATATTTACTGACTCGGATTTGTGGTCCCAAAACCACTATTCCGACTAGGGTATAAACCGGATTGTTACAATTCTCCCTCCATAGGGATTTTCATCCCCGAAAGTCTTACCGTTAAACAGATTAGGATATTGTCGTCTCACTAAATCTTCAGGCTCCCACGTAGCCTCTTCCACTCCGTGTCGATGCCACAATACTTTTACTAACAGAATTCTTTTGTTTCTCAATTCTTTCAATTCACGAGCTAAGATACGGGATTGGCTCTTCTTCGTAAGTCATATCAAATCGAATTTCAATTTCAGATGGAGCAATTACATGTGACAGATCGGATCGATCTCTACGGAGCATCGAAACATGAAATACATTGTGTATCTTTTCAAGCTCAGGTGGCAACAACAATCTTTATGCAACGGGCCCAACTCGCCCGATAATCTCATACGGCCCGATGAATCTCAGACTGAACTTGCCTTTACATCCGAATTGGAGTACTTTCTTCCACGGAGATACTTTCAAAAACACTTTATCATCGATCTCGAATTCAATAACTTTGCGTTTCAAATCTGCATACGATTTCTGACGATAGGGCGCTGCTTTCAGACTATCACGGATTACTTTCACTTTCTGTTCAGTGTCTTTTACCAGATCAACCCCATGTAACTTATTTTCACTGAGCTTGGTCCAATAAAGAGGTGTACGGCATTTACGTCCGGACAAAGCTTCATATGGTGCCATTTTGATGGTCGACTGAAAACTATTATTATATGCAAATTCAATCAATGGCAAATGCTGTTCCCACGAACCATTAAACTCAAGGATGCAGCATCTCAACATATCCTCAAGAATCTGAATAATTCGTTCAGACTGACCATCCGTTTGCGGATGAAAAGCTATACTGAAATGCAATTTCGTGCCTAAAGCTTCTTGTAATTTCTTCCAGAATCTTGATGTAAATCGTGAATCTCTATCAGACACAATAGACAATGGCACTCCGTGCAATCTCACAATCTCAGAAATGCAAAGCTCGGCTAACTTTTCAAGTGAGAAATCAGATCGTACCGGAATAAAATGGGCAAATTTCGTCAAACGATCAACTACAACTCAAATCGCATCTTTCTTTCTCGGAGTCAGAGGCAATCCCGAAACAAAATCCATTGTCACTCTATCCCATTTCCACTCGGGAATCAGAATTGGCTGTAACAACCCAGACGGAACTTGATGTTCTGCTTTTACTTGTTGACAGTTCGATACGAAATTAGAGATATCTCGTTTCATACCAGACCACCAATAGTGTTGCTTCAGATCATGATACATCTTTGTACTTCCCGGATGAACAGATAGACGACTATTATGTGATTCGTTCAAAATCAACTGAATTAACTCAGGATTTCTCAGAATACAGATACGATCTCAAAATCTCAAACAATTATCAACAACTCGAAACTCAAAATCAAAATTCGAATCGTACTGAGTTCATTTCGCTAACATTTCATTATCAACTTTCTGAGCATCACATATCTGCTGTAAAAACAATGGTTTCGCTTTCAATTCAGCTAACACTGAACTATCATCAGATAAATCTAATTGAGCATTCATAGCACGTAATGCACACAGTGACTTTTGACTCAATCCATCGGCAACTACATTTGCTTTACCCGGGTGATAATCTATCACAAGTTCATAGTCTTTTAACAGTTCTAGCCATCTTCTCTGTCGCAGATTCAAATCTTTCTGAGTCATCAGATATTTCAAACTTTTATGATCTGAAAACACGTGGCATTTTTCACCAAAAAGATAATGACGCCAAATTTTTAATGCGAACACAATTGCGGCTAGTTCAAGATCGTGTGTCGGATAGTTCTTCTCATGAGGCTTAAGTTGTCTCAAGGCATAAGCTATTACTCTGCCTTCCTGCATCAATACACATCCCAGACCATTCAACGAAGCATCACTGTAAATCACAAACTCTTTACCCGATTCTTGTTGTACTAACACTGGAGCTTCAGTTAACAAAGTTTTCAACTAATCAAAGCTTTTTTGAAATTTATCGGACCATTCAAATCTCACATCTTTTTGAAGAAGTTTAGTTAACAGAGTAGATATCATCGAAAAGCCTTTTACGAATCTGCGATAATAACCAGTAAGTCCTAGAAAACTACAGACTTCAAATACATTCTTCGGAGGTTTCCAATCCAAGATAGTAGAAATTTTACTTGGATCAACTCGTATTCCAGAGGCCGATACAATATGTACCAGAAAACTGACTTCACGCAACCAGAATTCACATTTACTAATTTTTTCATACAATTGCTTTTCTCTCAGAGTTTGCAACACAATTCTCAGATGTTCAGCATGTTCAGTTTCATCCCGTGAATAAATCAAAATGTCGTCTATGAATACAACATCAAATTGATCTAAGTACGATCTGAAAATTCTGTTCATCAGATCCATAAAAATAGCTAGAGCATTTGTTAGTCCGAAAGGCATAACTAAAAACTCATAATGCCCGTACCTCATTCTGAAAGCAATTTTCGGAATGTCTGAGTCTTTTACTCGCAACTGATAGTAATCCGATCTCAAATCTATCTTTGAAAATATGGTGGCTCCTTTTAGCTGATCAAACAAATCGTCAATCCTGGGCAACTGATATTTGTTCTTTATAGTCACTTTGTTCAACTGACGATAATCTATGCACATTCTCATCGTGCCATCTTTCTTTTTCACAAACAGAACGGGAGCACCCCAAGGTGAGAAACTCGGTCTGGCGAACCCTCTTTCAATCAACTCTTGTAGCTGTGACTTCAGTTCTTTCAACTCTGTTGGTGCCATTCTATACGGAGCTATCAAAATAGGTGTCATACCAGACAACAGATCAATACCAAATTCAACTTTACTTATCGGAGGCGATCCCGGCAATTCTTTAGGGAATACATCAGAAAACTCACAGACAACTGGCACTTATTCAACTTTCTTTTCAGATACTTTCGAGTCAATTACATAAGCAAAATAAGCTTCATAACCCTTTCTCATGTATTTCTGAGCTTTTAATACAGATATCACAGCAGGCAATCCATTCAAATCATTAGACTCAACCCGAACTATTTCATCATTCAGACATCTCAAATCAATAATCTTTCTTTTACAGTTCACAACAGCATCATGCAATGTCAACCAGTCCATACCCAAAATTATATCAAACTCATCAAACGGTAATAGCATCAGATCAGCAGAGAGACAGATATCTCAAAACATTAACGGACAGTTCTTGCATATTTTGTCAACCAGGGCACTTTTACTAAGGGGTTTGATACTTTTATAACAAACTCAGTAGACTCTATAGGCAAAGTCCTACTGGATACCAAATTCATGCATATATATGAGTGAGTAGAACCAGGGTCTATCAATGCAATCAAAGAAGTATCATAAAGTGTAAAAGTACCAGTTATAACATCAGGAGATGAAGCTTCCTCACGAGCTCGGATGACATACGCTCTGGCAGGCACTCTAGCTTCAGATCTCGCAATAGTATCTCTCGTAGTTCTCGGTCTACCATTGACATTTCTTGTATTTCATGAAGGTCTACCTCTCACTGGAGCATTATCTGATCTCGGATTCTTATTAGTCTCTAGCTCAATAGACTCTGGGCAATCACGAATGAAATGATCTAATGATCCACATATGAAACTGTAACATCCTTAAATTACGGGTCTGGCATTTTTGTGTTGTTGCATGTGCTTAGCTCGTGTAGCTTGTTATTTAGGCGTGTTTGGGGGTCCTGGAGAGGCTCGAGTTCGAGCCAGAGCCTTGTTAAAATTTTTCTTTTTGGGCATAAGGGGAGAGAGCTAGTGGAAGCAGGCCTTAAGGATAATTATTTCTGTTTGATGACACAAAAGTGAGCTTAAGGTCGAGTGGATGTGGCGTCACTAGTAGAGCGAAGGGGAGGAGTTCGAATCACATCTGCTGCATTGTGAAGCTTTAATTTTTGTGCTCAAGGTGGGGAAGAGGTGGCATTCGGCTGGGACTCTACCAAGGTGGTTGTTGAATGAGTCAAGCAATTCAAAATGGATGGAGGAGAGGAGCTTGGGGAGTTTGAAGTGGTCAACTAGTTTGAATTGGTGGATGGAGAGTGAGTGGGGGAGGAAATCAATGAGAGAATCGGGGGAGAGGAGTGAGATGTAGTGGTTGGCCGGTTGTGGGGTGTGTGGGGAGGTGAAATTCGGCTAGGGAGTAAGGGGGGATGCATATTCGGTCTTGTGGCAAGTTTGTGCCGAAATTTATTTTGGGGTTTTCCTTGTTTTCCCTCTCTGCAATTTTGTGCAAATTTTGAGCTGTTTGTTTAGTGCATTTGGGTTACTTTCACACGTACCATTTGGTTGAAGACCTTATTCTTTCTATTTTTCTTTCTTCATCATTTCTTTCTTCTAGCCGAAACTCACTTCGCACCATTCTCCTTTTTGCATCTTTTTCCATACCATTAACACCAAAGCCGAAACTCCTTTCTTCATCAACCGAGTTCTCTTTTCTTGTCTATAGCCGAACCTTCTCTTGTGTCAAACTGAATCTGTTTTTTCATCCTTGCTGCTAGCCGAACACCAAGAGGCAAAGTGTTAGGATCTCTTTTGATGCCGAAAGTCTCTCTCTATTCAGTTTTTCTAGTCGCAAGGTAATGGGATCCTCTATTAGTATGATTTCTTTTTCTCTTTTCCTTTCTCTTGGTTATGGCCAAATGGGTGATGTACTTCTTTCTTATCATTTTCTTCTCTAGTGATACCATAAGCCAGGTACTCTATACCTCAACCTCATGTGGTGTTGGTTATCATCTCTGAAGGGTGTAAGGGTTCGACTCTCGACTGATCAAGAACCTGTTATTGTTGAAACTAGGGGTCCACTTCGGTCTATTCTCATAGCCGAATCTGTTTTGGTTCAGTTTCTCTTTAACCTAGGTAAGGGGTTTTTCTCTCTGGTTCTTTTGTGTCTATTTCTTCCAATTTGTTCTATTCTACCTTAACCCAACCTCCTTGTTAGACAACCATCGTTCTCTCTGAAAGTACTGTACTGATCAAGACTCTCTTCATGGATGCGAGTGCTAGCCGTTCTAAGGAGGTATCGACAAAGGAGCCTGAGGGGAGTGGACTTGTAGTCTCTACTCCTAAGTTTAAATGACGTGCGGTGTCAGCGGTTCGAGATTTTCTGCCAGGTTGTGGTAGAGAGCCGACATCGATTTGGGATAGACAGATCGTAATTATTCGTGATAGTGGGGGTGACGACGATCAGGAGTGTTTAGTTCTTGGCGTAATCAGGTGTGTAATCTCACACCTTCATTTGTTTGTCTAGTATTAAACTGCGTATTGGCTAAAAGCCAAGATAATCGTAACGGCAGATGAGATACCCTAGTGGGTGAGGTTGGAGATACGGTGCAAATAACAGTTATGACTATGCTATTCGAATAACTTAGCATGATTATATGTGTGTTCAGATTATCCGATGTACATTATTATATGTTTGCATTCATCACATTATGATAATTTGTTGCATGGGATTGGGATATGATATTGATGAAAGGGGCAGTGTATTTCGGTGACTCTATCACATTATTTCGGTGACTCTGTCACATTATTTCGGTGACTCTGCCATGTATTTTGATGACTCTATCACATTATTTCGGTGGCACTGCCATAATTTTGGCGATGAGCAGCGTGACTGCCATCGATGGTGTGTAGCAGATGAGGGTTGATTGTAGAAATCCCCACCAGTGTGTTTTGGTTGGTCGGGTGGTGTGTAGCGGATGGATTGCTAGGCTGGGCTGGGTCGCATTGCATTCCATTGCATTCATTATCTGCTATACCATGTTAATAGGGCTAAGGCCCAGTTTGATTTCGTAAGTGTAACACCCTGTACCCGAGTCCGAGGCTAAGACCGGATACGAGACGTTACTATGCTTGAACTTTGTTAAACTTGTACTTATGGGCTATAAAATTTCGTTATGAATTAAAAACTTCTCTTTCTTAGCCGACTCATACATTTCAAAGGCCTACGACGCCTCAGACTTACGTCCTGAAACTTTCGAAACTCATCTAGAAACTTTCTCTCAAAACAGTGGTCACACGCCCATGTGACTTGGAACACGCCCGTGTACCCCTAAGACATGCCCGTGTCTTCCACCCGTGGTCGACACTGACTAATCACACACGGCCTTGACACGCCCGTGGACTTAGGCCGTGTGCTATACCTTGATACACTGACTTACTTACACGGCTCGAGGCACACGTCCGTGTTCTAACCGTGTGTCATGCACGGCCTAAACAAACGGCCGTGGGATTAGCCTGCGGTCTATCCTGACTTAAAACACTAAGGTGCAGAAGACACACGGCCTAGACACACGCCCGTGTGTCTATCCGTGTGGGCACTTAGAGGCTATCTACCAAGCCTATTTCTACTCTCATTTGCATACATTCATATACTAATTCAATAAAATCTCGAATCATCAATTAAAACACAAGAATTAACACATTTGATTCATAAAAATAAAGTTTTCCTCCCATACACTAGGGAGAATTATTCCCACAACATTTACAAACAACTTAAGCCATCATCTATGGCTATACACAACCAAATTATAAATTCTCTTAGGCCAACACAACCTGGCTACATCAATTAGAACTTAGTCAACTTTAAAAGAATCCCTATACATGCCATGACTCGAAAGAACTTGAAACACCATACCGAGAGTCTACTCGATAGTGTGAAAACATCTCCGCGGCCTCCAACCCGAGCTAGTTAAAATAACCTATAAGAGATGGGAAAAGGAAAGGAGTAAGCAATAATGCTTAGTAAGTTCATCTGCATAAACTGACAAATACCGAAATTCATTGGATACACATTACCACAAGGTATTATACTGAGTTTTTCTCATTAACTCATGGTAATTTAACCACTCTTGAAGCTTACTCATTCAATCTCTTACCACATACATACCACGCCACTAGCCAACTGCTCGTGTTAAATAGCACACATTCCTGCACTGATTGTCATGTAATCACATAAAACAACACACCAAGAATTTTCAATAAGCTACTCATACTACTAATCTCTCGGTGGTTTCGCACTTAGCCCACCATTGAATCTCTAATAGGGTGGTATCGCACACAGCCCACCAATCATTTTTACTTATGGTGATTTTGCACTTAGCACACACATCATTTATAAGCGATGGTATCGCACACAACCCATCAATTACTAATTAATCAGGTGGTAACGCACATAGCCCACCGATATTAATATAATTGATGGTATCGCACCTAGCCTATCACTACCATCAATAAGGTGATATCGCACATAGATCACCGTTATTTTACATTCATGGATAGTAATCCACAAGTATATCTCTATTTCAAATGTTCATCCGAGAACATCCTCACATACTTCTATTCTTACTTAACTTTCAAAAATACTCGTTCGCATTCACACAGTGCATCAATAAATCTATCTCATGCAACTAAGGTGCATTAATAACACATATCCCACTAGGGGTTCATCATATATTGAATTCATCTCAATTCAGTTCTAACACTTACTTGTGCTTCTCGTGGTACAACCACATACATTCAACATATCCGTTGAATCATTCAAATTGTTAAATAACTCTCTTGAGTCTCATACACATAGTTCTCATTGTCATCATACCCCAATAGGGTCTTACATACATTAACATGTTGATGTCATGTCTCAGACGGGGTCTTATACGAATTCTTATACCAAGGCCATATTCCAATATGGTCTTACATGAGACCTTAACTATCATCATATTATACTACATGCATTTCCCATTATTCTTAAATTCAATTCTCTTGACATCTCATCAAAAGATATTTCATACATTCATAAAGTAAATATACACTCCATTCAACATTGGAATATTAAATTAACTCATACGTAATTGCAACGTTTGCACATGAAATTACCTCAATGTCGAAAGGGCTGATAGGGACTTTTTGCCCACATTTCTCTTTTCATCCGTTCTAGGTCCGAAACTCATTTTATTTGATCTAGAACAATGAAATTTACTGATTTAATCACTTATAAATCATAATACACCACAATCTACACTTCAGGCAAAAATGACTATTTTGCCCCTACACTTTGGCAAAATTACAATTTTGCCCCTAGGCTCGTAAATAAATTTCCATCACATTTTCTTGTTAAACAAGCCTAGATGAACATTTAATTCTCTTACAACTATCCACAATTCCAACTATTTCATGCCTTAATGAACAAATTACAACTTTTGCATTTTAGTCCCAATTAGGTGTTTTAATGACAACACCTTTCACAAAAGTTGTTTCTCATCATCCTATCATTCATTTTCTTCCATAAAAACTCATCAAACAACATAAAATCTATCATGGTAAGTCCCTAGACTTTCAACCATATTGCAAACTAGTCCTCTCAATAGCTAGCTTAAGCTTTGAGGACTCCAAATATACAAAAAGCATAAAAAATAAACACCAAATTGACTTACTTGAATGGAAAAAAGCTTGCTAAAATTTTAAGCTTTTAAACTTCTCCCCTGGCTGATATTTTTGGTTGGAGAAGAAAGATAAATAAAAAGATGATAACTTTTGCTTATATCATCGTATTTTATTTATTTTTCCAACTAATATCACCAACTTTTAATCATAATAAATGCTCTTGTCCCCTTTGCATATTATGGCCGGGCAACACACTTAAACAAGGCCAAATTGCACATTTGGTACCCCCAGTTTATAATCTATAGGTATTTGACACTTCTAGCAATTAAAATAGAACTTTCGCATTTTATGCGATTTAGTCCTTTTTTACAATTTACCTAGAAATCACTAGAATTAAGGCACAAAAAATTTCATGCATCCTTAGAAACATGTTATAAAATATAACATAACATGAAAATAATTTTCTCCAACCTCGAATTAGTGATTCTGAGATCACTGTTCTGACTAGCCCCTAAATCGGGCTCTTACAGTAAGGGCTAAGGCCCAGTTGGACTTTGAATGGGCTCAGGCCCAGCTATTGTTCGTGTGGGGAATTGCACACTGAGTTCTAGTAACTCACCCCTCTGCTTAATTTTGTAGGTAATTCCTAGCTTTGCGGATTTGGGAGCCAGGGTGGACTCTGTGGTGGCCATGCGTTATTTCTTTCGTAAACTATGTTTTTCATTACTTTAAACTTATTTTAATTTGGGATTATGTTCTGTAATAAGGCCACTAGGATTTTAATTTGGTTTTTATTTTAACGCATATATTATCTATGATGAATTGATCAGTACGGGGTTTCCCTAAATACACAAATAACCGTTTTCCAAAATATTAATGAACGGTTCACAAACTATTGAAAATTTAACTCGAGTTTTCTTAAAACTTCATAAACTATTTCAAAATGGCGTATTTTTCGAAAACCATCGAATCTGATTTCTCTATTATAAGACAGTCTTCTAGAGTAGTAATACTTATAACATTTTGCAAGAAACATTAAATCAAGTCTGTTTTTTTAAATTGAACCAAAACTCGAAATTTTTAAACGATCACAAAGTTCTTTAACAACCTTTCCATGTGACATGCCAGATCCGATCGTAATATCTAGGCCGGGTTTGGGGTGTTACATTTTGTGGTATCAGAGCCAAGTTGCAAAACTCAGCTGTGGATTGGGTTCGACAATGTTTTCCAAAATTTGTTTGAAATCTGGTTTAAGAAATGTATGTCTTTCTGGGAGTATGGCACCCGAGTCTTCGGCACCAAATTCGTAAGTCTTCTGACTTTGTTTGATATTATGAAATGATGTTAGAAAGAAAATATTAGAATTAGTGTTGTATGACTGCTAGCTATAAGAGTTAAGACTGTAGAAACTGAGACATTAGGAAGTTCGATCTACGAAAACAACTACTATACTTACTTTACATAAAACATTGTTAATAAGCATTGGAATTATGCACTAATTCATAAAATTTCTAATTAGATTAATTCGATTCAGTGAACATGAGCACAAGTGGACGTGGACATGGTGTACGCGGCCGTGGTAGAGGCCGGGGTGCTGAGGCTGGATCCTCAGAATCTAGACATGTGCCGGAAGGCGAAGTGCCAGCATCGTCAGTAGCGGAGGCAGGGACTCAAGACAGAACTGGAGGGGACGATGCTTTGTCCCAAGCTATGTTACGAGTCCTGGAACGGGTTGCTGGAGTAAGCACTGGATTGGTAGCTTGGAAATCTATTCCTGAGCGACTCCGGTAAAATGGGGTTGAGATATTTAGAGTCATTTCTGGTGTGGCCCCAAATGTAGCTGAATATTGGCTGAAAATGGTCGAGCAAATTATGGATGACCTGGACTGCACAGCAGAGGAAAAATTGAAATGAGCAGTGTCCCTCCTACGAGATGAGGCATACCAGTGGTGGCTCACAGTGAGGGAAGGTACTCAAGTAGACCGTATCACCTGGGACTTCTTTAAGACAGCGTTCCAGGGAAAGTATGTTGGGGCGAGTTATGTAGACGCCCAGAGGAAAGCATTTCTGAATTTGGTTCAAGGGAATAAGTCCGTGGCTGAATATGAGGTGGAATTCCTCCGCCTAAGTCGTTACGCTCGGGGTATCATCGCGAATCGATTATGAACAGCGTGTTCGGTTCGAGGATGGTGCGGGATGAGTCATGGTAACCGATAGCTCCATGATGGGGAAAGAGATTTTGCCGTGTTAGTCGAGAAAGCAAAAATGGCTAAAAAGGTAAAGCGGCCTGAGAGACAGAATCGGGATAAGGATAGGGGTAGGAATAAGAGAAGTTTTAGGTCGTTAGGATCTTTTGGGGGTTTCCAAAAGAGGCCTAGGTTCGATGGGCCAGGCCAAGTTGCGATGCCTGTTGCTGTTGGTCAGATTCGACCATGTGCTTAGTGTGGGAAAATGCATTTGGGGGAGTGTTGGAGAAGAACTGGAGGATGCTTCAAGTGTGGATTGAGGGATCATTTGATAAAGGATTGTCCACAAGAGGTGGCTAGGGTGCGGACGGTAGGTGAGGGGATTGTGCAATCAATGAGAGGTGGTCAGCAGCCGCCAAGGTGTCGTGGTCCGGCCAGAGGGGGAAATGGGTTTGGTCGAGGTCGTGGAGCACCAGGCAGAGGTGCTGGGAATACAGATGCAAGAAAGCCTAGATTGGTGTATGCGACTAGACGTCGAGAGGATGGCGATGCACCGGATGTCATAACCGTTACGTTTCTTATATTTGATGAACCGTTTACTACTTTGATTGATATTTGGTCTACACATTCATATGTTGCCTGTATTGTATTTGGGACTTTGGGTATAAAATCTGAGGTTGCTTCTAGAGAAATATCTGAGGTTAGCCCATTAGGACAATCTGTGGTAGTGAACAAACTATTTAGGAATGTTCCTTTAGTAGTGCAAGAGATTGCTTTCCCGGCAGACTTGATGGAACTACCGTTCGGCGAGTTTGATATGATCTTAGGCATGGACTGGCTAGTTAAGCATCGTGCAAACTTGGACTGCGCTGCTAAGCGTATGGTCTTAAGAACTCCAGAGGATGCGGAAGTAATGGTGATAGGAGAAAGAAGGAATTACTTGTCCAATGTGGTGTCGGCACTAAAGGCCGAGAGGATGGTGCGAAAAGGGTGCAAGGCATTTTTGGCCTTCGTCAGCGTTTTGGATGCCAAGGAATTATCTGTAGGAGATGTCAGAACGGTGAAAGAGTTCTCGGATGTCTTTCCTGATGAACTTCTAGGGTTACCTCTGGATTGCGAGGTCGAGTTTGGCACTGAGCTATTGCCAGGAATGGCTCCGGTGTCCATCGCCCCTTATAGGATGGCGCCGAAGGAGCTGGTAGAACTTAAAGCTCAGATCCAAGAACTGTT
Source organism: Gossypium sturtianum (assembly GCA_025698515.1). Classification (NCBI taxonomy): domain Eukaryota; kingdom Viridiplantae; phylum Streptophyta; class Magnoliopsida; order Malvales; family Malvaceae; genus Gossypium; species Gossypium sturtianum. The sequence goes on from CM046943.1 coordinate 103,524,912, forward strand.
GGACCGTGGATTTATCCGACCAAGTGTATCACTGTAGGGAGCGCTGGTATTGTTCGTCAAGAAAAAGGATGGGTCGATGCGAATGTGCATTGATTGTAGGCAATTGAACAAGTTGACTATTAAGAACAAGTACCCACTACAAAGAATTGACGATTTGTTCGATCACCTGCGAGGAGCTTCGGTTTTCTCGAAGATAGATTTAAGATCTGGGTACCATCAGCTAAAGTTCAAGGAGGCGGATATTCATAAGACTGCTTTCCGAACTCGGTATGGGCATTACGAGTTTCTAGTGATGTCGTTCGGGTTAACAAATGCACCAGCCATTTTTATGGACATGATGAACCGGGTTTTCCAACCCTATCTGGACCAGTTTGTGGTAGTGTTCATAGATGACATTTTGGTGTACTCAATGACTGAAGAGGAGCATGATTCGCATCTTCAGATTGTTCTGCAGATACTGAGAGAGAAGCAACTTTATGCTAAATTCAGTAAGTGCGAGTTTTGGCTGAAGGAAGTGACGTTCTTGGGGCATGTTGTGTCTGCGGAAGGGATTAGAGTCGATCCCCGAAAGGTTGAAGCCGTGTTGGATTGGAAGCAACCGAAGTCAGTGTCTGAAATTCAAAGTTTTCTGGGTTTGGCTGGGTACTACAGAAGGTTCGTTGAGGGGTTTTTGCTAATTGCTGCACCTTTAACCAAGCTATTACGAAAAGGAGTACCGTTTGTTTGGGCCGATAAGCAATAGGAAAGCTTTGAGAAGTTAAAGAGGATTCGACCGAGGCCCGAAGATGATTCACTCGAGGTGGGAAGGAATTTATTGTCTCATGTGATGCATCGCATTATGAGGTTGGGACGTGTGTTAATGCAAGAAGGGAATGTAGTAGCATATGCGTCTCGGCAATTAAGGCCACATGAAGTGAATTATCCCACTCATGACCTGGAGCTAGCTGCAGTGGTGTTCGCTCTAAAGATATGGAGGCACTATCTGTACGGAGAAAAGTCGGTTATCTATACGGATCATAAGAGCCTGAAATACCTCCTTACTCAGAAGGAGTTGAATTTAAGGTAGCGAAGGTGGATTGAATTGTTGAAAGACTATGACTACTCGATTGAGTATCACCCGAGTAAAGCTAACGTGGTGGCAGATGCGTTAAGTCGTAAAGTGATATCGAATTTGAGAGCAATGTTTGCTCACCTCAGTCTGTATGAAGATAGTAGCTTGGTAGCCGAACTTCAAGTGAAGCCGACATGGGTAAGTCAAATTAAAGAGAAGAAATTTTTAGACGAATTATTAAGTTCTCGACTTCAACAAGTGGAAGGTGGCGAAACAGGGGATTTTGATCTGAACAGTGAAGGGGTATTATGTTTTCGTGGAAAGGTTTGTATGCCGAAGGACTCTGAGTTGAAACAGACGATTTTGTGGGAGGCGCATAGTAGCCCTTACGCTATGCATCCCGGTGGAAGTAAGATGCATCGAGACCTGCGAGAACAGTATTGGTGGCCTGGTCTGAAATGGGAAGTTACCGACTTTGTGAGTAAGTGTTTGACATGTCAGCAAGTGAAGGCAGAGCATCAATTGCCTTCGGGGTTGCTGCAAGCGGTGAAGATTCCACTTTGGAAGTGGGAGAGGATAACGATGGATTTTGTTAGTGGGCTGCCCCTTACGCCTACTAAGAAAGATTCAGTGTGGGTAATCATTGACCGGTTGACTAAGTCTGCAAACTTCATACCGGTCCGTACTGATTATTCGTTGCAGAAGTTGGCTAAGCTGTATGTGGCAAAAATCGTGAGGTTGCATGGGGTACCCGTGTCTATCATATTAGACAGGGATCCTAGATTTACATCACGGTTCTGGAAAGCGTTACATGAAGCTTTGGGTACAAGGATGGATTTCAGCACAGCGTTCCATCCGCAGACCGATGGTCAGTCAGAAAGGGTAATTCAGATTCTGGAAGACATGTTAAGGGGCTGTGTAATCGACTTCAGAGGTAGTTGGGAGGATTATCTACCGTTGGCAGAATTTGCATACAACAACAGCTATCAATCCAGCATTCAGATGGCACCCTACGAGGCGTTGTATGGTCGTAGGTGTCGTACCCCTACCTATTGGACAGAGTTGGGTGAGCGATAGTTGTTGGGTCCGAAATTAATCTCAGAGACTAAGGAAAAGGTTAATTTGATTTAGGCTCGGTTGAAGGAAGCTTCTGATAGGCAAAATTCGTACGCAGATTTGAAGCGTAAGGAAATAGAATTCTCAGTGGGTGATCAGGTCTTTCTGAAAGTCTCACCCTGGAAGAAGGTTTTAAGATTTGGACGGAAGGGCAAGTTGAGCCCCAGATTCATCGGGCCTTATCAAGTGTTTAAACATGTGGGACCAGTGGCTTATCAGCTTAAGTTACCTCCGGAGTTGAATCGGATACATGATGTATTCCATTTTTCGATGCTAAGGCGCTATCGTTCAGATCCATCTCACGTTGTGTCAGTGGAAGAAATTGAGGTGAGACCTGATCTGTCTTTCGAAGAAGAACTAGTGCAGATCTTAGATCGGGATATCAAGGTATTGAGAAGGAAATCAGTTCCATTGGTCAAAGTGTTGTGACGTAATCATGGTTCAGAGGAAGCCACGTGGGAGCCGAAAGAGGCAATGCGACAGCAATACCCTCATCTCTTTTGACCAGGTAAATTTCGAGGCCGAAATTTCTTTAAGGGGGTAGAACTGTAACATCCTTAAATTTCTTTAAGGGGGGCCGAAATTTCTCAAACTAAGCACACGGACGAACAAATTAACACAAAAATTTATCACATGCTTAATCACACACAATACACACAGAAAATAATATTAAAATATTTACTGACTCAAAATTGTGGTCCCAAAACCACTGTTCTGACTAGGGTATAAACCAGACTGTTACAAGGGGTTAGATGTATTTATGGATAATTTTTTCGTATATGGGGACTCTTTTCAAGAATGCCAGGATAACCTTGAAAAAGTGTTCAAAAGATGCGAGAAAAGTAACCTAGTACTCAACTGGGAAAAATGCCATTTCATGGTGAAAGAAGGACTTGTAACACCCTTTACATGTGTCCGATGTCAGGACAGGATACGAGGCATTACTAGACTTAAACATAAACATTTATACAAAACCGGGCTATAAAATTTCATTCAATTTAAAATCACTCATTCACATGCAAATCGTCCCTTATATGGGCCCACGAGGCCCAAAACAATTATTGGGAACTGTTCAGGACTAAACCGAGAACTTAGGAAACTTTAAGAAGACTTAGAAAATTTTTCATCAAAACAGGGGTCACACGCCCGTGTGGCTTGGGACACGCCCGTGTGGGTAGGCCGTGTGGACACACACGCCCATGTCCTCAGCCCATGTAACTCTCTCTTTATGACATCATCAACAAAACAGGGTCACACGGCCAAGTCACACACCCGTGTGCTTAGGCCTGTGGCGAATTAAATTCCGAAAAAAATAGATGCAGACTTCACATGCCCTGAGCACATGCCCATGTTTCGGGGCCGTGTCCTCCACACGGCTGAGACACACAGCCGTGTCTCTACCCGTGTGGCCAAGAAAATGGCTATTTACCAAACCATTTGGCACCCTCATTTTCACATACTTAAACACAACTTCAATGGCATCTTTCATGGCATAATTGAGTACTTAAACACTATCAAACAAGTCATGATCATAGCGAATTCATATAATCTTATTCATGCATAAGGCACCATACTTTTCCTAGCTTAAACTTATCAAAATTTCATGCCATGATTATCATCAACACATCCTCAATCCATCCATACCAAACACACGTAACCACATCACATGAAACTTTTAGTATAAGCACACACATATAAATAGGCATTACAACTCATTAACCAATATGAGCCACATCTCATGGTCATATACAAAATGAACCATATTACCATTATGAACCAACACATTTGGCCAAATCAAATGACACATACACAATTGACTAACTCCCTATACATGCCATAAACTTAAGAGGTCTGTATTCACTTTTATCCCACGATGATAGCTTGATAGTGTGATAGCATCTCCAGCGATCTCCAACTCGAGCTAACATAAAACCCTATAAGATATGAGAAAGGAAGGGGAGTAAGCTACAATGCTTAATAAGTTTTATGAAAATAATAAGCAACCTATTAACACGTTTTTCACCAATTCTCACAATATGTTCTCAAGGTAATACAATCATAATTGCATAAAATTTCACAATTCATTTATGTTCATCTTGAGTTGTCTACTCGAGTTACAGTCACTAAATTATTTTTATCCGGAGCTACAGAACTCCAAATTAAGATCCGCTAATTTTCATTGAAACTATACTCACATATATTCTTACCATAAAATTTCTAGAATTTTTTGTTTAGCCAATCAGTACAGTTTATTCTTCCCTTATTTTGTTGTACGACAGTTCCAACCCCTCTTCACTAAAAATTAATTATCTTGTTGCACAAAACTTGAATGATATTCCCGTTTGTTTCTCTTGAAAATAGACTCATTAAGAAATTCAAGCATATAAATTTTATCCCATTATTATTTTTATAAAATATTTAATGAATTTTCCAAATAAGAATAGGGGATTCCGAAATCATTCTAACTCTGTCTCAAAAAATTTCAAATATCTCAGAATATGAATTTTTTTTGCTTACATCGTTTCTTTTATGTGAAAATAGACTCAATAAGATTTAATTCCGTATCTTATTCAACCTCTAATTCGATTTCCACCATTTTTGGTGATTTCTCAAAGTGATACAACTGCTGTTGTCCAAACTGTCTTATTGCTGATTTTACTCTATCATGTTTTCTTTATAATAATTCTTTTCATTTACAAACATATAACACAAAGGTATATCCATGGTTAGCCATTCCAATAACTAGTCATTATCAAATATTTACAAGCCATTCATTGGTCAATTTAATTTATACTTCAACAACACAGACTTGAACATATCATTTCTCAACTTAATTTGGCATAAAAGCCTCACACATAATCATCAATCACATTTACCACATATTCATACATCATAAGCATGGACTTATAATCACAAGGTTATTCTCATAGGTATAACTTACTCATTTACGTTCTTACCAAAATTCGATCACATACCGAGCACATTGCTCATGAGTGTATACATACATATATCTGCACTTAATCATCACATAATCAAATTCATTTACAATTTAGTCCTTTTTCCATCTTTAACATAAACTTTAATTCTTTACCCCATTGAACCGCTTGAAATATCGAAGGATACTCGGAAATTGTCATACACGTAGTAAGATACTAATGCCATATCCCAGATATGGTCTTACATGGGATCACATGTCGATGCCGGTGCCATATCAAAGATATGGTCTTATACGGGATCTCATATCGATGTCGACGCCATATCCCAGATATGGTCTTACACGAGATCGCATGTCATTGCCGATGCCATATCCCAGATATGGTCTTATACGGGATCTCATATCGATGTTGACGCCATATCCCAGATATGGTCTTACACGAGATCGCATGTCGTTGCCAATGCCATATCCCAGATATGGTCTTATACGGGATCTCATATCGATGTCGACGCCATATCCCAGATAGGGTCTTACACGAGATCGTATGTCGATGCCATGTCCCAGACATTGTCTTACACGGAATCAATATTTGATGCCGATGCCATATCCCAGATATGGTCTTACACGAGATCTCAATTCGGTTCTGAGGCCATATCCCAGATATGGTCTTATACGGGACCTTATTAATCTAATGTCGTGACAAGGTATCCTTTTTATTCCTAAGGTTCAACCGGGATTCTCATTCTTCGATTCTTTGCCAAATCATCATCAATCGAATCCGTAGAAACACATATATATAATTCATGGAATATCAAAATATTAAATACATAATATAATGTTGTATTATTTACACACGAACTTACCTCGATACCAAAATGGCAAAAATGGACCTAACCGTCAGTTACTCGTTTTCCCCCGTTCTAAGTCCGAACCTCGTTTTCTTTGATTATTAAGCTTGAAAGCTTGAAAACCCTAGACATGGCTTCCCCCATGCTAAATTCGGCCAAGCAAGAAGATGGACAAGGGTTTTTGGCTTTTATTTTTTCTTTTAGTCCATTTAATTACCAAATTATCAAAATGCCCCTAACTTTAAAATATCCTATTTCACTTGTCTCATGTCCATTTTTTGTCCTAAAATTTAACCAATGGTCTAATTACCATTTAAGGACCTCCAATTTAAAATTTCATAGAAATTGGACACTTCTAACATGTGGAACTCAACTTTTGTACTATTTACAATTTAGTCCTTTTGACTAAATTGTGTGCCCAAACGTCGAAATTTTCGAACGAAATTTTCACAAATCATTCTGTAAAATCGTAGACCATAAAAATATAATAAATATAAGATTTTCCTCATAATATTTGTGGCCCCAAAACCACTGTTTCGACTAGGCCCAAAATCGGGCTGTCACAATTCTCCCCCTCTTTAGGGATTTTCGTCCCCGAAAATCTTACCAGAAGAAGTTGCTTTCAACTCTCCTGAAACACTTTCACTAATATTCTCAGAATTACAAATTGATTTAATTTCATATATCTCTTTCCAAGATTTTTTAAACTTTAGCACATAGTGCCGGAGTACACCGTCAAAACCTGAACTACTCTCTTAGACTTATCATTGATATAAAAACAAATTACTGTGCCAAAATGCAACTGAATACTCAGAGTTTCTTATGGCTCATCCCATAATTGCGATGTAACCTCCGGATCTCTATCTGACATAATGGAACTGACACTTTGCATAATCGAATAATCTCAGAAACATATTACTCGACTAATCTGTCAAATAAGAAATTTGTACATAATGAAATGATCATACGGATCTTTCTTTGTCAAATGATCAACCATAAACCAATTAACATCTTCCTTTTCGGGGATAATGACAATCCCGATATGAAATCTATGGTAACTCTATCTCATTATCACCCTCGCACAACCACTGACTGTATTAGTCCTGAATACACTTGATTTTTGACTTTTATTTTTTAACATATCGTCATCTGAATACGGATCCAAGATATCATGTAACATACGCAATCATTAGCACATCTACTTTATATGACTGTATAATTTATTACTCTTGGATGAACTTGTAACATCCCAAAATTGGGCCTAGGAGAATTGAGCCCAATGGGCCTTAGGCGTAGTAGCATTTAAATTTTTGGAGAACAAGAGACCGGCTTAAATGCTAGTTAGACCCATTGGATAAGTGATTTTGGAAGGTTAGAGGGCTTCTATGAAGTCCCGGGATCAAATATTGGCTTTGGGGAAATTTTGGTTTTAGGTGAAAAAAAAAAAACCCTGAAAGTTGGCAGGTAGGCCTTAAGAATAAAATGTAGAGGAAAATGACACAAGTGGAGTGTGTGGTGTAGTGGCAAAGTGACGCCACATAAGAGACAAGGGGGTGACGCCACAAGGAAGGAAGGAGGTCCAAGGTTCAAGTCTTGGCTTTTGCATTTTGGTTTTCTTTTTACTTGGACCTCAGAATTTGGCTATAGATTTATATTTAGTTGCGCATGGTTTAAGACACAAGAGGAGCTTGTGGCCAAGTGGCTAGCAGCGTGGATTATGTTGCAAGGGAGCACAGGTTCGAATCTCATGAGAAGCAAGGGAGTATTTATTTTCATGGTCAGGACGGGAAGAGTTTGATTGAATTTAAACTCTCGACGTGAAGGGATCCCACATCGGAAAGACACAAAGAATGAAGGTGAAGAGCTAGCTATATAAGGAGCATCCTAGGAAGAGAGTAAACACATCTTGAAGGGCGTTTGGGCACAAGAGTGATCGGAGCGCGGATTAACACTAGAGTCCTATCGGTGTGTAACTCTCTCTACTCTAGTTGTAGAGCGGCAAATCGGAAGTGCGATCCACGGCAATAGTAGCCACACGAGCGTGCGCGCGCGCGTGTGGGGCTTCGACAGCGATAGTTGAGGCCATCGTGTAGTATTCTCGTGGGTTGGGGGTGCTTGGGCCTCGATGGGCGAAGTGGGCCCAATGGGCCCGTGGGCCCATATGAGTAAATTGCATGATTGGTTAGTATATGTTGAACTAGACTAGGTGGAAGTTATATACATGGCTAGATTTGTGCTAGGTGGGCCACACGAGCGTGTGGGCCCGAATGGGCGAGAATTGGGCTTTAGGCCCAATAGTCCATTTCAACCGAAAGTGGTATTTGAGTCGCTAGTGGCGACATTAGGCCTTCGTAAAGGCCATTGCGGTGTGAATTTACTTAAAATACCCTTAGTAGGTAAAATTACGATTTTACCCTTAAAGGTTGATTAGCATGATTATGTTGTTTAGTTTTGGCGATTGTAGGGGAAGGCTTGATCTCGCATATATCGGGTTGTGGCTAGTGCTCGAAAAGTGTTAAGGAATGGGGATCTAGTGCGTTAGATCTTGATCTACTGGATTTGATAGTCGCATTAGTAATCGTGTGTAAGCTAACACACTTCTTGCTTTGTATATGTTTGATAAAGCTGATTGATTGGTAAAACCGAAATAGTATGGTTGAGTGATATGATACCCTATGGGGTATGTGCGGATTCGAGTAAGTCCGTTTCATTATGAGTCTCATTATTGATACATGATGTCATGATTTATGATGTATGTGCTATGAGATGCAACGTTAAACATGTTTGCATGATTTGAATACTATACATGAGTTGGTATGATGATGGGTGATATGAGTGGAGGGGCGGTGATATTTTGTCTTTGACGAGCACCAGTGTTTTGGTAACACAACTTTGTGACTTTGGGTCACCAGAGGTTTGGCACCTCGGAGGTTTGGCACCTCGGCGTCTCGTCCCGTGGTTTTGCACCACAGTGGGTTGGCCCCACAAGGCGGTATTGAGGATTGACGCCGGTGATTTGGTATCACACGATGGGTTGGCCCCATCATTCGATTTGTGTCTTCGGGCACCGGTGGTTTGGAACCACCGGTGATTTGGTATCACATTCGTGTCTTGGACACCGAGGTTTGGCACCTCATAGTGACTTGTCCCGTGGTTAATTCCACCGTGGGTTGGCCCCACTTTGAGATATGGGATCGTCGGCCGGTGATTTGGTATCACACGATGGGTTGGCCCCATCATTGGATTTGTGACTTGGTCACCGGTGTTTTGGTAACACATTGTGACTATACGTCACGGTGGTTTGGCACCACCCGGTGGTTTGGTACCACACGGGGTAGAAAAGGTGTATGGACGGTTAGGATTGGGTGCATATGATTGGGATGCATGATGATCATGATTATGTTTGTATGTGATATTTTGCTAATCCGGGAAAAAGGGTAGCACTGCGAGAGTCTGGGTGACTCACCTTTTTCCTTAACCATTTCGAGGTAGTGCATAAAAGTGGACCAGGGATCGGAGAGGACAAGGTGGCCCATGCCGAAGATGATGTTCAATTATTTCATGCTTGATTTTGATATAAGTACTTTATTTGAATTGTTGGGTTGTAATAAAGGCCATTTTATGTTTTTGGTATTACTTTAACTATGGTTTATTTAAATTAAATTGCTACGTGAAAATGATTTATGGTTTGCAACCTATTTATTCAAATTGGATATTATATGCTAAAGTTTTAAAAATGAATGAGTTTAATAGCAAAGTTTTGTTCCAAAGATATGTTTTCCAAAATTCAGCAAACTACGATGTTTTATTTTAAGATTTTCAACTGTCTTTTCCCAGTGACATAACCAGATTCGGTCGTAGTGAATGGGCCGGGTCTGGGGATGTTACAGAACTGACGAGCTACTACTGAGTCTCGTACAAAACTTCTGTAAAAACTCTAGATTACCCAGTACGCGAATTCTATCTCAAAACAATAATAGTAATAGGAATCAGGTCCAACATGAAATTTGGAATAGAAAGTCGTTTCACACTGTACTCGTTTAGTTCACCACTCTCTATCACATTTCTGAGCTTCTCAATTCACAAAGAAAGCATCGCTTAAGCTTTTAACTTAGCTAGAACTAGTCCATCATCAAGTAAGATCAATCAAGTAACCAGTACTCACAAAAATAAACAAAGATTTTCCATTCAAGCATCTGTAACCATACTTGCTTTCCAAAAGGTAAGTCGACAATTACTCACTGTCTTTTAACATCTCAAAACATTCACAATGTCTTAATTTCAGATCTTTCTGCGACATTAGATACTTTAACCCATTAGGATATGGAAGCATATGACATTTTTCGTCGAACATACGAAATCATCCAATTTACAACACAGATATAAAAGTTGTCGTCTCTAAATCATTAGTCGAACAGTTTTTTTTCATGTGACTTTAACCGTCTAAAAGTGCAAACTACTTCTTTACATTCTTGTATTAAAACATATTTCGATCTGTTCAATAGTACATCATTGAAAAATCACAATTTCCTTACTCAATTCAAACTGAACTCAGAACTAGAGCTTCGGTTAATAATACTTTCAACTGTTTAGAACTTTGCTAACATGCATAGATCATTCAAATTTTCATAAATGTGATGACTTTATCAATCGGTACAGCTTTAACTCATAATAACATCATTCGATTAAAACAATCCAATAGACATATCTCTGTATCATACTTTCCAGAATATAATTTCCTCATTCAGACTATCCGTCTATATACTTGTGAATGCACAAAATTCATTACTATACTTGAGGATACTTTAAATACACATAACGAAATTGAATCGAATAGCCGAGACTAGCTTCTTCTTTATTTGTGACATTGCATAATCTATGTAATCTTTAAACATTCTGATATTTATTCTAAAGTTGTTTTCACTTTCCAAACTATTCTCATCTCTGTATACATTACTAATTATTTCATCACTGAACTCTTTAGTTTCACACTTATGAACTTATTCAACATGGTTCTCAAAAAATTTCGTCATAAAGGATCACTAGTAAGGGGGTGAGGTCGTAAAGCTTCTAACTTGACTCTCATAAATACAGAGATATGAATTAGGATTCATCATTAACGTAATATCATCATAATCACATAATTCACTTCAGACAATTTAATATACTTATTCATCTTACGAATGTTTTCTGCCATCCACAATTTCAATCAATGAAATTACTTACTAACATTTGTCAAACTAGAGAACGCCTTACGGGTTTGAGTACGTCATTTACTTGATGCCATAGTCCAACTATGGTCTTACACAAAGTCTCATATTGATGCCATGTCTCATACATGGTCTTACATGTATCACAATGCCATAGCCCAGCTATGGTCTTATACGTTATTATAATGCCATAGTCCAACTATGGTCTTACACGTACACACATGTACTGCCATGGTCCAACCATGGTCTTACGTCTATAATGCCATAACCTAGTTACTGAAATGCCATAGCCCAGCTATGGTCTTACATTCCAGACTTTGCCATGGTCCAACCATGGTCTTATACGTCAATTCATCATTGAACGATCACACTCATTTCCTGCGTTAACAAAGACGTAAAACATAACATCATATTATCTATAATTTAAAAAGTAAACATAAAATTCAACCACATTAACATACTGATTACACTTATTCAAATAAGGGTACATAAACACACATTCTGTCAATGATCGTGTCCAAACTAACTATGACAACGAATAAGGCAAGCGCACCTATCGTTCGGTAGTATAGCTATGGCAAGATCGGAAATATCGTATCCTCAAGGACCAAGAGTACTAGTAGTTACTATCTTTTTATTATCTAGCCTAAGTATTAAGAGAATCGATGTTTAATTAACTAATTACTAAGGATGCTAAGACACAAAGAGTGAATTGGGAAAATACTTTTGGGAAAACTAGTTGATTAAGACAATACCCGAGGAAGAATCCACCTAGACTTCACTAATTACTTAACTCTGAACCAGACGATTTATTCACTTGACTTGATCTGTAAGATTCCCTAATTTATATTAATACCTATTTCGAGACTACTAACGTCTAACCCTAGGTTGATTAATTGAAATCTCTTTCTAATTAAAACCCCTAGTGTTGCATTAACTCGATCTATGGACTCCCATATTAGGTTTGACCCTAATCCGATAGATTTTTGTCATCCTATCTCTAGGGTTGCGATCAACTCCGCTTAACTATGCTAGATCTACTCTTAAACAGGGACTTTTTCTCCACTACCTAAGAATATCAATACTTGAATCAATATCCTGAAATATGAAAACAAGAATTAAGAACACATAATTAAGAACAAATCAAGTATTTATCATACAGTTCAGAAAACAATAACAAGATCCGTCTCAGGTGTCATCCCCCTCAGGTCTTTGAGGGGTTTAGTTCATATTTAATAAAGAATACATCTCAAAAGAAAGTAAATAACAAAACATAAGAAAAACCCTAAAACCCCCTGAAGGAAATTGAAGGGAAGATCTTCCGTCTTGAGTGTGATTTCAGCTTCTGGGATGAATCAACTGGCTGTCTTCGAGTAATTTCCTGTGTTCAGCCCTCTCATGCCTCACCCCCCTTTTAGGTCATACTTAGGGTGTTTATATAGACTTCGGAATGTCTTTCTTCGCCCCTAAGTATCCTTTTCCGAGTAGAATTACAACGGGTCACAGCAGAGACATGTCCGTGGAGCACGCCCGTATGAATCGAGCCCAAGCCGTGTTCAGGCCTGCTAAGATGGCACGGCCATGTGTTGAACTCTGGGCCGTGTCGATTTCTTATTTTGGTCCATTTTCTCCGTTTTTGGCCCGTTTCTCGTTCTTTTCTTCCTCCGATGCTCTCCTAAGTATAAAACATGAAATTAAAGGATTAGGAGAATCAAATTCCACAATTCAAGGGATTAAATCATCCAAAAGCATGCTAAATGTGGGATTAAAATATCTATATATTACAGTTTATCAAATACCCCCACACTTAAGCATTTGCTTGTCCTCAAGCAAAATTCTCAACTCACAATTAAAATCGAATTTCCTCAATTCATAACCTTCATCAATAATGTTTCATCATAATTCATAAGTAATTCATACATTGATAATTTAACCAGAAGGTTCCTAAAGATTCAAACAATCAAAGTCATAGTTTTTATAGTACAAAAAATAGGTGTTTCCCCTTACCTAAATAATCACCTTTAATTCAAAATCAACAAGAATTGACATCCTTACTAAGGGTTCACTCAAATCACTCAAGGTGTTCAAGGTTCAAAAATAAGCACTCAAGAGTCAAACATGAAAAGTTAATCCCATAGGCTTGCTTGAAAATCAAATCTCCACCACTGTAAAATGAGATGATACACAAATCAAAAGGTCTTTTATGGGTTGTAACGGGGCTTGGGTTAAAGGTGTGGATAAAGGCTGAATTAGAGGGTTAGTATCGAGACTGAATTGATAAATTACCTAACTAGAAAAATAACTAAAACTTAAATAATTACATCAATTGAGAATTCATCACTAATAACACGAGCTTCTTCTCAAAATGTAAAATTAAACGTAAGCTCAAATAACATAGAACTAATAATGACTATTATTCATTTTTTAAAGAACAAATCAAGTACAATAATAATAAGATAGAATTTAACAACTGAAATAAAGAAAATAGTTAAGCAACCAATCAAATCAAATCTCGATATAAGGGTAGTCAAGAGAATTGGTGATAACAAATACAAAGTGGGTTTTGGGTTAATATTAATGGGTGAGTCAAGAAATTGTTTGTTAGGATTCAAAGGGGGTTCACTAGGGGTTAATTATGAAGGTAGGCTTTTTATGGAGTAAGTGGGTTAAAACCTAGGTGCCTTTATCATCTCAGTATATCAAATCAAAAGTGTGGTCTTGACATGCATAATCGAAGCAAGTTCTAGAATAACAAATCAATGTTGACACACTCATAACCAACAATAAAGTGAGCAGGAAAAATATATGCTCTAAAAGGCTTAAAATCTCACAAAAATTATGGTTTTTGATGTCAACCTTGTAAATTTCAAACTTCAAGGTAATAATTAGATTCATGTAGACAACCTATCAATTTTTTTAATTCTGAAAATAGACTAATCATGCTTGATTAACTATGACTTAATCCAAAACATATTAACAAAAATCATAAATCAAAGGAAATTTCATTCTAACAGTAATATGAGAATATTTACTTAAGAACAAGATATAATTCAGGGATTTGAGAATAATGCAAAAAGTTAGGAACTTTTCAAGATAAAATTCACCCCCTCACACTTAAGATGCACATTGTCCTCAATGTACAAAAATAGATATTCACAATATAGTAAGAAAATCATAAGGTAAGGAGAGAAGTGGAACTTCCTAAAGTTTGGGTGTAGTCAAAGAAAAGAAACGAGGGAAATTTAGGCCGAGTTGGAGGAAGACATTCCTATGGCAGTGGTGTATATGGTCGTGGTGGGGTGATTCCCAAGTAGCCTTTAGGACCTCAATCAAAGAAATCAAAATGTAATAATAAAAATTAAATAAAAGAAAGATAAAGGGAAGGTAAATAAAGGAGAAGAGAAAATAAGAAGGAAAATTCAATGGACTCAAATGTCCTTGGCTTGTCGGATAAATGAAGCAGTCGACATGAACTTATGTAGATCGATCTCGCACGGGGAGACTGTGCTAGGATCCTTTTGCTTCTTCGACATGGGTAGAGGGGAAAACTTAAAGAAAAAGGGTATGGAAGAAGGGAAAATTTTGGGAGCAGGTGAGAAGGGGGGAAGGGTTTAAATAGAAATTTGAGATCTGGTGACTCCCCACGCCCATGTGCCATGGGCGTGTTAGGTTGCACGGCTGTATCGCACTACCGTATCGCACTACTGTATCGCACGGCTGTGGCAGTTTATCACAGGCCGTGTTATCGAAAAATTTTGCCCTGTTACCACACGGCTATGGCCACGTCCATGTACCTACCTGTGGTGCCCACACGACCACAACCACGGCCGTGTGGGTGTGGAACCTGTGACTAAACATGAAAATAAATAAAAGTAAACTAATTAGTAGGGTCAGTGCTCGGGTTGCCTCCCAAGAAGCGCTCGTTTAAAGTCTCAAGCTAGACTTACCTCTCATTCACACATTCATGGTGGTTTGAGGAGTTGAAACTCCTCTTTCCTGCTATCAATTCTAACAATATATGGTTCGAGTCGAGTAGTGTTTACCTTAAAAGTGCCGAACTTAGGTTTAGTTACCTCGACTGTTCTATATGGGAAGACATTCAGTACCGTAAAAGGGGTCTCTTCATTAAGGTCTGGAATAGTGATTCGAGGGTCTGTCGTTTCCAACAATACCTGATCTCTAATTTGGAATTGATTTATGTCTCCCTTAAGCTCGTCGGGGGGTTGCCTCGGTTTCCCTTCTAGTGTTCTTGGTTTCTGCTTGACATGTCGCTTCCACTTGTCGAGTTCCTCGATCTGAAGCCTTCGCTCCTCATGAGTTATTTCTTTGTTGGCACGAGGTCTGGGATACGGCTCAGATGTGTACTTCCGAGGTGTTTCCTAAAAAGGAGGTTGAACTGAATGGTCATTAATAGAATTTATGTTCTCACCTCTTTCACTTGACGTCCTAGCCGAGTCAAGAGCCTGAAGAGTGATCATTTCGTCACCTACACAAAGTGTGAGTTCACCTGTAGCAACGTCAATTTTAGTTCTAGCAGTTGCTAAAAAGGGTCTTCCTAAAATTAAAGGAACATTGTTGTCCTCATCCATGTCTAAAATGACAAAGTCTACTGGGAATATAAATTTATCAACTTTCACTAGCACATCTTCGATTATACCCCTAGGAACTCTAATGGTTTTATCAGCTAATTGGATGCTCATCCTAGTTTATTTGGGTTTCCCTAGACCTAGTTGTTTAAACAGTTTATAAGGCATGACATTGATGCTTGCCCCCAAATCAGCTAAAGCATTATTAATAGATAAACTACCAATTAAGCATGAAATTGTAAAACTCCCTGGATCTTTTAATTTTCGTGGTAGTTTATTTTGTAAAATTACTGAGCACACTACATTTAGCTCCACATGCGACGTATCGTCTAACCTCCGTTTGTTTGTCATAAGCTCTTTTAAAAATTTCCTTGAATTGGGCATCTGCGAAAGAGCTTTAAGAAATGGTAAGTTAATATGTAATTTCTTTAGAAGTTTAAGAAATTTACTGAATTGTTCGTCTGTACGATCTTTCTTCGTCGCATTGGGATATGACACACGAGATTTGTAATCTGCGATTACCGGTTTTGGTTTATCATGTCTTACCTCAACCTTACTTTTACTTACCTCAGCTTCCTGGCTTGGTTCTGATTTGTCTAACCGTTCACTTTCATGAGTAGTTATGACATGAATTTGCTCCTTTAGGTTAGTTTCAGTGTTGCTTGGTAAGCTTCCCTGTGGTCTTTCGAAGATCAGCTTAGCAAGTTGTCCTAATTTATTTTTGAGCCTTTAAATCGATGCTTGCTGATTTTTGAGTGCTATTTCAGTGTTTCGAAAGCGTGTTTCTGACACCGCGATGAATTTTGTCAGCATCTCCTCAAGGTTTGGCTTCTTCTCCTGTGGGTAGGGTTGCTGTTGAAAGCCTGGAGGGGGCTGTTGTCTCTAATTTCCTTGACCTCCCCATGAGAAATTTGGATGGTTTCTCCACCCTGGATTGTAAGAGTTACTATAAGGATTATTTTGAGGTCGAGGATTGTTACCCGTATAGTGAACTTACTAGTTTTCAATGCTTGGGTTGTAAGGCCGGTATTCTGTATTGCTCATCCGTCCTCCATTTACATCACACTGCATCACTGGGTGTACCTGCGAAGAACCATATAAACCATTAATTTTCTTATTTAAAAGTTCTACCTCATTTGATAGCATGGTTACTGCGTCAAGGTGAAAAACTTCGCGCCTTTTTTGTCGGCTTTGTCCTTGTAACTTGCCACTGATAGTTATTCAGTGACATTTCCTCTATAAATTCATAAGTTGCTTCAGGTGTTTTGTTATTCAGGGTTCCGCCGGTGGCTGAATCAATCAACTGCCTAGTCGAGGGGTTCACACCGTTATAAATGGTTTGAACCTGTAGCCATAATGGTAATCCATGGTGAGGGTACCTTCTCAGTAGATCCTTGTATCTCTCCCATGCATCGTAAAGTGTCTCTAAATCTATCTGCACAAAAGAAGAGATATCATTCCTCAACTTAGCCGTTTTAGCCGGCAGAAAATATTTTAACAAAAATTTTTTGGTCATTTGCTTTCATGTAGTGGTTGAATTCTCTTCCATGTAGTGATTGATACTCGTGGAAGAGAATTCAACCACTGTTTGGCTTTATTCCTTAAAGAAAAGGGAAATAACCGAAGGCGAATGGCATCATCAGAAACACCATTAATTTTAAACGTATCGCATAATTCCAAAAAGTTCGCTAAGTGTGTGTTAGGATCCTCATCCTGCAAACCATCAAACTAAACAAACTGTTGTATCATCTGTATAGTGTTAGGTTTCAATTCTAAATTATTTGCAGCAATAGTAGGTCTAACAATACTTGATTTAGTACCGGCTAAACTAGGCTTAGCATAATCATAAATAGTACGAGGAGCCTGATTTTCAGCCACCACCGGAGGAAGTGGATTATTCTGGGGATCAGCCATCTCTTCGGTATTGTTGGTATCGTCCTCTTGCTCTTCTTCTATGTATTGTAGGCTCCACCTTATCTCTCTTCGGTTTCTGCGAACGGTTCCTTCTATATCACTATCAAAGAGTAATGGTCCTGACGGGTTCCTTCTAGTCATAAACTAGAATTACCTGCCAGAAGCAAATAAAAGAAAAATTAGCAAAGTAGAAATAAAATTAATTGCAAAAATAAAAATGGCTAAAGTAATAAAAATCAAGTGTTCCTAATATCTTAGTCCCCGACAACGGCGCCAAAAACTTTATCGTGTCCAAACAAACTATGACAACGAATAAGGAAACCGCACCTACCGTTCGGTAGTATAGCTATGGCAAGACCGGAAATATCGTATCCTCAAGGACCAAGAGTACTAGTAGTTACTATCTTTTTATTATCTAGCCTAAGTATTAAGAGAATCGATGTTTAATTAACTAATTATTAAGGATGCTAAGACACAGAGAGTGAATTGGGAACATACTTTTGGGAAAACCAGTTGATTAAGACAATACCCGAGGAAGAATCCACCTAGACTTCACTTATTACTTAACTCTGAACCAGACGATTTATTCACTTGACTTGATCCGTAGGATTCCCTACTTTATATTAATACCTCTTTCGAGGCTACTAACGTCTAATCCTAGGTTGATTAATTGAAATCTCTTTCTAATTAAAACCCCTAGTGTTGCATTAACTCGATCTATGGACTCCCATATTAGGTTTGACGCTAATCCGGTAGATTTTCATCATCCTATCTCTAGGGTTGCGATCAACTCCGCTTAACTATGCTAGATATACTCTTAAACAGGGACTTTTGCTCCACTGCCTAAGCACATCAATACTTGAATCAATATCCTGAAATATTAAAACAAGAATTAAGAACAAATAATTAAGAACAAATCAAGTATTTATCATACAGTTCAGAAAATAATAACAAGATCCGTCTTAGGTTTCATCCCCTTCAGGTATTTGAGGGGTTTAGTTCATGTTTAATAAAGAATACATCTCAGAAGAAAGTAAATAACAAAACATAAGAAGAACCCTAAAATCCCCTGAAGGAAATTGAAGGGAAGATCTTCCGTCTTAAGTGTGATTTCGGCTTCTGGGATGAATCAACTGGCTATCTTCGAGTAATTTCCTGCGTTCAGCCCTCTCTGGCCTCGCCCCCCCTTTTAGGTCATACTTAGGGTGTTTGTATAGACTTCGAAATGTCTTTCTTCGCCCCCAAGTATCCTTTTTTGAGTAGAATTACAACGGGTCACAGCAAAGACACGCCCGTGGAGCACGCCCGTGTGAATCGAGCCCAGGCCGTGTTCGGGCCTGCTAAGGTGGCACGGCCGTATGGTGAACTCCAGGCCGTGTCGATTTCTTATTTTGGCCCATTTTTTCTGGTTTGGCCCGTTTCTCATTCTTTTCTTCCTCCGATGCTCTCCTAGGTATAAAACATGAAATTAAAGGATTAGGAGCATTAAATTCCACAATTCAAGGGATTAAATCATCCAAAAGTATGCTAAATGTGGGATTAAAATATGTATATTTTACGGTTTATCAGTCAATTTATGTAAGTGTACTTATCATATTCACTTAATCAAATAGGTTGGGCACATATCATCATATGCATGCCAAACAAACATGAATGGGCTTACCACCACATAAACTTTTATTTTATTCCACGTTTCCACATTTCTCAGCTCATGGTTATCTCACTTTGTACATTAACACATACATATCATGAACTTCTATTCATACCTTTCTATGTTTCGTCTCATCAAAAACACATTTCAATCACCGCAATATTATTTTTCAACATCATCGAAAATAGCTCGGTTGGAAGTCATATCTGTCTTAACAAAACAATTTCGTTAGAGCTGAGAGATTTCACACTATCACGAGTAGTAATATGGCATGTATAGCTAGACTCACATACCCTAGGTTAGTTTGAGAATCAACTAAACCATAGCTCTGATATAACTAAATGTAACACCCCTTACCCGTGTCCGACGCCGGGACAGGATACGAGGCATTATCGGACTTAAACATAAACATTTATACGAAACTGGGCTATAAAATTTCATTCAATTTAAAATCACTCATTAACATGCAAATCGTCCCTTATATGGGCCCACGAAGCCCAAAACAATCATTGGGAACTGTTCGGGACTAAACCGAGAACTTAGGAAACTTTAAGAAGACTTAGAAAATGTTTCATCAAAACAGGGGTCACACGCCCGTGTGGCTTGGGACACGCCCGTATGGGTAGGCCGTGTGGTCACACACACCCATGTCCTCAGCCCGTGTAACTCTTTGTTTATGATGTCATCAACAAAATAGGGTCACACGGCCAAGTCACACGTCCGTGTGCTTAGGCCGTGTGGCGAATTAAATTTCGAAAAAAATAGATGCAGACTTCACATGCCCTGAGCACACGCCCATGTTCCGGGGCCGTGTCCTCCACACGGCTGAGACACACGGCCGTGCCTCTGCCCGTGTGGCCAAGAAAATGGCTATTTACCAAACCATTTGGCACCCTCATTTGCACATACTTAAACACAACTTCAATGGCATCTTCCATGGCATAATTGAGCACTTAAACATCATCAAACAAGTCATGATCATAGCGAATTCATATAATCTTATTCATGCATAAGGCACCATACTTTGCCTAACTTAAACTTATCAAACTTTCATGCCATGATTATCATCAACACATCCTCAATCCATCCATACCAAACACACATAACCACATCACATGAAACCTTTAGTATAAGCACACACATATAAATAGGCATTACAACTCATTAACCAATATGAGCCACATCTCATGGCCATATACAAAATGAATCATATTACCATTATGAACCAACACATTTGGCCAAATCAAATGACACATACACAATTGACTAACTCCCTATACATGCCATAAACTTAAGAGGTCTGTATTCACTTTTACCCCACGATGATAGCTTGATAGTGTGATAGCATCTCCAGCGATCTCCAACACGAGCTAACATAAAACCCTATAAGATATGAGAAAGGAAGGGGAGTAAGCTACAATGCTTAGTAAGTTTTATGCAAATAATAAGCAACTTATTAACATGTTTTTCACCAGTTCTCACAATATGTTCTCAAGGTAGTACAATCATAATTGCATACAATTTCACAATTCATTTATGTTCATCTTGAGTTGTCTAATCGAGTTACAATCACTAAATTATTTTTATCTGGAGCTACGAAACTCCAAATTAAGTTCTGCTAATTTTAATTGAAACTATACTCAAATATCTTCTTACCATAAAATTTCCAGAATTTTTGGTTTAGCCAATCAGTATAGTTTATTCTTTAAAATCTCCCCTATTTTGCTGTACGACAGTTCCGACCCCTCTTCACTAAAAAATAATTATCTCGTTGCACAGAACTTGAATGACATTCCCGTTTGTTTCTCTTGAAAATAGACTAATTAAGAAATTCAAGAATATAAATTGTATGCCATTATTTTTTTTACAATTTTTAATAAATTTCCCAAATCAGAATAGGGGATTCCAAAATCATTCTAACTCTGTCTCACAAAAATTCAAATATCTCAGAATGTGAAATTCTTTTGCTTACACTGTTTCTTATATGTGAAAATAGACTCAATAAGCTTTAATTTCATATCTTATTCAACATCTAATTCAATTTCCACCATTTTTTGTGATTTCTCAAAGTGATACAACTGCTGTTGTCCAAACTGTCTTATTGCTGATTTTACACTATCATGTTTTCTTTATAATAATTTTTTTCATTGACACACATATAACACCAAGGTATATCCATGGTTAGCCATTCCAATAATTAGTCATTATAAAATATTTACAAGCCATTCATTGGCCAATTTAATCTATACTTCAACAACAAAGACTTGAACATATCATTTCTCAACTTAATTTAGCCTAAAAGCCTTACACATAATCATCAATCACATTTACCACATATTCATACATCATAAGCATGGACTTATAATCACAAGGTTATTCTCATAGGTATAACTTACTCATTTTCGTTCTTACTGAAATTCGATCACATACCGAGCACATTGCTCATGAGTGTATACATACATATATCTGCACTTAATCGTCACATAATCACATTCATTTACACTTTAGTCCTTTTTCCATCTTTAACATAAACTTTAATTCTTTACCCCGTTGAATCGCTTGGAATATTGAAGGATACTCAGAAATTGTCATACACGTAGTAAGATGCCAATGCCATATCCAAAATGTGGTCTTACATGGGATCACATGTCGATGCCAATACCATATCCCATATATGGTCTTATACGAGATCTCATATCGATGTCGACGCCATATCCCAGATATGGTCTTACATGAGATCGCATGTCGTTGCCGATGCCATATCCCAAATATGGTCTTATACGGGATCTCATATCGATGTCGATGCCATATCCCAGATATGCTCTTACACGAGATCGCATGTCGTTGCCATGTCCCAGACATGGTCTTACACGGAATCACTATTTGATGCCGATGACATATCCCAGATATGGTCTTACACGGGATCTCAATTTGGTGCCGAGGCCATATCCCAGATATGGTCTTATACGGGACCTTATTAATCTAATGTCGTGACAAGGTATCCTTTTTATTCCTAAGGTTCAACTGGGATTCTCATTCTTTGATTCTTCGCCAAATCATCATCAATGGAATCCGTAGAAACATATATATACAATTCATGCAATATCAAAATATTAAATAAATAATATAATGTTGTAATATTTACACACGAACTTACCTCGATACCAAAATGGCAAAAAGGGACCTAACCGTCAGTTACTCGTTTTCCCTCGTTCTAAGTCTGAACCTCGTTTTCTTTGATTATTGAGCTTGAAAGCTTGAAAACCCTAGACATGGATTCCCCCATGCTAAATTCGGCCAAGCAAGAAGATGGACAAGGGTTTTTGGCTTTTATTTTTTCTTTTAGTCCATTTAATTACCAAATTACCAAAATGCCCCTAACTTAAAAATATCTTATTTCACTTATCTCATGTCCATTTTTTTCCAACAATTTAACCAATGGTCTAATTACCATTTAAGGACCTCCAATTTAAAATTTCATAGAAATTGGACACTTCTAACATGTGGAACTCAAATTTTGTACTACTTACAATTTAGTCCTTTTGACTAAATTGAGTGCCCAAACGTCGAAATTTTTGAACGAAATTTTCACGAAATCTTTCCGTGAAATCATAGACCATAAAAATATAATAAAAATAAGGTTTTCCTTGTCGGATTTGTGGCCCCAAAACCACTGTTTTGACTAGGCCCAAAATCGGGCTGTTACAGGACCAGTATTGGGGCATCAAATATCTGGAAAAGGTTTGGGAGTGGATAAAGCTAAAATTGAAGTTATCAAACATCTTCCAAATTCGACGAATGCTAAAGATGTGCGAAATTTTTTAGGCCATGCATGATTTTATTTGAGACTTATAAAAGATTTTGCTTATATTTCTAAACCTCTAAATCAACTTCTCCAAAATGAAAAACCTTTCGTATTTGACCAAAGCCGCGTTAGAGCTTTTGAGGTAATAAAATAAAAACTCCTATTTGCTGCTTTAATGATTACTCGAAATCGGTCAAAACATTTTATTATTATGTGTGATGCTAGTGATTACGCAGTAGGTGTAGTGTTAGGAAAAAATTAGAATAATTTATTTGGGGCTATTCATTATCCTAGCAAAACATTGAATTCTGCACAGTGCAACTATACTACAACTGAGAAAGAGATGTTTGCAGTAGTGTTCGCATGTATATGTGTATACTGATCACTCGGCGCTAAAATATGTCATGAAGAAAAAATAAACAATAGCTAGACTAATGAGATGGATTTTATTACTTCATGAATTTGATTTATGGTTAATGGATAGGAAGAGGACTGATAATCAAATTGGAGATCACCTTTCCAGAATTGATAACCATTCATAAAAAGAGGAAATTGAAGATATTAAGGAGACCTTTGCAGATGAACAATTTTTCAGAGTAGACATTAATCAATCAAGACCAGGTAAGCATCTAGCACTATCTTATGCAGATAATGTTAATTACATCGCAAAGGGGGTCTTCGTAGCACAAGCATCTGGGCCAATAGAAAAAACAGATAGCTCATGAATCGAAAATTACGTTTGGGAAGAACATTATGTGTTTCGACAATGTGCAGATCAATTAGTCAGGCGATGTGTAGTAGAGGAAGAGATACAAAATATTTTACAAGGATATCACAGATCTTGTAGATGGCATTTCAGTGGAAAAAGGACAACCCAATATACAATTAGGCTTTTATTGGCCAACAATGAATAGAGACGCTTATGAATTCGTCCAGGAATGTGATAGGTGTCAAAGAATTGGAAATAAATCTAAAAGGGATGAAATGCTGCAAACAGAAATAATCGAGGTCGAAGTGTTTGATGTATGGGAAATTGATTTCATGAGACCTTTTTTGAGTTCTTTCGAGAATCAGTATATTCTCCTAGTCATAGATTATGTCTCAAAATGGGTCAAAGCTATCACACTACCTACTAATAATGCAAAATTTGTAGTACGATTCCTCAGGAAAAACATATTTGTTAGGTTTGGTACACCACGAGTACTTGTCAGTGACGAATGACTATTCCAACTCCAAGAATTTGAAGAGTTTAGATTTATGGCGTAGGAAAATACTAAGATGTAAATGGAGAGGAGTAGACTTTGACATGACGTAAAGATCAGAAAGCGAGAATTTTTATCGGGACAATGATCTATCGTAATTCGGTGTAGCAGATTAAACTAGTTTTCACATTTAAGGAGCTTGAATACAACATTTTCATTATGCTTTAGTTAAGTTTCTTTAGCTTTACTTACATTCAATAAAATGTGCACATCGAGTCTTTTCTTGACCCTAAGGCCTAATGAGGCCTAAGCGAGGGCTATCGTACTTCGTGAGTGTGCATGAGACTATTAGAAGGCATTTTGGGCAAATACTGGACACTATATCATCACATGGGAGATCCAATGTCACAACATAGAAAGCAGAATAGAGAAAGTGAGAAATTGCCTTCAATGTTGCGACACAGGCTGAGGATGTCACAACATACCCCTGAAGATGGTTGTAGAGGAGCATATTGGTTGCTATATCGTGACACAGGTCCTAGTGTGTCGCGACATGGACTCTGTGATGAGAATAAAACATGAAGCAGGGGCGTTTTGGTCTTCAAAATTGACCTTAAAGCTCGGGAACATTAGCTAACCTAGGGTTAAGGATGACGGCTACCTGAAGGCTATAAATAGGCTTCTTCAGTGCACATTACGAACACCATTCCATTAGCTCAGATTCTTTTCTAAGGTTTTAGATTTGTTTTCTTGTTTCTCCTAGGTTTTTATATTCTACTTTATTTTGTTCAATATATCTGCTTGTAAATCTAGATCAACTTCTGTGTGTTTGTATTATTCAATATCAATTAGGCTTTCTTAAACTCTCTATTCCGCTTCATTTCCCATGATTAATTCTTCCATTCGTTCCATGTTGTTTATTAAAGCCACGAGGAACTAATCCTTCTGTGGGAGATTAGTAAGTGGAGGCATGATCTCTTAATTATTTTGTAGGGTTACTCAACGGATCAATTTTTTGGAAAAGGAAGAACGTGAAACAAGCCCTAGGCCTAACAACCCTGGGAAGTGATCAATGTGGGAATTAACCCAAAATTGGTATTGTCCATTCGTGAACACCTTTACCCCAAACCAGTTTAGATTGTGAGGTCGGAAGATAAGTAGTTCTTGCTGACTCATTATGTTAGTGGAAGATCGGAAGATCATATTAGGGTAGTGACTAGTTGGTTGATGAGGAACTCGAGACGATAGTTAATTGGGATTACCAAAGCGAGCTGATCACCCATCCTCAGATTTGATTCACTTTATTTATCTCTATTTCTCAAAAATTTAATTTCTTTTTAGGTTATTTTATTATTTGAGAAACCCTAAAAATATTTCTTACTTTACTCTCGTACTATAATAGACTTAAAATATTAATTCGATCTTTGATTGTTGAGGTTAAGATTGATTTAGTACTCGCCTCTTTTGGGTACGATCCTCGGAGTACTCACATATTGCACTTTAAAATCTATATTAAAACTTGACCTGTATACTTGCAGATACCGCCTCATAACTCTCTATTTTATTGCAGTATTTACACTTTAGATGTTAGTACATCCGGAGGCGGTGAAGTTGTTGGCACGATTGCCGATGAGGCAATGTTACTAGATTAATTTTAATTTTCGCTCGTAAAAGAATAATTAATAAATTTCTCAATTAGAAATACGATTTTATTTTCTTTTATTACTACTCATATTTTATTTCTTTTATTTGTGTATGACTCGCAGTAGAGGCACACCAAATATAGCAACCACTGATCCAGAAGAATAATACGAAGAAATCACCGACAGCAGTAGCAGTAATAACAGCAAATGCATGATCCACCACCACCATCTGTAATTAACGTACCATGTAACAATCTATTGTTTCGCAACACTGACGATAACGCCCTAGGAGACCCACCAACACCGCAGTTACCCACAAACGTGCAGATGGGACAAAATGAGAAGACTTTAAGGGATTATGCCCTACCAAGATTAGACATGGTTCAGGAAAGTATAGCAAGGCCAACGATTATAACTAATAGTTTCAAAATCAAACTGGCGATGATACAAATGATCCAAAATAATTTACTGTTGATACGAACTTGTCTCGTGATTGATTCGAGTCGTTTGTTGCCCGATCGTGAATTTGAGTAAAAATGGATCGTTTCAAACAAACAAAGGCTTGTCAAAGAAAAGGCTTAAAGAAAGAAGAAGATGGTTTAGAAATTAGAAGCAAAAAGGTTTAACAAAACAAAGGATAAATTTACTAAGGCCGAAAATAAACCAACAATACTTGATTGTTGACTCGAATCTCAAATGGCTCTTAGATGATTTTGGTTTTTAAGAAAAATAGCAAAGAAAATACCTCGACCCATAATGAAGAATGATAGGAACCTTGGTATATGATGAACCTCGACCCACTATCAAGGATGATAGGAACCTTGGTATATGATGAACGCCACACTATGAAAGTGATAAGTTCATAAACAAGGAATGGATAGACGCCACAAGCTAAGCTTGATAAGTCAAATAAATTCCGTAAGAACAAGGAGAATTGGATAACTCACAATTCAAAGATTTCATATATATTCAGCAAAAATTCCCCTTTACAAAGGCTGATTTCATCTATTTATAGTGTTAGGATAGGCTAGCCGAATGGTCACAAACATTCAACTTAATGTGCCATTTAAAAGCTGAAATAAAACTCAAGTCTTTTCACATTCTTGAGCCAAATAACTCCATTCTTGAATTCACTTCAACTCAGCTGAATGAATGACTTTAATTGCTTGAAAAATGACCCTTGAGTTAGCCCTTGGCCAGCCGAATAGACACCAACTTATTAACCAGCTCCTTAATGGTATTTGAATGCTTGAATTAACCTTTGAAATGGAAAAAATGGGCTGGTAGTTGAAAAGGTTCTTCTTAGAAATTAAATAGATGATATAATGCTCCTTAAAACCTCCTTAAATGATGTATAAACCTCCTTTGTAATGACCACTTTACTTTGTAAATCGAAAATGACTTGAACAACCACTTTATTTAATTTGTAACAGCCTTGAATTGTAACGGTTTTGACTTGAAAAGACTCCTGCAATAAACACATTAAAATGAGCTTATTAAACACATGTAAACACTTATTAAACATAACACACATTAAGTAAATGAACTAAAACATATGCATCAATTATTCCAGCAACTAGTTAATTAAAGAAGCATAATTAAATGAACTTAACTCATGCATCAATAAATAATCATAGGAACTAGATTAGTTAAGAGCAACACTTATTAAATAAAGTTCAACAAAAACACTAATTAATTAAACTAAGATAAGTTGAATAAAGTCCAGCAACTCATTTATTAAAGTAAGATGAGTTTATTAAAAATTAAGTTCAACTTGCAATAAATTGCAAGTGGCGCCAATTGAGCCGTCCCATGCATGAATGTTGGATTCGGCCTCTTTCTCTCCCCAAGCTCGATCCACATAGCTTGCTAAGGCTTCTTGAAATTTTTTAGCCCGTGATCGAGTTATATGCCCTCGTGGCATCTCAATGGATTCGGAAGTGATCTCTCGAGCTATGGTCACATTAGCAGTTTAGGGGCACTATGATAGAGGACCCTAATAAACATTTGGAACGGTTGCTCTATATTTGTGATACTTTTAAGTATAACGGGGTCACTGATGATGCTATTCATCTTCGATTGTTCCCTTTTTCATTGATTGATAAAGTTTTTTCATGGTTAGAATCGTAGGCACCAGGATCTATCACAACATAGGATGAATTCATTGGAAAGTTCTTACGAAAGTTCTTCTCAATTAGCAAAGTAGTTCAGCTAAGAAGAGAGATTGTTTTCTTTAGACATATGGATGGAGAAAGTTTTTATGAGGTGTAGGAATGCTTCAAAATGTTGATTCAAAAATGTTCGCACCACAAATTTCCTGAGTGGATGTGACAGCCGGTATTTTACAATGGGTTGGATGCAAATGCACGATCTGGACTAGCTAGAGAAGTAGGTGGAGCTCTTATGAATAGAACATACGAGGATGTGTATGAAATTATTGAATATATGGCATTAAACTCCTATCAGTTGCCAACTAAACATTTCACATATGGCCAGAAAACCGCTACAATCAAAGCAATTCAAGAGGATGGTAAGTATCAACAGAGAATGGATAGATTAAACCGTATCGAATATGCTTCTGCATCGTCTATGTATGAAAGAGACAAGCCACTCTTCCATTATATCAACAGTCCTGCTGATGATGCGGAGGATGTAAATTACATTGGGAATAGGGGTGGAAGCCCTTATTCGAATACATTTAATCCCAATTAGAAGGACCACCCGAACTTGAGATGGGGAGGAAACCAATGAGAAGGCAACAATTTAAAACAAGTTAAAAATACTAATTACCAACCTCCTTATTTGCAGAAAACCCAAGACACAACCAACCCAAATGACCATTGATCAGCTGTAAACGCCACAGCAATAATGTTCAAGCATATATTATCGATGCAAGTATAATAGATAGATGTGAGTCTTTCGGATATCGATCCCACAAGGATGGTTGTCTTTTGTCTATTAATGTCGATGCAATAACTAGATAGAAACAAGGTAAATTGTGAGTATAGTTATCGAAGCAATAACTCAAAAACAATAAGATAAAGTATGCTATGGATAAATTGGGACCCCCAACATGAATCTTCAGCAGTATACTAAGTACTCACACGGTATAAAAGATAGGTGATTGTCGATGCAATAAAATTAATGTATATTTTACCAAATGCCACTCTTTTGTTTAATCTAGGACTTAACCATGCACATTAACCTCACCTTCCTATGATGGAAATATGACACTATTAAGAAAAAGTGGACTACTTATTAGCTCAAACTATCACTGCACTTTCCAGTGTTAGTGACTGCAATATCACTTCCGTGTTTAGAATATTCTGTAACAGCCCGTTTTTGGTCAAATCAGAATAGTGGTTTTGGGATCAAAAATTTGATGTCAAAATATTTATTTTATTATTATTTTAAAGTTTACAGCATGATTGAATGATTGTGTGAAATTTTCGTTTAGTAATTTTATCGTTTGGTTGGTTAATTCGATAAAAGGGACTAAATCGCATAAAGCGCAAAACTTGAGTTCTAATAGCTAAAGGTGTCTAATAGCTATAGAACCTTAAAGTTAAGATCCTTATGCTGTAATTAGACCATAAATAGCTTGAGTGGACATATATGGACATTTGTTAAGGTGTTTTAATGGTTTAATAACAAGGATAATTTTGTAATTTGGTTAATAACATGAAATAAATAAAAACAAAATCATAAAATGTGTCCATCTTTCGTCTTCAACTGATAATCAAAAGAAAAGAAGCCATATTGTTTCATCTAGGGTTCGATCACTTGAAATCTAAATTGGTAAGTCATTTTGACTCGATTTTTAATGATTTCTATGTTTTTATGATCGTTGCAACTAGGTCTAGCTAGCCTAGTGACTATTTTGCAAAACTGTTAAAGATTTTGAAAGTTTCCATTGATGAAAATATATGCTCTTTGATGTTTGATGATGAAATATGAAATATTGCTGTTAGATTTACATATTTTGTAAAGTGATTTTGAGTAAAAATACAAAATAGGGATTTATTTGTGAAAATGTGAAAATGTGTAGTTAAATGTGTGAAACATTGATAAATATGGGCTTCTAGGGGCATAATAGTAATTTAGCTAGCATGGATATAATTGGAATTTCATTAATTTGTGATTTTGTGAAATAAGGACTAAATTGTGAAAATGTGAAAGTTTAGGGGCAAAAGTGTAAATGTGCCTTAAAGAGTGTTTTGGAATAAATTGAATGAATAGATGATTAAATAAGTTAATTTTGAATATATTTAGATCAAGAAAAGCAAAATACGAACTTGGATCGGGGAAAAGATAAAGTTATCAACTAATCGACTCATTTCGTAGTTTACACATCCGAGGTAAGTTCGTGTGTTATAATTTCATTTCAAATGTATTTTATATGGTTTGATATAGCATGAATTGTGATTATGTGATTACGGACGAGCTCAAAAATGATTCAATGAAGATTCGACAGTTGGAATCCCAATTGAACCTTAGGAATAGTTTAGGATGCTAGTGACATGTCATTAGGTATACTTTGAGTTGGCTTCGGGCCATGTTATTAGTACTTCGGGTGCGAGATATACTGATTTGGCTTTGGGCCATGCATATCGGCTGATTTGGCTTCAGGCCATGGTATAGGTACTTATCATGTGAGACCTTGAGTATCCGACTTCTATTATGAATGGTTCAACGGGTAAATAAAGGATGTGGTTGAGTATGAGATTTGTACGAGATGGTACAGGTACGTACGGTAATGAATTGAGTATTGAAACTATGGAATTGATGAGTTCCTTGGTAAATTATGTGAATGATCATTTGATAGCTTTGAGATTTAATAAAATTTTTGTATATTTTTTTGTATTATTTGAATGATTAATGAATGATGATATTTGCTCATTGTTAACATACGAGCTTACTAAGCTATATAGCTTACTTTGTTGCCTTTCTATGTTTTATAGTGATTTCAAAGCTAGCTTGGATTCAGGGATCGTCGAAGACTTCACAACACTATCCACTGACTCTTTGGTACTTTTGAAACTATGTTTTGAGTAAATGGCATGTATAGGGACTTTGAGTCATTTTGGTTATGTTTTGGTAATGATATTGGCCATATGAATTGGCATTGTAAATGTTTATGTTTGGTATGTATATATAGCCATGTGTGATGGATTATTTTGGTTTGTTTGGTATGTTTGAATATTGTACATATATGTATAGTTAAATCTTGTGAATTGAGTTAGTTGATGGTTGTGTGATGATTGATGATAATAGGTACTATGAATGGTAATTTGATGATTTGTGGGAATAGGTATGTTTGTGAAATTAGGCCTAATAATGCATATTTCATAATGGTTATTTTGATGATTTGAGAAGACAAGGATTTGTATGAATTTAGTTAGTATATTGTGGTACTTATGTGCCTTGAATTGGTTAGTATTGAAATGGTAAGATTTAGGCTTGGTTTGGTTGTTTTGGATTGCATATTATGCTATGATTTTGTGTCAATTGTGTAGGTGAAGATGTGTACCAAATGGGATGGCAAAATGGCTTGGTAAATAGCCTATTTTTGTCCACACGGGTAGAGACATGGGTGTGTGTCTCAACCGTGTGCAACACACGGTCATATTACACGGCCTGTGTCCCCTGATGTTGAAATTGAAATGAAGTCAGTATACTCCACACGGTCTCACACACGAGCCTGTGATCGACCGTGTGGCACAAGTCAGTATACCCCCTAATTTGCACACGGCCTAGCACATGGGCGTGCGAATTGGCCGTGTTGCATAAGTCAGTATACCCTACAGGTTTGACACGGCCTAGCTATAACACCCCTAACGCGTAACCATCGCCGGTCTAGGGTTAAGAGGCATTACCAGACAAATCGGAAACTTTTACGAACATTTCACATCAATAAATATAACATCGTCTTATCACAGCAACATACAAGCATATAGTCCCTTAATGAAGTCTACGAGTCCTTAAACGTGTCGGGACTAAACTGGGATCATACAAAATTTTTCTAAAATTCAAACATTTTTTTCAAAGTTACAAAGGTCACACGCCTGTGTGGGCAGGCCGTGTGCCTCACATAGCCTCAGACACGCTTGTGTGTCTAAGCCGTGGCAAAACAGGGCATACATACTGACTTGTCCACATGGCCGAGGACACGCCCGTGTGCCTCACCCGTGGTCGACACTAACTTGCATCACACGGCAAGCCACATGCCCGTGTGTCCAGCCCGTGGTCGAAACTGACTTGTTGTGAAATACAACCACGAAGGACACGATCGAGCCACACGCCTGTGTGCTCAACCGCGTAGGCAAATATAGGCCATTTACAAGGCCAATTTTCCACTCACACTTTGGGTTATACCTACAAGCATTATACCAATTCAAATCATATCTCCAATGCAAACAAAACATACCAAAATGACCATCTTTTCTAACCATTCAAGAACATATCAAACACACCAACTTATGTGTCATTTAGCTCAATCTAATCACAGGCATTTCTAAGCAAAATCCATCCAAAATTTACCAATTCATTATTACATCTTTTCATCAATAATATACTAGCTTTGCATCATAAAACTTATCATAATTTTTCCATTTCATTAGTCCAACCATTAGTCATTAAACCATACCAAAACTATGCATCATATAGCATGAACTACTCATTCACATCATATTCATTAGCTAGTCATATCACATGGCTACTTTTACACCTTTCAAAACATAACCAAAACTCACTATATTATACATGCCATACTTTAATATATACACTTTCAAAAGGTACCAAAATAGAGTTTGATAGTGTGGTGATGATCCTCGACGATCTCCGAGCCTTTCGTAGCTTTAACGATCTATAAAACAATGCAAACACACACAGAGTAAGCTTTCAAAAGCTTAGTAAGCCATATACAAATAAACTTAGCATATAACATTCATAATCATATCAAATACAAGATCATTAATATTTCTCAATTGCAAAATTCATAATTCTTCTTTGGCTCATTTGTTTAGCCATTGCTTACCAACAAATCATATCTCCAAGTATCTCTTATGTTCATAGCACATTCATACATATATCACATTTTGTCTCATTGAATCTATGCACATACCTCTCTTTTTCAATTTCACATATACTTACCTTTTATACTTAAACAAAGTATACACTTCAAACGTACCTGAAATGGTTACACTTTTCACATAGTCTTTCATTTCTCAGAATTGCCCGTTGAACCATTCGGAATCAAATAGGATACTCGGATAACTCAAAATACTTGTACAATGCCAACGTCCCCGACGTGGTCTTACATGTAATCAAATTTTGATGCCACTGTCCCAGACAGGGTCTTACACGAATCAAACACGATGCCAATGTCCCAGACATGGTCTTACACGTAAATCTCAAATCAATGCCAACGTCTCATACGTGCTCTTACATGATATCACATATCGGAACCATATGTCATGACATATGAATCCTATCTATTCCTAAGGTTCGTACGGGACTTTTCGGACATTGACGCATTGTCGATACTTTCTCAGATTTTACATGTATATCTTCAAAAACCATTCATCACAATTCAATATTAAATGTACATGGATAAATCATCTTAAATACATTTATTTGTATATAGACTTACCTCGTAAGAATATGAACGGACCGAAACGACTACTCGATCACTTTCGACTTTCCTCGTTCTAAATCCGTTTTCTTTGGTTATTGATCTATACATATTCAAATTTAACTCTTTTATTCAAAAATCCATTCAATTCAATCAAAAAACACACATTTAGGGCATTTTACAAATTAACCCTCACATTTTCACATTTTAACATTTAAGTCCTTATTTCACAAAATCACAAAATACACATAATTTCTTTGTACCCATGCTTAGCCAAATTTTCACATGCTTCATATAAGTCCACACATTTCATTTGTTTCACATTTTAGTCCCTCAAATTATTATTTTCACAATTTAGTTCAAATTACTCAAATTCACCAAAAATCCAAAGACAAAACATGTTAATCTAGCACATATATCTCATATTTCATCGACTAACATCACAAAACTCAAGCATTCATCAATGAAATATTTAAAAATTATCATCTAATTCCAAAATTAGGGAATGAGCTTGATAATATACTAAGCAACGATTTCAAAAACGTAGAAATTATCAAACACCGAAACCAAAACACACATTAATTCAACTAGATGAGTGCCGAATGAAAAAAGAGCTTAAACCCTTCTTTCTTTTCTTTTCTTTCGGTGGATGAACACAAATGCATGGCTTATTTATGTTTTGTTTTATTAATAGTCATATTAATTATTCATTTCCATTTTTGCCCTTAATGAAACATTACAAAATCTTTAAATTAAAAGTCCACTACCGTCCATACCATAAATAAATGGCCTAATTTCATTTTAAGGTCTTCTCATTCAAAAACCAAATTCAATTTAACATATTAACATGTAGAATGTCACTTTTATCTTATATGTGATTTAGTCTTTTTCTCTAATTAAACACACAAACGGACAAATTAATTCACGAAACTTTCACACATGCTCAATCACATACTGTAAGCACTGAAAATAAAATTTAAATATTTTTCTGACTCGGATTTGTGGTCCTGAAACCACTTTTCTGACTAGGGTCTAAACCGGACTGTTACAATTCTCCCCCTTAGGGATTTTTGTCCCCGAAAATCTTACCGTTAAATAGATTCGGATATTGTTGTCTGATGGCATCTTTAGGCTCCCACGTAGCCTCTTCCAGTCTGTGTCGATGCCACAGTACTTTTACTAACAAAATTTTCTTATTCGCAATTCTTTAACCTCGCGAGCTAAGATACGAATCGGTTCTTCTTTATAAGTCATATCAGTCTGAATTTCTATCTCAGACGGAGAAATTACATGTGATGGATCAGATCTGTATCGTCTAATCATTGACCCGTGAAACACATTGTGAATCTTTTCTAACTCAGGTGGTAGCAACAATCTGTGTGCAACAGGCCCAATACGCTCAATAATTTCATACGGCCCGACGAACCTCGGACTCAATTTGCCTTTTCTGCCAAAACAAATTATTTTCTTCCACGGAGACACTTTCAAGAACACTTTATCACCGATCTCAAACTCGAGGTCTTTTCGTTTCAAGTCTGCATAAAACTTCTGATGATTTGATGCGGCTTTCAGACTATCACGAATCACTTTCACTTTCTGTTCAGTTTCTTTGACTAAATCGACCCCGTGTATCTTATTTTCACTTAGCTCAGTCCAATACAAAGGTGTACGACATTTGCATCCGTACAAAGCCTCATAAGTTGCCATTTTGATACTTGATTGAAAACTATTATTATATGCAAACTCAATCAATGGCAAATATTGTTCCCACGTACCATCAAACTCAAGAATGCAACATCTCAACATATCCTCGAGAATCTGAATAATTCACTCGGATTGACCATCCGTCTATGGGTGAAAAGCTGTACTAAAATGCAATTTAGTACCTAAAGCCTCTTGCAGTTTCTTCCAGAATCTTAAAGTAAACCTCGGATCTTTGTCAGACACAATAGATAGTGGCACCCCGTGCAATCTCACAATATCAGAAATATACAACTCAGCTAATTTATCAAGTGAGTAATCAAATCGTACCGGAATAAGATGGACTGATTTCGTAAATCTATCAACTACGACCCAAATTGCATCTTTCTTTTTCGAATTAAAAGGCAACCCTGAAACAAAATCTATCGTCACTCTATCCCATTTCCATTTAGGAATCAAAATCGGTTGTAACAAACCAGATGGCACTTGATGTTCAGCTTTTAACTTGCTGACAAACTAAACATTTCGAGACATACTCTGAAATATCTCGTTTCATACCAGACCACCAATAATGTTGCTTCAAATCATGGTACATCTTTGTACTTCCCGGATGAACAGATAGACGACTGCTATGAGCTTCTTTCAATATCAACTGAATCAACTCTGAATTCCTCGGAACACAAATCTGATCTCGATACCTCAAACAATTATCATCATCAGTTTAAAATTTTGAACCAGAGTTCGAATCACATTGAGCTTGTTTCGCTAATATTTCCTTATTAACTTTCTGAGCATCACATATTTGCTGTAAAAACAATGGTTTCACTTTCAATTCAGCCAAAACTGAGCCGTCATCAGACAAGTCTAAATGAGCATTCATCACACGTAATGCAAACAGCGATTTTCGACTCAATGCATCAGCAACAACATTTGCCTTACCCGGATGATAATCTATCACAAGCTCGTAGTCTTTCAATAGCTTTAACCATCGTCTTTGTCGCAAATTCAAGTCTTTCTGAGTCATCAAATATTTCAGACTTTTATGATCCGAAAACACACGACATTTTTCTCTCGAAGAGATAGTGATGCCAAATCTTTAATGCAAACATAATCACATCTAACTCAAGATCGTGTGTCGGATAATTCTTTTCATGTGGTTTCAATTGTCTCGTGGCATAAGCTATAATTTTACCTTCCTGCATCAAAACACATCCCAGACCATTCAACGAAGCATCATTATAAATCACAAATTCTTTACCTGATTCTAGCTGTACCAAAACTGGAGCTTCAGTCAAAAGGGCTTTCAACTGATCAAAGCTTTTCTAACATTTATCGGACCATTTTAACTTCACATCTTTCTGAAGCAATCTCACCAATGGAGTTACAATCATCGAAAAGCCTTTTACGAATCGTCGATAATAACCAGCAAGTCCCAGAAAACTACGTACTTCAGACACATTTTTTGGAGGCTTCCACTCTAAAATAGCTGAAATCTTGCTCGGATCAACTCGTATACTAGATGCTGACACAATATGCCCCAAAAAGCCAACTTCACACAACCAGAACTCACATTTACTAAACTTTGCATACAATTACTTATTTTGCAGAGTTTGTAGCACGATTCTCAAATGTTCAGCATGCTCAGTTTCATCACGCGAATAAATCAAAATGTCGTCAATGAATACAACAACAAATCGATCTAAATACGGTATGAAAATTCTATTCATCAAATCCATAAAGACAGCAGGAGCATTGGTTAGTCCGAAAGGCATAACTAAAAACTCATAATGGCCGTACCTCGTTAAAGCGGTTTTGAATGTGCGAATCTTTTACTATAATCGATAATATCCCGATCTCGATTTATCTTTGAAAACACAGTGGCTCCTTTTAGCTGATCAAACAAATCATCAATTCTGGGTAGAGGATATTTATTCTTAATAGTCACTTTGTTCAACTAACGGTATTCAATGCACATTCTCATCGTGCCATCTTTCTTTTTAACAAATAGAACGGGAGCACCCCAAGGTGAAAAACTCGGTCGTGCAAATCCTCTATCGGTCCATATTGCAACTAAGACTTCAATTCTTTCAATTTTATAGGTGCCATTCTATACGGAGCTATCGAGATAGGAGTTTTACTCGGCACTAAATCAATTCCAAACTCAACTTCTCATATCGGAGGCAATCCCAGTAATTCTTCAGGAAACACGTCAGGGAATTCACAAACAACTGGCACAGATTCAACTTTCTTTTCAGTCACTCTCGAATCAATCACATAGGCAAAATAGGCTTCGCAACCCTTTTTCACATAACTCTGAGCTTTCATCACTGATATCATAGTCGGTAACCCATTCCAATCATTAGATTCAATCCAAACTATTTCATCATTCTGACATCTCAAATCAATAGTCTTTCATTTGCAGTTCACAGCAGCATCATGCAATGTTAGCCAATCCATACCAAAAATTATATCAAACTCATCAAATGGTAATAACGTTAGGTCAGCCGAAAAACAAATATCTCGGAACATCAACGGACAATTCTTGCATACTTTGTCAACCGAGACACATTTAGCTAAGGGGTTCGATACTCTAATAACAAATTCAGTAGACTCTACAGGAAAAGTCTTACTGGATACTAAGTTCATGCATACATATGAATGAGTAGACCCTGGATCTATCAATGCAATCACAGAAGTATCATAAAGAGTAAATATACCCGTAATAACATTTGGAGACGAAGCTCGAATGGCGTAAGCTTTGGCAGGTGCTCTAGCTTCAGATCTCGCAACTGTATCTTTCGTAGCTCTCTGACTACCACTGACATTTCTTGTGTTTCTAGAAGGTCTACCTCTAGCTGAAGCATTATTTGACTTCGAATTCTGTACAATCTCTTGTTCAACAGACTCGGGACAATCTCGAATGAAATGGTCTAATGATCCACATCTGAAACAAGCTCGATCATTCAATCTATAATTACACGGATATATTTTACCACAATGTTTACATTCAGGTCGTTCTGATCGGACATTTCCAACACTAGCTACTGAAGTTGCTGGAGCTTTGAAGTTCAACTATAATCTAGCTCGATCTCTGTTCGAATGTCCCACATTAGCCTTTGAATGACTATACTCATCTCTGAATTTCTTTGAAGCAGACTGAAATGATTTACTTGAGAATCTCTTTCTCACATCTATGGCTTCAGACTCAGCTTTTCTTTTATCTTTCCCAAGTGCTTCAGCTTTACATGCTTGATCAACAAGCACAACAAATTCTTTTATTTCTAGAATCCCAACTAGCAAACGGATATCTTCATTCAGGTCGTCTTCAAACCGTTTACACATTATCGCTTCAGTTGAAACACATTCCCGAGCATATTGACTTAATCTCACGAATTCTCTTTCATATTCGGTGACAGACATACGACCCTGTTTCAATTCCAGAAATTCTTTTCATTTTTATCTTTAAATCTCTGACTGATATATTTCTTCTGGAATTCAGACTGAAAAAAATCCCAAGTAATCCGTTCTTTTGGAACAACAGAAATCAAAGTCTTCAACCATTGATAAGCTACATCTCGTAACATGGAAACGACACATTTCACACATTCATCAGGAGTCAATGACATTTCATCAAACACTCGGGTTGTATTCTCGAGCCAAAACTCAGCTCTCTCAGCATCATCCTCACTAGTGGCCCTAAACTCTTTAGCCTCATATTTGTGGATTTTATTGACCGGAGGCCTATTCATCAGATTTAGATTCATAACCCGAGGTATAACAGAAGTCTGAGGAGGATTAGACGAGGGCGGAGGTTGTGAAACAGTCGGGATTTTTCTAACGTATTGAATGAACCACTCATTCATCATTTGCAAGAAGGCTTGTTTAGCCTCACCTTCCTGACCGCTAGTAGCTGGTCTCGAATCAGATGGCGCTGTCCCTTGAGCAGGAGCAAGCGCATTACTTTCAACATCGTCAGCTACAGCTCTTTCGGGATCCATTTACCATACGAAAAACACATTTTATACGTCAAGATTCATCACACTATCACAGTTCTTTTATATGGCATGTATAGCTAGACTCTCACACGCTACGTTAGTCCTAGAATCAACTAAACTGTAGCTCTGATACCAATATAATGTAACACCCTAACCCGTAACCATCATCGGTCTAGGGTTAAGAGGCATTACCGGACAAATCAAAAACTTTTACGAACATTTCACATCAATAAATATAACATCGTCACATCACTGCAACATACAAGCATATAGTCCCTTAATGAAGTCTACGACACCCTAAACATGCATTAGAAAGAGGTCAGGACTAAACCGGGATCATACAAAATTTTTCTAAAATTCAAACATTTTTTTCAATGTTACAGAGGTCACACGCCCGTGTGGGTAGGCCGTGTGAGGACACGCCCGTGTGTCTAAGCTATGGCAAAACAGGGCATACATACAGACTTGTCTACACGGCCGAGGACACGCCCATGTGCCTCACCCGTAGTCGACACTAACTTGCATCACACGGCCAGCCACACGGCTGTGTGTCTAGCTCGTGGTTGAAACTGAATTGTTTTAAAATACAACCACGAAGGACACGGTCGAGCCACACACCCGTGTGCACAATCGTGTGGGCAAATATAGGCCATTTACAAGGCCAATTTGCCACTCACACTTTGGGTTATACCTACAAGCATTATACAAATTCAAATCATATCTCCAATGCAAACAAAACATACCAAAATGACCATCTTTTCTAACCATTCAAGAACATATCAAACACACCAACTTATGTGTCATTTAGTTCAATCTAATCACAAGCATTTCTAAGAAAAATCTATCCACAATTTACCAATTCATTATGACATCTTTTCATCAATAATATACTAGCTTTGCATCATAAAACTTATCATAATATGTCTATCTCATTAGTCCAACCATTAGTCATTAAACCATACCAAAACTACGCATCATATATCACATGGCTATTTTTACACCTTTCAAAACATAACCAAAACTCACTAGATTATACATGCCATACATTAATATATACACTTTCAAAATATACCAAAATAGAGTTTGATAGTGTGGTGATGATCCTCGACGATCCCCGAGCCTTCCATAGCTTTAACGATCAATAAAACAATGCAAACAGACACAGAGTAAGCTTTTAAAAGCCTAGTAAGCCATATACAAATAAACTTAACATATAGCATTCATAATCATATCAAATACAATATCATTAATATTTCTCAATTGCAAAATTCATAATTCTTCTTTGTCTCATTTGTTTAGCCATTGCTTACAAACAAATCGTATCTCCAAGTATCTCTTTTGTTCATAGCACATTCATACATATATCACATTTTGTCTCATTGAATCTATGCACATACCTCTCTTTTACAATTTCACATATACTTACATTTTATACTTAAACAAAGTATACACTTCAAACGTACCTGAAATGGTTACACCTTTCACATAGTCTTTCATTTCTCAGAAT
Source organism: Gossypium sturtianum (assembly GCA_025698515.1). Taxonomy (NCBI): domain Eukaryota; kingdom Viridiplantae; phylum Streptophyta; class Magnoliopsida; order Malvales; family Malvaceae; genus Gossypium; species Gossypium sturtianum. The sequence continues at coordinate 103,565,709 of CM046943.1, forward strand.
TGCTCGTTGAACCATTTAGAACCAAATAGGATACTCGAATAACTCAAAATACTCGTACAATGCCAACGTCCCTGACGTGGTCTTACATGTAATCAAATTTCGATGCCACTGTCCCAGACAGGGTCTTACACGAATCAAACACGATGCCAATGTCCCATACAGGGTCTTACACGTAAATCTCAAATCAATGCCAATGTCCTAGACGTGGTCTTACATGATATCACATATCGGAACCCTATGTCATGACATATGAATCCTATCTTTTCCTAAGGTTCGTACGGGACTTTTTGGACATTGACGCATTGTCGATACTTTCTCAGATTTTACATGTATATCTTCCAAAACCATTCATCACAATTCAATATTAAATGTACATGAATAAATCATCTTAAATACATTTATTTGTATACAGACTTACCTCGTACGAATATGAACGGACCGAAATGACTACTCGATCACTTTCGACTTTCCTTGGTCTAAATCAGTTTTCATTGGTTCTTGATCTATACATATTCAAATTTAACTCTTTTATTCAAAAACTCATTCAATTCAATCCAAAAACACACATTTAGGGCATTTTATAAATTAGCCCTCACATTTTAACATTTTAACATTTAAGTCCTTATTTCACAAAATCACAAAATACACATAATTTCTTTGTACCCATGCTTAGCCAAATTTTAACATGCTTCATATAAGTCCACACATTTCATTTGTTTCACATTTTAGTCCCTCAAATTATTATTTTCACAATTTAGTCCAAATTACTCAAATTCACCAAAAATCCAAAGACAAAACATGTTAATCTAGCACATATATTTCATATTTCATCAACTAACATCACAAAACTCAAGCATTCATCAATGGCACATTTCAAAATTATCATCTAATTCCAAAATTAGGGCATGGGCTTGATAATATACTAAGCAACGATCTCAAAAATGTAGAAATTATCAAAAACCGAAACCAAAACATACCTTAATTGAACTAGATGAGTGCCGAATGCAAAAAGAGCATAAACCCTTCTTTATTTTCTTTTCTTTCAGTGGATGAACACAAATGCATAGCTTATTTATGTTTTGTATTATTAATAATCATATTAATTATCCATTTCCATTCTTTCCCTTAATGAAACATTACAAAATCTTTAAATTAAAAGTCCACTACCGTCCATACCACAAATAAATGGCCTAATTTCATTTTAAGGTCTTCTTATTCAAAAACCAAATTCAATTTAACACATTAACATGTAGAATGTCACTTTTATCTTATATGCGATTTAGTCCTTTTCTCAAATTAAACACATAAACGGACAAATTAATTCACGAAACTTTCACACATGCTCAATCACATACTGCAAGCACAGAAAATAATATTTAAATATTTTCTGACTCAAATTTATGGTCTCAAAACCACTTTTCCTACTAGGGTCTAAACCAGACTGTTACACTAGCACACAGTTGTGTGTGGCCACTTCGAAGGTGACACGGGCCAGACACACGGGTGTGTGGTCAGCCGTGTGACCCAAGTTAGTAAGCTTACTTGTTGGGACACGGGGTAGGACATGGGCTGGGACACGGCCATGTGCTCCCATTTTGAATGTTCACACGGCCTATGACACGGGTGAGTCTGGTGGCCGTGTGAGACATACGGCCTGGCCACACGGGTGTGCGTCCCCTGTTTTGAGAAAAATTTTCAAAGTTTAGTGAAAGTTTCATAAGTTATCGATTTTATACTCGAACCACTACCAAAGCATGTTTAAGGCCTCGTAGGCTCTTAATAGGGACAAATTGATTAAGATTGAATGGTGAATGGTTGAATTAAGCAAATGTATGTTAAATGGTTGTTTAATTGTTTTATAAGTCTGGTAATGCTCCGTAACCCTATTCCGGCATTGAATACGGGTGAGGAGTGTTACATTTATTGGTATCAGAGCTAAGGTTTAGTCGATTCTAGGACTAACATAGCGTGTGTGAGACTCTAGCTATACATGCCATATATATAAACTGTGATAGTGTGATGACTCATGACATTTGAAAATTTGTTTTTATATAGTAATGGATCCCAATCAAGCTATAGCTGATGAGGTTGAAAGTAATGCGCCCGCTCCTACTCAAGGGACAGCACCGTCTGATTCTAGACCTGTAACGGGTAGCCAGGGAGGAGAGGCTAAAGAAGCCTTCTTCCAAATGATGAACGAGTGGTTCACTCAATACATCCGTATGAACCCAGCTGCTCAACAACCTCCACCCCTCTTAATCCCCAACATGTACCTGTAGCTCCTCAAGGAGTTGAGCTTTTTAGATTGAATAAGCCTCAAGTTGATAAGATCTGTAAACACGGGGCTGAAGAGTTCAGAGCTAATGTTGATAATGACCCTGAGAGAGCCGAGTTTTGGCTTGAAAATACGATCCGAGTGTTTGATGAACTTTCTTGCACGCCAGCTGAATGTCTGAAATGTGCTATATCACTTCTGATAGACTCTGCGTATCATTGGTGGAATACATTAGTATCAGTGGTGCCGAGAGAGAGAGTAACTTGGGAGTTCTTTCAGACTGAGTTCCGAAAGAAATACATCATTCAACGATTTTTGGATCAAAAGCATAAAGAGTTTTTAGAACTGAAACAAGGCTGCATGACTGTAACTGAATATAAAAGAGAATTTGTACGGTTGAGCAAGTACGCTCGGGAGTATGTTTCTATTGAAGAGATTATGTGCAAGCGGTTTGTTGACAGGTTGAACGAGGATATTAAACTTCTGGCCGGGATATTAGATTTAAAAGAATTCATTGTGTTAGTTGATCGGGCTTGCAAAGTCGAAGATTTTAGTCGAGAAAAGAGGAAAGCTGATTCAGAGGCTAAAGATCTGAAGAAGAGACCAATAAATAAACCTTATCATTCTTCATCAAAGAAATTCTGATATTCATATAGTCGATGAATGCATCAGTGGGGTATCAAAATAGAGATCGTGGAAATCAACCTATGAATTCTAAAGCTCAAGCTACTTCTGTTTCGAGTGTTGGCAGTGTGAGAAATAACAAACCTGAGTGTCAACAGTGCGGGAGAAGACATTTTGGTGAATGCTAGAATAAGAGTACTAAAGCTTGTTTCAAATGTGGCTCGCCGGATCATTTTTTTAAAGACTGTCCTAGGATGATTGAGAAAGATAGACCTCAGAATGTGAGATCGAAAAATACGACTACGAGAGGGAGACCATCGAGAAATACGGGACATGTATCCAGTGGTAGAGGTATGACTAGGGACTCAGCTGTGAGATCCGAGGCTAGAACACCTACTAGAGCCTACGCTATTCGCGCTCGTGAAGAAGAATAGTCCCCAGATGTTATTACCGGTACATTTTCTCTTTACGACACTAATGTTATTGCATTGATTGATCATGGATCGACTCATTCATATATATGTATGAATTTGGTGTCTAATAAGAGTTTGCCTGTTGAGTCTACTCAGTTTGTGATAAAAGTATCGAACCCCTTAGGCAAATATGTGTTAGTTGACAAAATATGCAAGAATTGTCCATTAATGACTCGGGGTTACTATTTTCCAGCTGACTTGATGCTTTTACCATTTGATGAGTTTGATGTGATTCTAGGTATGGATTGGTTAACTCTACATGATGCCGTTGTGAATCATAGACGAAAGATTATAGAATTGAAATGTCAGAATAATGAAATTCTTCAGATTGATTCTGATGAGTCGAGTGGGCTGCCTAGAGTGATTTTGTCGATATCGGCTCAGAGATATGTGAGAAAAGGTTGCAAAGCTTATCTTACTTATGTTTTAGATACAAAAGTGTCTGAATCAAAGATTGAATCAGTGCCAGTTGTCTGTGAATATCCTGATGTGTTTCTTGAATAATGACCAAGGTTGCCACCGATTAGAGAAGTTGAATTTACTATTGAACTAATACCGGGAACTTCACCGATATCTATAGCTCCGTATATAATGGCTCCGACAGAGTTGAAAGCTCAGTTGCAAGAGTTAACAGGTTGAGGTTTTGGACGATCGAGTTTTTCACCCTAGGGTGCGCTAGTTTGTTTGTTAAGAAGAAAGATAGATCCATGAGAATGTGTATTGACTATTGTCAGCTGAACAAGGTTACGATAAAGAATAAATATCTGTTGCCGAGAATAGATGATTTACTTGATCAGTTGAAAGGTGCAACAATGTTTTCAAATATTAATTTGAGATCTGGTTATTATCAGTTGCGAGTTAAAGACTCAGATGTGCCGAAAACTGCGTTCAGAATGAGGTACGGACATTATGAATTCCTTGTTATGCCTTTTGGACTAACTAATGCTCCTGCCATTTTTATGGATTTGATGAATCAGATCTTTAGACCGTATTTAGATAGATTTGTTGTTGTGTTCATTGATGATATTCTGATCTATTCACGAGATGAGTCTGAGCATGCCGAGCATTTGAGGATTGTGTTACAGACCTTGAGAGATAAGCAAATTTATGCTAAATTTAGAAAATGTGAGTTTTGGCTCCGGGAAGTCATATTTTTGGGACGTATAGTCTAGGCGGATGGAATTCGAGTTGATCCGAGTAAGATATCGGTAGTTATTGGCTGGAAACCACCTAGAAATGTATCCGAGGTTAGAAGCTTTCTGGGATTGGTTGGTTACTATCGATGTTTTGTAAAAGGGTTTTCGATTATTACTACACCGATGACCAGACTACTACAGAAAGATGAAAAGTTTGAATGGTCCAAAAAATGTCAACAAAGCTTCGATCAATTGAAAGCATTGTTAATTGAGGCACCAGTGTTGGTTCAACCTGAGTCGGGTAAAGAATTTGTGATTTACAGCGACGCGTCATTGAACGATTTGGGTTGCGTATTGATGCAAGAAGGAAAAGTGATAGCTTATGCTTCCAGACAGTTGAAGCCGCATAAAAAGAACTATCCGACGCACTATTTGGAGCTGGCTGCTATAGTTTTTGCATTGAAAATTTGGCGTCATCATTTGTACGGTGAAAAATGCCACATCTTTACCGATCATAAAAGCTTAAAGTATATTATGACTCAGAAAGATTTGAATTTACGACAACAGAGATGGCTCGAGCTACTGAAAGATTACGAGTTAGTGATTGATTATCACCTAAGAAAAGCAAATGTCGTTGCAGATGCTTTGAGTAGGAAATCATTGTTTACCTTGAGAGCAATGAATACACAGTTGACATTATTTGATAATGGTTCAATTTTAGCTGAGTTAAAAGCTAAACCAATATTTCTTCAGCAAATTTGCAAAGATCATAAATGTGATAGTGATTTGCAAGTTAAAAGAGTGCAATGCAAGTCGACTAGTGATTCAGAGTATCAAATCAGATCCTTATTGTTTGATGTTCTGAGATAGAATCTGCGTACCAAAAAATACAGAGTTGATTCAGAAAATTTTGCATGAGGCACATAGTAGTAATTTGTCAGTTCACTCGGGAAGTACCAAAATGTACAATAATTTGAAGAAATCGTATTGGTGGTCTGGTATGAAACGAGATATTTCTGAGTTTGTATCGAAGTGTTTGATTTGTCAGCAAGTGAAAGCCGAGCATCAAGTGCCTTCAGGTTTGCTTCAGCCTGTGTTGATACTAGAGTGGAAATGGGATAGAGTGACTACAGATTTTGTATCGAGATTACCCCTGTCTCCGAAAAAGAAAGATGCAATTTGGGTTGTCGTTGATCGATTAACAAAATCAACACATTTTATTCCTATACGTACTGACTATTCACTCAATAGATTAGCTGAATTGTACATTGCTGAGATCGTTAGATTGCACTGGGTGCTAATTTCTATTATTTCGGATAGAGATCCGAGGTTTACATCGTGGTTTTCGAAGAAATTGCAAGAGGCTCTGGGTACGAAATAAAATTTTTGTATAGCTTTTTAACCGCAAATCGATGATCAGTCCGAGAGAGTAATTCAGATTCTCGGAGACATGTTCAGATGTTGTGTTTTAGAGTTTGAAGGCAATTGGGAGAAATATTTTTCGTTAGTTGAATTTACGTATAATAATAGCTTTCAATCGAGTATAAAGATGGCACCGTATGAAGCTTTGTATGGTCGTAAATGCCGAACTCTATTGTAATGGACCGAGCTTAGTGAGAAACAGATTCGTGGAGTTGATTTGGTTAGAGAAACCGAAGAGAGTGAAAGTAATTCACGATTGTTTGAAAGTAGCTTCAGATCGTCAGAAATCGTATGCGAATTTGAAACGAAAAGATATTGAATATCAGATCGGTGATAAAGTGTTTTTGAAAGTATCTCCGTGGAAGAAAATCCTTAGATTTGGTCGGAAAGGCAAGTTGAGTCAGTGTTTCATCGGTCTGTACGAGATCATCGAAATAATAAGACCAATGGCATATCGACTAGCTTTACCATCAGAGTTAGAAAAGATCCATAATGTGTTTCACGTGTCTATGTTGTGTCATTATCGATCGGATTGAATGATTGAATGATTGTGTGAAAGTTTCGTTCAGTAATTTTATCATTTGGTTGGTTAATTCGGTAAATAGGACTAAATCGCATAAAGCGTAAAACTTGAGTTTTAATAGCTAAAGGTGTCTAATAGCTATAGAACCTTAAAGTAAAGGTTCTTATGTTGTAATTAGACCATAAATAGCTTGAGTGGACATATATGGACATTTGTTAAGGTGTTTTAATGGTTTAATAACAAGGTTAATTTTGTAATTTGGTTAATAACATGAAATAAATAAAAACAAATTCATAAAATGTGTCCATCTTTCATCTTCAACTGATTATCAAAATAAAAGAAGCCATATTGTTTCATCTAGGGTTCGGTCACTTGAAAGCTAAATTGGTAAGTCATTTTGACTCGGTTTTTAATGATTTCTATGTTTTTGTGATCGTTGCAACTAGGTCTAGCTAGCCCAGGGACTATTTTGCAAAACTATTAAAGATTTTGAAAGTTGCCATTGATGAAAATATATGCTCTTTGATGTTTGATGATGAAATATGAAATATTGTTGTTAGATTTACATATTCTGTAAAGTGATTTTGAGTAAAAATGCAAAATATGGATTTATTTGAGAAAATGTGAAAATGTGTGGTTAAATGTGTGAAAAATTGATAAATATGGGCTGCTAGGGGCATAATAGTAATTTGGCTAGAATGGGTATAATTGGAATTTCATTAATTTTTTATTTTGTAAAATAAGGACTAAATTGTAAAAATGTGAAAGTTTAGGGGCAAAAGTGTAAATGTGCCTTAAAGAGTGTTTTGGACTCAATTGAATGAATAGATGATTAAATAAGTTAATTTTGAAGATATTTAGATCAAGAAAAAGCAAAATACAAACTTGGATCGGGGAAAAGATAAAGTTATCGACTAATCGACTCATTTCGTAGTTTACACATCCGAGGTAAGTTCGTATGTTATAGTTTCGTTTCAAATGTATTTTATATGCTTTGATATAGCATGAATTGTGAATATGTGATTACGGACGAGCTCGAAAATGATTCAAAGAAGATTCGACAAGTGGAATCCCGGTTGAACCTTAGGAATAGTTTAGGACGCTAGTGACATGTCATTAGGTATACTTTGAGTTGGCTTCGGGCCGTGTTATTAGCACTTCGAGTGCGAGATATACCAATTTGGCTTTGGTCCATGCATATCGGCTGATTTGGCTTCGGGCCATGATATCAGAATTTTGGATAAGTTACCTTGATTTGGCTTCGGCCCATGGTATAAGTAATTATCATGTGAGACCTTGAGTATTCGACTTCTATTTCGAATGGTTCAACGGGTAAATGAAGGATGTGGTTGAGTATGAGATTTGTACGAGATGGTACAGGTACGTACGGTAATGAATTGAGTATTGAAACTATGGAATTGATGAGTTCCTTGGTAAGTTATGTGAATGATCATTTGATAGCTTTGAGATTTAATAGAATTGTTGTCTATTGTTTTCTATTATTTGAATGATTAATGAATGATGATATTTGCTCAGTGTTAACATACGAGCTTACTAAGCTATATAGCTTACTTTGTTGCTTTTCTATGATTTATAGTGATTTTAAAGCTAGCTCGGATTCGGGGATCGTCGGAGACTTCACCACACTATCCACTGACTCTTTGGTACTTTTGAAACTATGTTTTGAGTATATGGCATGTATAGGGACTTTGAGTCATTTTGGTTATGTTTGGTAATGATATTGGCCATATGAATTGGAATTGTAAATGTTTATGTTCGGTATGTATATATAGCCATGTGTGATGGATTATTTTGTTTTGTTTGGTATGTTTGAATATTGTACATATATGTATAGTTAAATCTTGTGAATTGAGTTGGTTGATGGTTGTGTGATGATTGATGATAATAGGTACTATGAATGGTAAATTGATGATTTGTGGGAATAGGTATGCTTGTGAAATTAGGCCTAATAATGCATCTTTGATAATGGTTATTTTGATGATTTGAGAAAACAAGGATTTGTATGAATTTAGTTAGTATATTATGGTACTTATGTGCCTTGAATTGGTTAGTATTGAAATGGTAAGATTTAGGCTTGGTTTGGTTGTTTTTGATTGCATATTATGCTATGGTTTGGTGTCAATTGTGTAGGTGAAGATGTGTACCAATTGGGGTGGCATAATGGCTTGGTAAATAGCCTATTTTTTTGTCACACTCGCAGACACACAGCGCAGTGTCTCGGCCGCAGTGTGTGACACACTGATCATATTACACGGTCGTGTGTCCCCGATGTTGAAATTGAAATGAAGTCAGTATGCTCCACACAGCCTCACACACGGGCGTGTGATTGGCCGTGTGGCACAAGTCAGTATACCCCCTAATTTGCACACGGCCTAGCACACGGGTGTGCAAATTGGCCGTGTTGTATAAGTCAGTATACCCACAAGGTTTGACACGGCCTAGCACACGGCTTGGCACTCGGGCGTGTGTGGCCATTTCGAAGTGTACACGGGCCAGAGACACGGGCGTGTGGTCGGCTGTGTGACCCAAGTCATTAAGCTCACTTGTTTGGACACGGGGTAGGCCACGGGCTGGGACACGACCATGTGCTCCCATTTCGAGTGCTCACACGGCCTGTGACACGGGCATGTCTGGCGGCCGTGTGAGACACACAGCCTTGCCACACGTGCGTGTGTCCCCTATTTTGAGAAAATTTTTCAAAGTTTCGTGAAAGTTTCATAAGTTATCAGTTTAGTCCCGAACCACTCCCAAAGCATGTTTAAGGCCTTATAGGCTCTTAATAGGGACAAATTGATTGAGATTGAATGATGAATGGTTGAATTGAGCAAATGTATGTTAAATGATTGTTTAATTGTTTCTTAAGTCCGGTAATGCTCCGTAACCCTCTTTCGGCATTGAATACGGGTGAGGGGTGTTACACATTCAAACCCCCAAGATTAAACAACAAAAATAAGATTAAATAAGATAACACTTAACAAAGCATTCATTGTACTTCCATATAGTAGACAACATAGACTAATCACCAGCGTTTTCAAGAAATGAGAAAGAATCGAATGGAGAACACTATTCCAAGGATAGCAACATTAGTGTAGAAAGATAGCAAAATTAAAGATAATATAGGCTAGGATTCACTGAGTTATAAAATGTAGTTTACTAAACTGAACATGCTAAAATGTATGCTAAGGGTAATTAAATGGGAACAATTTAAACAATAAGTAGGGAGAAAACATATGTTCTTTCTACTACAATTACACCCCCAAACTTGAATTTTTACTTGTCCTCAAGTAAAATTAAAGCCAACAAGGCAAGAAAACATTACTAAGTAAGGCAAATGAACATTCTAGCGACTTGAATCACCTAAAATCCCAATGAATGAGTCACATTCAGATGAAAGAATATTGCATCGACAATACATAAGCATGAATAAGTAAGATTGCACTTTCATCAAAGCCAGCATCATGCTTCAAATACTAAATTCTATCTACCAATACAACATTTATTGTACAATACTAAGTATTTATATATATGAATGAGTTTTTTTTTTACAGAATAAGGGATATCATTGCATACTGTACCCTTGTTCCTGAGAAGTAACGATGGGGTGCAACAAACCCCCAAGGAGTACGTAATTGCACCGATAAACACTCATGCAGCGACGGCCTTTGTCCAGATTCATTTGTCTAATGCTTGCATTGAAGTGTTCCCTTTTTAACATTCCACAATACACCCACTTTGGAGTGTCACTTATTTATAACTATCTATATATATATAAGCATCTGTAGAAGGCAGTTTCATTCAAGATTCGAGGAATGCTACTAGTCATTTATTAATAATGCAACCTAAATCATTCATCAAAGTATTGAAGATACAACATTCAGTCAAATTTATCCAACTCATTCATTGACAATTCACATGATCAAAGAATTAAGCATCGAAGGTAACAAATTTTTTTTTTCGAACAATTGTGCATAAACCTTGCATGCTTTAAAAAATTTTAAAATGTGGGTGTATTTCCAATTCCATATACATTCCCCCAAACTTAAATATTGTATTGTCCCCAATGCACTGACAAGAATATGTAATGATAATGAAAATGCAATGACAATGTATACTTATCAAAATAAAACCTACAGCTACATGCAATGCATGAATACTATAACTAAAGCTTAAAACAAACTAACTCAGTTATCCACAGCCATCGATGTGGCTGCATGATGTTTCTTTATTTTCATTTTCTTCTCTTCCTTCTTTCATTTGTTATCCTTGTAGCGCTTCTTTTTCTTTTTGTTTGGCTTTGCGCGGCCTTCGGATTGCTCCTCAGTTCCTGGCTCATCCCCAGCATCATCAACTGTTGTTTGTGTAGGAGAAGCCACTTGGAGTGATCCAGTGTAGACCACTATTTCACATGAATTGCATTGCCCCTCACAGGTGACCTCAGCAACTTTTGCTGGTCTCGCTTCAGTTTGCTCCAAATTAAAAAAAAACTTGCACCCACAGATCCGGGTGCGGTGACAACCTTCTCAACAAAATTTTCTTATTCTCTTTCTTTCTTATTTTCAACAATTTGTTCTTATTCAGCAACAACTTCTACTTCAACAACAACTTCTTCTTCTGTAGCATCAATGTCCTTTTCAACAACAGTGTCCTATTAATCAGCAAAAATACCATCCTCGAACAAGCTATCAATCTTTCACAGACATTCCTCAATGTCCCTGGATTCTTCATCTTTGTCATTATCAGAGACTTGCACGATGGGATGAGATGCCACAGATCGGTCTCGATCTTCAAAGTCGTCACGTGCAGATGAATGCTCATAGTTTTGAATGATTGGTGGAAACACTGGGAAGTCCGGTACTAGAGATGGGCTCAATTGGCTTAATGTGGCTACAATGGAATTGTTCCAAGCTTTAGTATAAAATAAAACAGATTCTGAGAGTTCTCCATGTCCTCAGTTGTAGTGACAAGTTTGATTTGCCTATTGCTGATGGAAGTAACCATTTTCTCAACATCATTCATCTTACGCCATAAGGATGTCTCTGGATACAGGGTTGTTCCTTTACTGTAGGCTTTGGCTTTGCCCTTCTTTATCTTATTGGTTCCTGCCTCTTTCAGTATTGGTGTTTCTGTGCCATGAGTCATCCTCTCGACAGAGGCTTCATTAATTGGACCCTTATTATCCTTGATTTCTTCATATTCCCGGGGCACAATGCCTTTCTACTGACATAGTGACATTACCAATGATGGGAAAACCAAAATGCCCGTCTGTCGAGCGGCACATTCAACAATTTCTCGATGGAAAATTTTGCCTACATCAATCTTTCTACCCTTAATAATGGAATGTTTCAGACACATTCTGTCAAGGTTGACGGTGGTGGTGTGGCTAGACGGCAATAGCCTGCAGTTAACAAAGTGAAACCATATTTTGTTGTGCAGGGTTAAGAAATGATAGTGCATTGTAAAATTCTTTAGATGCGACCCTGTCCATCCTGCTCCTCAATACACAAATCCTGTAAGAGCAGGTCCCTTTTCTCATCTGTCACTTTCGCAAAGAAATCAGAGTGTTCATCGACATCGACCGTAAGTTTAACATCCTGGTTTAGGGCCTAGTCGGAATAATGGTTCGAGACCATAAATTTGAGGGTTATAAATGAGTTATTGAGGTTTATTCCTTGTATGCATGCTAGTGTGAAAGTTTCATGAAGCAATTTTGTGAAATTGGGGTTGAATTGTCCAAAAGGACTAAATTGCAAAAGTTGTAAAATGTGTGTTTCTAGAAGTTGTATGTGTGAAATAGCTTTATATTATTAATTAGAGGTCCTTAAATAGAAATTTATCCAAATTCTAATATTTGGACACATGGATGAGTTAAAATTTTAAGTTTATCAAAAAGGGCATTTTGGTCATTTAGTTATTAAATGATTAAATAGGTGAAAAGATGACAAAAATTCACTCATCTTCTCCCCCAAGCTGCCGAAAATTCCAATAGCCATTGTTAGGGCTCTTTCAATTTTCAAACTTGCTAGTAAGTGCTCCTAAGCCCGATTTTTGATATTCTTCGTATTTTTGAAGTCCTAGTAGCATGATTAAGCTATTTTTAGCTATTTGGTGAGCTATTATGGATGTTCAAAAATGTACATATGTATGACATGCATGTATTTTGATGTTTTATGGAAGATTATGAAAGCTTGATGTAGTAGAAACATCTTTTGCTAAGTGATTTTCCATGAAAATGCATGTAGGGACTAGTTTGTGAAAAACTTTAGTTTGGTCATACATATGTGATTTAGTGAGAATTAATGAATACTTTAGTTGAGTAAGTGGTTTGGCTAAGCATGAAAGGATAGAAAGTTGAATAAAAATCACTTTACGAGCCTTGGGGCTAAAGTGTAAATATGAGAAAGTTTAGGGGCAAAATAGTAATTTTGCTAAAGTATGAAATATGGGTCAATTTAGTCAATGTGTGTATTGAATAAGCTGATTTATTCATTATAGATCAAGAAAGACGAAGCCCGGATCGTAACCGAGGCAAAAGCAAGGTGGTGGACTAAATTGCATATTTCTATACTTTTGAGTATCGAGGTAAGTCTATGCACAAATAATGCATTCATACTTACAATTTGTTAATCTTTGGCTAGTGTGTAGCATGTTTGAGAACCTATGTGGGATGAATGTAGTAGAAATTGTGAATGAATGTATGATCGGGAATGATTGAGGACCTATGTGGTTTAAGTAGAATGATTAAGTAAGTAGACTTGTGCATGTGTTGTGATAATGCTAGATGGTGGGCTAAGTGCGATACCATCCTAATGCATATTGACGATGAGCTGGCTATGTGCGATGCTACCGTGAGGTATATCATTTAGTGGGCTAAGTGAGAAACCCCTATGATTACCTTTGTGGTAGGCTAAGTGCGATACCACCTTATTAATTGATTGTGGTGTGCTAAGTGCGAAACCACCGAGACATTTGTTGTGTGGGTTAACTGTGTGGATTAGCCATGTGATTGCATTATTGAGTAAAATAGCTGTGTGGATGTATAATTAAGTTAATTAGCTGTGTGGATGAATTATTGAGAAATAATGATGTGTTGTGTATTATGTAAATGTGACATTGAATGTAGGGGTGCATTTCGATGGTTATGAGTATTTGACTCATGATGTGTTGGAAATGTGGTAAGGGATAGAAAGAGTAAGCATAGTTGTGAATTACTTATGTTGGTATAATGCTAATTGTTGCTTAGCTTATAATATGTTGCTTAATTGTTTATGTGTAAACTTACTAAGCTCAAAGCTTACTCTCTTTCTTTTCCCTTGTCTTATAGAGTAAAGGTGTTGAATCGAGATACGAGGATCATTTGGAAGATCGCCCACACTATCAGCACACTCTGGTACATTAGACTTAATGTTTTGTATATGGCATGTATAGGGGCTGGACAAGTTAGTGAATTTTGTTGTAAATGGCTAAGATGTGTTGGCCTTTAGATGGATAGTGTAATTTGTATAATGCCATGGTTGTTGGCTATTACATTATATGAAAGAAAGATGTAGTTTTCTATGTGAGATTGCACTTCAATTTGAGTTGATTATGACTGTGTTAGATGGGTATATGTTGTGTATGCTAGAGGGGTGAAAAGAACTTGGCACATAGCTTTGTTCTTGTCCATGTGGATAGACACACGGGCGTGTGTCTAGGCCATGTGTGACACACGACCAGCCCACGGGCGTGTGACTCAGTCGTGTGTCCCCTGCATGTTAGTATTTGAAATCAGAATAGACCACGAACTAGCCACACGGGCGTGTGTCTAGGGCGTGTGGGATTAATCAATATTGGCCACGGGCTAGCCACACGGGCGTGTGTCTAGACTCTAGGCCATGTTAAAGTAGTCAGTGTGCACCACGGGTGGTAAGCACGGGCGTGTGCCTTGGCCGTGGGGCATTGGCAGAATGCTAGGTTTTTATGGACGGATTTGGGGACATGGGCATGTGTGTCCATGCACGGGCGTGTCTAATCTTGCATGGGCGTGTGAGACCTGTATAAAAGAGAAAATTTTTAAGATTGGAAAAAGTTCCGATTTAGTCTCGAGAGCCCTCGTGTGTATGAGTGAGGCCTCGTAAGTCGAGAATGAGATTGTTGAGTTGACTTCAGAGAGTAGTTACGATGAGCCTAAGTGGCGATCAAGTGGTTTGAGTTTGGTAACGCCTCAGGCTCGGTTCCAGTGTAGAACCCGGGTAAGGGGTGTTATAGTAAGGTTATATAACTTATTGATTGTGTTGGCATCCTATGGGAGTAGACCTTAACGAACAAAAGTAAATTCTAAATCTTGGTCATAGAGGTTGGCATAGAATTCACGTACCAGGAAGGGGAATAACTTCTAGGGTGTGCACAGAAATTTCCCCATTTCAATTTAGAAATCGTTTGGTGAATATGTTTGCCCAACTCCTGTTGTTGCGACAGGGAAATGCCTTGTTTGGGGTGAAAATTTCAGCACAATATGTTGTCTTGAAATCATTCCCTTGCCGCTTTATTCAAAAAGATTATTGGTTCCTTTTTCTGCACTGGTCTAAGGGATTAAGACTCGCGAACTGCGGTGGCGAGAGGATGCCTGTTATTCAGTAGGTCTATTGGCTTTCTCGGTCAAACCTCTTGTTCTTGCCATCTTTTGTGGAGGGAAGACGATTTTAAGTGAAAAAGGTGGAATCTTGAGTAAGGAAAAAGAATAAAAATGGTTGCTTGAATGTTTTGCAGTCGGCATAGTGGTATAGACTTTATAGGGAGTGAAAGAGAAAGATGTAGAGTCATGATGTTTTGTGGAGAGATACAAAACTAGTGGGAAGAGTGGTGTCCAATAAGAATTGTGCCTGCTCAAACGGATCAAACGACTGGGTGGGTTTTGATCCAACAGTGAAGATTGAAGTTCCCTTAATTCTAATTAGTGGTAACACAGTGGTACGCAATGCGTTGACAACCAAATCATGTTTTGTCGACACTGGTACCTTATTATTCTGCAAAAGGAAAGAAAACAAGCTTTACAAAAGAAGTATAAAATAAGATGAAATCTCAGAATAATAAATTAAAATTTTAAAATGTTTGGACCAAATTAATGGTCTCTGCCTGCTCTTGATTTTTATTTCAAAAATAGTGTTTCAATCTCTATCGATTGACTTTGAACTGGTGTCTATCACGTAAATCTTGAATTGTGACTGCACCATGGGGAAATACATCGACAACTTCAAACAGATCTGACCATAGTGAACGCAATTTACCTGGGTGCAATTTAAGTCAAGAGTTGAATAATAAAACATGTTGTCCTGCGGTAAATTATCGCTGCAAAATAATCTTGTCATGCCATTGTTTGGTCTTTTCCTTATAAATAGCAACATTTTTATAAGCATTTCTTCGAATCTCCTCTAGCTCGATGATGTCCAATAGCCTTTTCTTTCTAGCAGCGTCATAGTCCATGTTCACTTGTTTAATTACCCACATCACTTTGTGTTCCAGTTCAACTGGCAAGTGACATGCTTTCCCGAAAACCAATTGATATGGCGACATCCCCAATGGAGTCTTATATGCTGTCCATGAAGCCCATAGAGTGTCATCCAATCGGAAAGACCAATCTTTTCTTGTAGGGTTCACAAGCTTCTCAAGAATGTTATTAATTTGTCAATTTTAAACTCTAGCTTGTCCATTTGTTTGTGGATGATAAGTAGTGGCCATTCTGTGATTGACTCCATATCTCTTTAATGTGGCTACCACTTGGTTGCAATGGAAATGTGTACCCTGATCAGTAATCAAGGCCTTTGGTGTACCGAAACGGGTGAGTATAAGCTTGTGAAAAAAATTAAGCACTGTCCTTGCATAATCTTTTGGGACAGCAATAGCCTCCACCCACTTCGAAATGTAAAGATTTCCAAATGAACTTGGAAACGGTCCCATAAAATCCATTCCCCAAACATCGGTGCACTGACATTTATTGTATTGATTCACAATATTATGAGCATCTTTGAACAATGATGGCCAGTAGAATCCTGATTGTAGAACCTTAGCAGCAGTTCTCACACTACTAAAATGGCCTCTATAAGGAGCATCATGACACTGCTTCAGGATTGAAAGCATCTCTTCTTCTAGAACACAACACCGAATGATGTTGTCATTGCATACTTTGAATAAATACGACTACTTCCAATGGTACTTCACTACATTAAGAATGTAACACCCCATACCCGAGTCCGAGACTAAGACTGGATACGAGACATTACCATGCTTGAACTCACTTAATCTTGTGCTTACAGACTATAAAATTTCGTTCCGAATTAAAAACTCCTATTTCTTAATCAAATCAGACATTTCATGGGCCGACGAGGCCTTAAACACTTATCTAAAAACTTTCGGGACTTATTCAGATACTTTTCTTTAGAGAAGGGGTCACATGCCCATGTTGTATGGGACACGCCCGTGCACCACTAAAACATGCCCCTGTCTTTCACCCGTGGTGGATACTGGCAAAATACACACGGCCTGGACACACCCGTGGCCCCAAACCGTGCCTAAAACCCCAGTATTCTGCCAATGCCCCACGGTCAAGGCACACGTCCGTGCTTACCACCCGTGGTGCACACTGACTACCTTAACACGTCCTAGAGTCTAAACACACGCCCATGTGACTGGTCCGTGGTCTATTCTGACTTAAGATACAATGGTGCAGGGTGCACACGGCCTAGACACACGCCCGTGTGTCCATCTGTGTAGGCACTTAGAGGCTATTTGCCAAGCCAATTTCCACCCTGAAATCAAGACCAAACTCAAGCTCAATTCAGCAACTCAAGTATTACATTTTTCATGAACAATACCACATGCTTCATTTATATCAATAACATACATACTTAGTCAACCTTGGCCAATCACTTAGCCCTTTACAAAAGAATAATAAACTTGATAGCCCATACTTTTGCCCTTTCTAAGACATATACCCAAAATTAAATGTTTCCTATACATGCCATACTTAATATAATTTCAACTTGGCTATACCAAAATTAGGATTGATAGTGTGCTTCGAGCTCCGACTTCAACGATCCACAAGTTAGCTTGGCGGGACTACATAGAAAGAAAGAATAAAAGACGTAAGCATTTAGCTTAGTAAGTTTGCATAATGCTGATAGCAACATACTTGCTTAATATAAACCATTTGACATAAACAATGGTATCATAAATTTCAGCTATAAAGCTTACTTACTCATACTTGATTCTTACATATCTCATGAAACTTACTAGTCTCATACTTGAGAGGTAAACAAGGTACCTGTATCACTTGATCACATTGACCAGCATATTTTAACATAACAATCATAATCTCTGATTCATCATTCATAACATGAATAATACTCATTTTCAACTTGATAATAACTTTGCTTACTCAACTTTCTTATTATCTCATTTGAGATTTACTCGTTTTCCCCGATGAATTTCTATGAATAACCGAGGATACTAAATCTCACTCTACATATAACTTGATGCCAAAGCCATATCCTAGATACAGTCTTACATGGAATATCTCATCTTGGGTTCGAGGCCATGTCTTGACATGGACTTATACGAAGTCTTTCTCGTGAGTTCCTTGGGAACTTACCATTGCCATGTCTTGACATGGTCTTACTTGGTACCTTTATTCATGAACTAGTCAATGTCGAGCCTTGGCTTGGACTTACATGAAATCTTCCTTGTTACTCACCAATGCCATGCCTTGGCTTGGACTTACATGGGATCTCTATCTCTTGATAGCTTTTCAATGCCAAGACTCGTCTTGGACTTACATGACATCTTTGCTTGGAGACTCACCAATGCCATGCCTCGAATTGGGCTTATATGGGTCTTCATCTCATAATAACTCTTCAATGCCAAGACTTGTCTTGGTCTTACATGATAACTTGTCTGATTGCCGATTCCATGCCTCGGCTTGGACTTATACGGACTTTCTCATTTCATGTGATAGATCGAGTATCCTAAGCTATTCATCTTTAATCGGGGCTTTCTCATGCTTGATCTCATTGATTACTTTTTTTAACATAACATTAAACATTTTCATAATAATTTTGTACATTATACTAAGTAATTCAATGATATTAATCATAAAGCTTAGAAATCATACAAGCTTACCTCGATATACAAAAATATATGTAGATATGCAATTTAGTCATCGACATTATTTTTACCTCAGTTTCGATCTGGGCTTCATTTTTCTTGATCTATAATAAAAAATAGATCATTTAATACTCACATTGACTAAAATGACTCTTAACACATACTTTGGCAAAATTACTATTTTGCCCCTATACTTTCTCATATTTGCACTTTTGCCCCAAGGCTCGTAAAATGAATCTCACTCAACTTTCTTAAACTTCATGCTTAGCTGATTCATTTTCTCTACTATAGCAATCATCAATTCCCACTATTTCTAATAGGTATGACCAATTCCATAACTATTACAAACTAGTCCTTACTAGCATTTTTCATGAAATTCACTTAGAAAAAGATGTTTATCTAACATCAAACTCTCATAAACTTCCATAAAATATAATTTTACAAGCATGTCACTCTTGGGTAGATTTTTGAACATGCATCTTAGCTCATTTTATAGCTAAAAATAGCTAATTCATAATACGAGAACTTCAAAAACACGAAGAATATTAAAAACGGGGCTAAGATTAACTTACTAGCAAGCTTGAAAAAAAAGAAGAACCCTAGCTATGGAGTCTCCAAATTTTTGGCACAAGAGGAAGAAGATGAATGAAATTTTTATCATCTTTTTCCTATTTTAATCATTTATTAGACAAATGACCAAAATGCCCTTCTCTTTAAAAATTTCCCTTTTACTAACTCATGTCCATTTTTGTCCAAAACTTATAATTTGGGAAAATTTCTATTTAAGGACTCATAATTAATATTCTAAAGCTATTTCATACAAAAAGCTTCTAGAAACTCATATTTTGCAACTTTTGCAATTTAGTCCTATTTGATCATTCCATGTCAATTTCACAAAATTTCTACATGGAACTTTAATACTATCATGCAAACATGTCATAAACCTTAAGAACTCAATTTACTAACTCAGATTTGTGGTCTCGCACCACTATTCCAACTAGGCCCTGAATCGGGACGTTACAATTCTCCCCCTCTTAGGAATTTTTGCCCTCGAAAATCTTACCAGCAAAAAGGTTTGGGCACTGGTTTCTCATGATTTATTCTGGTTCCCACGTAGCTTCTTCTATTCCATGTCTTTGCCACAATACTTTTACCAGGGCAATTGTAACATCCTAGAATTTGAATATTATATGTTGCATTATTTTGGTGCTGAGCTTGTTAGACTATCAATTGTGTGTGTTTAAGTAGTCCTGAGAAGGCTCGGGATTTATTTGGATCTAGGAAAAACTTTTGGCATTTAGCACTTTAAGGAAATGGAGTAAGTGACCTTAAAGCTTAAGGAAATAAATTGGTAAATAGCTAGCATAAGTGAGCTAGTAGTGAAGAGGAGATGGCGCCATATGTATTACCTTGAGGGAAGGAGTTCGAATCCCTTTATGTGCATTTGTGATTTTTTATTTTTACTTTCCTTCCTTATAGTGTCAGCCAAGAACTAATTATGGTAAGTTGGACTTTTATTTTTATGGCAAGATGGCTAAAGGATTTAGGAAAGATTGAAGTTAAGGAAAGGAATCAAATGAAAATGGCATGTAAGGGGAACATGTGGCATAATTCAAGGAAAATGTTATGGAAAGGGATGGTTGGCAAAGTTTTTGACTTTTAGAGCATGTATGTGACGGTTTTGGGGGCTATAGTGTGGTAGCCGAAATTTGCTTAGTGTTTTGGTAGGATTTTGGTGTTGTTAGGCCAAAAATCACTTTTGCAATTTGGTGTTTTCACCCAATTCTTTCTTGTGCTTTGTGCTGAAATTGCTAGCCTTGGTGACCATATTTTTTTCTTCTTTCTTTTTACTTTGGCTGAATTATCCTAGCACATTTGTGTATTTTCTCACTCTTTTGTTTGATCAAGATTTTCATCTCTTGTTTATCTCCCTCTTGATAGCCGAATCATCTATCAATCATCCAACCTCCCATCTTCTTTTTCTTTTAACCATTCCTTTAATTCTTTATCTTCTCAAAACCGACACCATCTTTTAATCACAAACTTTTGTTTGATCATTTCAGATAGCCGAATATTAATTTATATTTTCTTTATAAACTGAACTCTCTTTTCTTTTCTACCTTTCTTCTCATCCATACTTACATTCAATCTTTGAGCAATTGGTAAGCGTTCTTCCAACATTTTATCTTGTTTTCTTTCTCTTAGTGCTGAATATAAGTTTTGATTTGGGAGGATCATATGAACCGAAACCATCATATTATTATACTCACTCAAAGAAGATCATTCTCTTCTTTGTAGTGGTATAGTGGAGTGCCAATTACTACAACATCTTTTAATCGACCTTAGCAATAGGAAGATCGTGAGAAACAAGAATCTCATTGTTCAAGGTAAGGAAGCTCTCTCATAGTCTTTTTCAATAACTCCATTGGTTATTGTATTAATCGGTATGAAGGATAATTTATCGACTATATGTTTTAGGTACGTAATCGCTCGAATTATTATCTTGCGATCATACAAATTTTTGTGGTAAGCCGACCTCACTTCTAAGATCTATCATTCATAACAACGTAATATTAGTTTGGACTAATATTTGTTTTCAATGGAGGCAAGCAATATCGAATAAAAAGGGGTAGTGATTGGTGATCGAAAAAGGAGCGGGATAGCGATCCCTACTCCTAAATTCAAACGAAGGGCTGTTTCGGCGATTCGAGACTTTCCACCGGGTTGTGGACCCTCATTCGGTGAGAAGCAACTATTTGAGGTTGTTCGCAATTGTGAGGCATCAGCGATTCGGGATTATCCACCGGGTTGTGGACTGTCAACCAGGGAGAACCGGCAAATAGTAGTTGTTCGCGATTCCGAGGGTAAAAACCTAGACCGTTTATCTTAGAGTAGATTTACTATAAGTGTACATGATCTAATCGAGCGTTAAAAATATTTTTAGGTGTCGACGATCAGGAAAGTGTAGTGCTTACCGTAATCAGGTGTGTAATCTCACACCGTATTTCACGGGTTAGATAATTATATTGTGTTAATCGATTGATTAAATCACATGTTAGTGAAATCGGGTAAAATGGCATAATTATCACTATGTTGGTAAAGACTATGAAATCGATATTAAGACTGTGAAAATTATGAAATTGCCCTCAATGGGCCAAATCGATAAAGGTGATATTTGATATATGGCCCAATTGTGATATTGGTTATATGGGCCAATTGTGATATTTGATATAAGGCCCAATTATGATATTTGATATATGGGCCAATTGTGATATTTGATATATGGGCCAATTGTGATATTTACTATATGGGCCAAAATGAAATATTAGTTATATGGGCCAATTGTGATATTTGATATATAGGCCAGTTGTGATATTTGCTATATGGGCTAAAATGAAATATTGGTTATATGGGCCAAATGTGATATTTGATATATGGGCCAATTGTGATATTTGATATATGGGCTAGATTGTGATAATTGTTATAATGGGCCTTATTGTTCGTAATAAATATTTGAATGAATTGTTGTAAATGAATATGCATTATATACATGGATTGCATGGGATGGGATATTGATGAAGAGAAGTTCTGGTAGCTTTGCTACAAAATTCTGGTGGCTCTGCCACAAATCTGAAAAATGGCAATGCCATGTAAACTCTGTGAATCTGGTGGCTTGTCCACAAATTAATATAAACGGCTTAATGCCTATTTTGGTGTGTTGGCGGGGTGGGTGACTAAAGCTCCCCACAGTGTGCTAGTTAGTACGGGTGGTGGTGTGTAGGATGGAAATTAGGTTTGGTTTGGGAATTGCATATCATATTCATATTATATATGTTATTATTGTATTATAATTGTAAATGGGCTTTGGCCCAATAAATGCTTAATTGGATTTTGGGTGATGGACAATGGTAAGTGGGTTACACACTCGAGTTCTAGTAACTCACCCCGTTTTCCTTACCCTTACGAGGTAATGATCGATGACGGAGACTTGGGCAAAGTGGGCGACTCAGTGGAGGCCATACTATGAATAATTGGTTATTTAAATTCCGGATTTCTTTTAAGTACTTTTAATTATTTTGCTATTTTAAGTTAAATTGTAATAAGGACTCTGGATAAATTTTAATGTTGTTTAATGTTTGATGGATTTTATAATTTGCTTAAAATACTTCAAGTGGGATTTTTCTAAAAATTTAAATAAATGTTTTTCTCAAATGGATATGCAAAAAGGGTTTCATAATAACTTTCTTAAATAATTTAACTCGGAAAATTTTCTCTTAATAATGTTTTTCCAAATTTTATTTTCAAACTCTTTTAAATCTTCTCGAAATATTGATTAAATTTTTCTAAGTTTTAATTTATAAATTCTTACTTCTCAAATTGTATGATTTATCAATTAACCTTAGTTTTCAATAAACTCCACGTCAAATTTTTTTGAAATTCTGTTTTAATTAAATTTTCTTTAAAGGGCTAGATGTACATTTATTTCGTGTGACATTCCAAATCTGGCCTTAACGCATAGATCGGGTTTGGGGTGTTACATTTTATGGTATCAGAGCCCAGTTTCAAAACTCGATTGTGGTTTGGGTTCTAAAACATTTTTGTTCAAAACTGTTTTGAATTATAGAACGTATGTTTTAAAGGTAGTATGGCACCACGGGTATCCGGCACCAAGTCAAGTAAGTATGTTATTGTATGATTATGATTGTTATGATATGACTATAGGAACACTCTAGAACTTTTTATTTTAGGTGTTGAAACTATAGAGATTGAGACTATAGGATACATTTACAAAAACGACTTTACTTCTTATACCTCATAAGAAATTGTTTAATAAATATCGTAATAGTATTCTGATTCATAAGACTTGTAATTAGATTGAATCGGAATAGTCAATATGAGCGCTAGAGGACGTGGACGTGGTAGACGTGGCCGTGGTAGAGGCCGAGGTGCTAGGGTTGCGTCTGAAGCATCGGGACATATGCCAGAAATGGACACACCTGCATCACCCGGGACTGAAACTGGATCACATGATCGTATGAGGGAGGACATTGCTTTGTCCCAAGAAATGTTGCGAGTCTTAGAAAGGGTTGCTGGGGCTAGAACTGGGCCAGCAGCTCGTGGATCAATTTCAGAACGACTTAGATCGAGCGGTCCTGATGTTTTTAGGAGTGTCTCGGGTGTAGCCCCAAGTGTAGTGGAGTACTGGCTCGAGGCTGTGGAGCGGATCATGGATGATCTGGAATGTACCGCCGAGCAGAAACTAAAAGGAGCTGTGTCATTGTTGAGAGACGAGGCGTATCAATGGTGGCTTACTATTCGGGAAGGCACTCAGGCCGATCTGGTTACTTGGGATTTCTTCAAAACTTCATTTCAAGGAAAGTATGTTAGGGCTAGCTATGTGGATGCCCGAAGGAAGGAATTCCTTAATCTGGTTCAATGAAATAAGACGGTGGCAGCTTACGAAGCAGAATTTCTACGTTTGAGTCGTTATGCTCGGGCTATAGTGCCAACTGACTATGAACGCTGCGTGTGTTTTGAAGATGGGTTGAGTGATGAGTTGCGGGTATTGATAGCCCCATAACAAGAAAGGAATCTTGCCACACTGGTGGAGAAAGCGAAGACAGCCGAAGAGGCTAAGCACTCGGAGCGGCAAAACCGAGAAAGAGATAGAGGCAAGAGCAAGAGGAACTTTAAGTACGCGGGTCCTACAAAAAGGTTTTAGAAGAGGTCCAGGAATGATGAGCCAGCTCAAGCTAGAGCAGCTGCTGCTACCAACCAGATACAACCATGTGCTGACTGTGGAAGACGACACCCTGGTGAATGCTGGAAGAAAACCGGTGGTTGTTTTAAATGTGGTTCTAAGGACCATCAGATTAAGAATTGTCCTCAACGGACTGCTTCGACTCAGGAAGCTCGTAACCATGATGCACAGCCAGTTAGAGGCGCTCAGCAGCCACAGAGGGGTCGTGGACCAGGACGAGATGGTAGCGGTGCAGGTCGAGGTCAAGGTGCACCGAGTAGAGGTAATGGCTTTAGGGGTAACGTAGAGGTGAGGCAGCCAGGGTTAGTTTATGCGGTCAGACGCCGAGAGGATGACGATGCACCTGATGTGATAACCGGTACATTTTTCATCTCTGATGTACCTGTTACTGCTTTGATAGATATCAGATCTACCCATTCGTATGTTGCTAGTGCTGGAAACCTGAACATTAGATCTGAGATTTCTGATAGAGAGATGACGGTAATTAGTCCCTTAGGACAGTCTGTGATGGTGAATAGATTGTTTAGAGACGTGCCCTTAGAAATTCAAGGAGAAATATTTTTTGGCGGATTTGATGGAATTGCCTTTCAGTGAGTTCGACCATATTTTGGGCATGGACTGGTTGGTGAAACACCGTGCGAACTTGGATTGTGCTGCAAAGCGGATGACGATAAGAACTTCAGAAGATAAAGAAGTGGTGATGATAGGTGAAAGGAGAAATTATCTATCGAATGTGGTCTCTGCTTTAAAGGCAGAAAAGTTGGTGCGAAAAGGGTGTGGAGCCTTCCTTGCCTTCATTAGCGCGTTGGATGCCAAAGAAGTATCAGTAGAAGGTGTTAGAACGGTGAAAGAGTTTTCAGACATCTTTCTCGAAGAACTTCCGGGTTTACCTCTAGACCGGGAAGTAGAGTTTGGCATTAAGCTTTTGCTCGGAACGGCTCTGGTGTCCATTGCTCCTTATAGGATGGCGCCGAAGGAGTTAGCGGAGCTTAAAGCTCAAATTCAGGAGTTTTTGGATCGGGGATTCACTCGACCGAGTGTGTCACCGTGGGGTGCACCGGTCTTGTTCGTCAAGAAGAAGGATGGGTCAATGCGTATGTGCATCGATTATAGGCAGTTGAATAAGTTGACGATCAAGAATGGGTATCCGTTGCCGAGAATCGATGATCTGTTTGACCAGTTGTGAGGAGCTTCGGTTTTCTTCAATATAGATTTGAGATCGGGTTATCACCAACTCAAGGTTAAGGAGGCGAATATTCATAAGACGGCGTTTCGAACTCGTTATGGTCACTATGAGTTCTTGGTGATGCCATTTGGTTTGACCAATGCACCAGCTACATTTATGGACATGATGAACCGGGTCTTCCAACCCTATTTAGATCGGTTCATGGTGGTGTTCATAGATGATATCTTGGTATACTCAAAGAATGAAGAAGAACATGATTCACATCTGCGAATAGTATTGCAAATATTGAGGGAAAAGCAGCTTTATGCCAAATTCAGTAAGTGTGAATTTTGGCTAAAGGAAGTGACTTTCTTAGGACATGTTGTGTCAGCCGAAGGAATCAGAGTTTATCCTAGGAAGGTAGAGGCTGTATTGGATTGGAAACCACCGAAGTCAGTGGCTGAGATTTGAAGTTTCCTAAGGTTGGCTGGTTATTATAGGCATTTTGTTGAGGGGTTTTCGTCGATTGCTGCACCCCTAACTAAGCTTTTGCGCAAGGGAGTACCATTTGTGTGGTCAGATCAGCAGTAAGAGAGCTTTGAGAAATTGAAGAAGATTCTGATGGAAGCGCCAGTTTTGATTCAACCTGAAGCTGGAAAAGAGTTTATTGTCTACTGCGATGCGTCACACACGGGCTTAGGATGTGTATTGATGCAAGGTGGGAAAGTGGTAGCTTATGCATCTCGTCAGTTAAGGCCGCACGAGGTGAATTATCCCACTCATGATTTGGAGTTGGCTGCGGTGGTGTTTGCTTTAAAGATTTGGAGACACTACCTGTACGGTGAGAAGTCGATCATTTATACGGACCATAAGAGTCTAAAGTACCTCCTTACCCAAAAGGAGTTGAACTTAAGACAGCGGAGGTGGATACAGTTGTTGAAGGATTACGACTTCTCAATCGAGTATCACCCCAGAAAGGCTAACGTGGTGGTAGACGCGTTGAGTCGTAAGGTGATATCGGAGTTGAGAGCGATGTTTGCTCATCTTAGTTTGTATGAATATGGTAGTCTGCTAGCCGAACTTCAGGTGAAGCCTATGTGGTTAGGATAGATTAAGGAAAAGCAGTCATCAGATGAAAAGCTGGGTCCCTTACTTCAGTAAGTGGAAGGTGGTGTGATAGGGGATTTTGGATTGAATAATGACAGAGTACTTTGTTTTCGCGGAAGAATCTGTATGCCCAAAGATTCGGAATTGAGACAAATGATTCTGCGTGAGGCGCATAGTAGCCCTTATGCTATGCACCCCGTGGGAAATAAAATGTATCGAGATCTCGGGAGTGTGGTGGCCGTGGTTGAAGCGAGAGGTTACTGAATTCGTGAGTAGGTGCCTGACATGTCAGCAAGTGAAGGCGGAACATCAATTGCCGTCGGG
Source organism: Gossypium sturtianum (assembly GCA_025698515.1). NCBI lineage: Eukaryota > Viridiplantae > Streptophyta > Magnoliopsida > Malvales > Malvaceae > Gossypium > Gossypium sturtianum. The sequence goes on from CM046943.1 coordinate 103,592,675, forward strand.
ATTGCTGCAACTGGTGAAGATTCCATTATGGAAATGGGAACGGATAACGATGGACTTTGTTAGTGGGTTACCCTTATCGCCTACTAAGAAAGATTCTGCATTTGGGTAATAGTGGATCGGTTGACGAAGACCCGCCCATTTCCTACTGTTAAATGACGGATTACTCATTGCGAAATTGTCCAAATTGTATGTAGCGGAGATCGTGATGTTACATGGAGTACCAAAGTGTCTATTATATCGGACGGGGACCCTAGGTTTACATCACGGTTTTGGAAAGCTTTACATGAAGCTTTGGGAACAAAGTTAAATTTCAGACGGCTTATCATCCTCGATCGGATGGTCATTGGAAAGAGTAATCCAGATTTTGGAAGACATGTTAAGGGGTTGTGTGATTGACTTAAGGGGTAGTTGGGAGGATTTCCTACCGTTGGCAGAATTTGCATATAACAATAGTTATCAATCCAAAGATCAGATGGCACCTTACGAGGCATTGTATGGTCGTAGGTGTCGTACTCCTACTTGTTGGACCGAATTGGGGAGCGGCGATTCATCGGGTCCCGAAATGATATCGAGACGGAGGAAAAGGTAAAGGTAATTCGGCACGCAGTTAAAGGAAGCTTCGGATAGACAAAAATCGTATGCGTATCTGAAGCGTAAGGATATTGAGTTTGCGGTGGGAGATCAAGTCTTTCTAAAGGTCTCACCTTGGAAGAAAATCTTCAGATTTGGAAGGAAAGGCAAGTTGAGCCCTAGATTCATCGGACCATACCGTGTATTGAAGCGTGTTGGGCCAGTGGCTTATCAGCTTGAGTTACCTCCGGAGTTAAGTCAGATACATAGTGTATTTCACATCTCAATGTTAAGGCGTTACCGATCTGATCCGTCTCATATAGTACCGGTAGAGGAAATTGAGATAAGGTCTGACTTGTCATTCGAGGAAGAGCCAGTGCAAATTTTAGATCGAGATGTTAAGGTGCTGAGAAGGAAGTCAGTACCGTTAGTCAAAGTTCTATGGCATAATCACGGAGCGGAGGAAGCTACGTGGGAGCCTGAGGACACGATTCGGAACCAACATCCTCACCTCTTTTAACCAGGTAAATTTCGAGGATGAAATTTTCTTTAAGGGGGTAGAATTGTAACATCCTAGAATTTGAATATTATATGTTGCATTATTTTGGTGCTGAGCTTGTTAGACTATCAATTGTGTGTGTTTAAGTAGTCCTGAGAAGGCTCGGGATTTATTTGGATCTAGTTAAAACTTTTGGCATTTAGCACTTTAAGGAAATAGAGTAAGTGACCTTAAAGCTTAAGGAAATAAATTGGTAAATAGCTAGCATAAGTGAGCTAGTAGTGAAGAGGAGATAGCGCCATATGTATTACCTTGAGGGAAGGAGTTCGAATCCCTTTATGTGCATTTGTGATTTTTTATTTTTGCTTTCCTTCCTTATAGTGTCGGCCAAGAACTAATTATGGTAAGTTGGACTTTTATTTTTATGGCAAGATGGCTAAAGGATTTAGGAAAGATTGAAGTTAAGGAAAGGAATCAAATGAAAATGGCATGTAAGGGGAACATGTGGCATAATTAAAGGAAAATGTTATGGAAAGGGATGGTTGGCAAAGTTTTTGAATTTTAGAGCATGTATGTGGACGGTTTTGGGGGCTATAGTGTGGTAGCCGAAATTTACTTAGTCTTTTGGTATGATTTTGGTGTTGTTAGGCCAAAAATCACTTTTGCAATTTGGTGTTTTCTCCCAATTCTTTCTTTTGCTTTGTGCCGAAATTGCTAGCCTTGGTGACCATATTTTTTTCTTCTTTCTTTTACTTTGGCAGAATTATCCTAGCACATTTGTGCATTTTCTCACTCTTTTGTTTGATCAAGATTTTCATCTCTTGTTTATCTCCCTCTTGATAGCCGAATCATCTATCAATCATCCAACCTCCCATCTTCTTTTTCTTTTAACCATTCCTTTAATTCTTTATCTTCTCAAAACTGACACCATCTTTTAATCACAAACTTTTGTTTGATCATTTCATATAGCTGAATATTAATTTATATTTTCTTTATAAACTGAACTCTCATTTCTTTTCTACCTTTCTTCTCATCCGTACTTACATTCAATCTTTGAGCAATCGGTAAGCGTTCATCCAACATTTTATCTTGTTTTCTTTCTCTTAGTGCCGAATATAAGTTTTGATTTGGGAGGATCATATGAACCGAAACCATCATATTATTATACTCTCTCAAAGAAGATCATTCTCTTCTTTGTAGTGGTATAGTGGAGTGCCAATTACTACAACATCGTTTAATCGACCTTAGCAATAGGAAGATCGTGAGAAACGGGAATCTCATTGTTCAAGGTAAGGAAGCTCTCTCATAGTCTTTTTCAAATACTCCCTTGTTATTGTATTAATCAGATTGAAAGATAATTTATCGACTATATGTTTTAGGTACGTAATCGCTCGAATTATTATCTTGCGATCATACAGATTTTTGTGGTAAGCCGACCTCACTTCTAAGATCTATCATTCATAAAAACGTAATATTAGTTTGGACTAATATTTTTTTTCAATGGAGGCAAGCAATATCGAATCAAAAGGGGTAGTGATTGGTGATCGAAAAAGGAGCGGGTTAGCGATCCCTACTCCTAAATTCAAACGAAGGGCTGTTTCGGCGATTCGAGACTTTCCACCGGGTTGTGGACCCTCATCCGGTGAGAAACAACTATTCGAGGTTGTTCGTAATTGTGAGGCATCAGCGATTTGGGATTATCCATCGGGTTGTGGACTGCCAACTGGGGAGAACCGGCAAATAGTAGTTTTTCGTGATTCTGAGGGTAAAAACCTAGACCGTTTATCTTAGAGTAGATTTACTATAAGTGTACATGATCTAATCGAGAGTTAAAAATATTTTTAGGTGTCGACGATCAGGAAAGTGTAGTGCTTACCGTAATCAGGTGTGTAATCTCACACCGTATTTCACGGGTTAGATAATTATATTGTGTTAATCGCTTGATTAAATCACATGTTAGTGAAATCGGGTAAAATGGCATAATTATCACTATGTTGGTAAAGACTATGAAATCGGTATTAAGACTGTGAAAATTACGAAATTGCCCTCAATGGGCCAAATCAATAAAGGTGATATTTGATATATGGCCCAATTGTGATATTGGTTATATGGGCCAATTGTGATATTTGATATAAGGCCCAATTGTGATATTTGATATATGGGCCAATTGTGATATTTGATATATGGGCCAATTGTGATATTTGCTATATGGGCCAAAATGAAATATTGGTTATATGGGCCAATTGTGATATTTGATATATGGGCCAATTGTGATATTTGCTATATGGGCCAAAATGAAATATTGGTTATATGGGCCAAATGTGATATTTGATATATGGGCCAATTGTGATATTTGATATATGGGCTAGATTGTGATAATTGTTATAATGGGCCTTATTGTTCGTAATAAATATTTGAATGAATTGTTGTAAATGAATATGCATTATATACATGGATTGCATGGGATGGGATATTGATGAAGAGAAGTTCTGGTAGCTTTGCTACAAAATTCTGGTGGCTCTGCCACAAATTTGAAAAATGGCAATGCCATGTAAACTCTGTGAATCTGGTGGCTTGTCCACAAATTAATATAAACGGCTTAATGCCTATTTTGGTGTGTTGGCGGGGTGGGTGACTAAAGCTCCCCACAAGTGTGCTGATTGGTACGGGTGGTGTGTAGCGAATGGAAATTAGGTTTTGTTTGGGAATTGCATATCATATTCATATTATATATGTTATTATTGTATTATAATTGTAAATGGGCTTGGGCCTAATAAATGCTTAATTGGATTTTGGCCCAGTGGACAATGGTTAGTGGGTTACACACTGAGTTCTAGTAACTCACCTGCTTTCCTTACCCTTCTCGTAATGATCAAGTGATTTGAGACTTGGGCCGTTGACGACTCAGTGGAGGCCATACTACGAATAATTGGTTATTTAAATTCTGGATTTCTTTTAAGTACTTTTAATTATTTTGCTATTTTAAGTTAAATTGTAATAAGGCCTCTGGATAAATTTTAATGTTGTTTAATGTTTGATGGATTTTATAATTTGCTTAAAATACTTCAAGTGGGATTTTTCTAAAAATTTAAATAAATGTTTTTCTCAAATGGATATGCAAAAAGGGTTTCATAATAACTTTCTTAAATAATTTAACTCGGAAAATTTTCTCTTAACAATGTTTTTCCAAATTTTATTTTCAAACTCTTTTAAATCTTCTCGAAATATTAATTAAATTTTTCTAAGTTTTAATTTATAAATTCTTACGTCTCAAATTGTATGATTTATCAATTAACCTTAGTTTTCAATAAACTCCACGTCAAATTTTTTTTGAAAATCTGTTTTAATTAAATTTTCTTTAAAGGGCTAGATGTACATTTATTTCGTGTGACATGCCAAATCTGGCCTTAACGCATAGACCGGGTTTGGGGTGTTACATCAATACTTTTATTCCTTAGCTCCTTGACTTCCTGAGCTAAAATCTTAACTGGTTCTTTACCATAAGTCATGTCGGGATGAATCTCTATCTCTGACGGGGTAATTACATGTGAAGGATCTGATCGGTAGCGTCTCAACATTGACACGTGAAACACATCATGTATCTTTTCTAACTCTGATGGCAGAGCCAATCTGTAAGCTACCGGTCCAACTTTCTCGGTAATCTCATATGGTCCAATAAAACGTGGACTCAACTTGCCTTTCTGGCTAAATCTGAGAACTTTTCTCCATGGTGACACTTTTAAGAAAACTTTATCTCCGACTTGATACTCCATCTGTTTTCTTTTTAAGTCCGAATAGGACTTCTATCTGTCTGATGCAGCTTTTAAACATTCTCGTATCACTTTCACTTTCTCTTCAGCTTCTCTAACCAAATAAACCCCATGAATTTCGTTTTCCTTGAGTTCAGTCCAAAATAAAGGCGTTCTGCACTTTCGCCCATATAGAGCCTCATAAGGCGCCATCTTTAAACTCGACTGAAAACTATTATTGTAGGCAAACTCTACCAATGGGAGAAACTTTTCCCAACTGCCTCGGAATTCAAGAATACAACATCTGAGCATATCCTCGAGTAATTGAATTAACCTCTCTGACTGACCGTCAGTTTGAGGATGAAAAGCGGTACTAAAGTTCAACTTTGTACCCAAAGCCTCTTATAACTTCTTCCAAAATTTGGATGTAAACCTCGGATCTCTATCCGAGATGATTGACAACGGAACACCGTGAAGCCTTACTATTTTTGAAATGTACAAGTTTGCCAACTTGTCTAGTGAGTAATCAACTCGAATAATTATAAAATGAGTTGACTTCGTAAGTCTATCAACTATAACCCATATGGAATATTTCTTGCTCAGAGATAATGGTAGACCCGTGACAAAATCCATAGTAATACGGTCCCATTTCCACTCTGGAACCAAAATGGGTTGAAGCAAACCCGAAGGTACTTGATGTTCAGCCTTTACTTGTTGACAAATAGAGCATTTGGAAACAAACTTTGAAATATCTTTCTTCATTCTCGGCCACCAATACTGTTGTTTCATGTCATTATACATATTGGTACCACCCGGATGTACAGACAAACATCCGTTATGGGCCTCACGTAAAATTCCCTGAATAAGCTCTTCCTTTCTCGGTACACAAACTCTATCTTTGAACATCAAACTTCCATTGGGACTAATCCGGAAATCAGACTCAACATCTGTCTCGCACTGAGCTCTCTTGACTTGCAATCCACTATATTCTTTTTGAGCTTCAATGATCTCTTGGAGGAAAGTTGATCTAGCTCTTAACTCGGCTAGAATAGAACCATCGTCGGATAAAGTCATCCGTGAATTCATTGCCCTTAATGCAAATAGGGATTTTCTACTCAAAGCGTCAGTGACCACATTCGCCTTCCCGGGATGGTAGTCAATGACCAATTCATAGTCTTTTATCAACTCTAACCATCTCTGCTGCCTTAAGTTCAACTCTTTCTGCGTCATCAAGTACTTCAAACTTTTGTGATCGGTGAAGATCCGACATCTCTCACCATATAGGTGGTGTCTCCATATCTTCAATGCGAAGACTATGGCAGCCAACTCTAGATCGTGGGTCGGATAATTTTTCTCATGTGGCTTCAACTGTCTTGAGGCATAAGCAATCACTTTGCCTTCTTGCATAAGTACACACCTAATCCATTTAAGGATGCATTGTTGTAAATCACAAATTCTTTCCCTGTCTCAGGTTGTACTAAAACTGGAGCTTCTATCAACATCGCTTTCAGTTTCTTGAAACTTTGTTGGCATCTTTCAGTCCACTCAAACTTCACATTTTTCTGTAATAATTTAGTCATCGGGGTTGCAATCATAGAAAACCCCTTGACGAATGGTCTGTAATAGCCGGCTAGGCCTAGAAAACTTCTAATCTCAGAGATATTCTTTGGTGGCTTCTAGTCCATAATAGCCGAAATCTTACTGGGGTCTACTCGAACTCCTTCTCCCGAGACAATATGTCCCCAAAATCCTACTTCCTTGAGCCAAAATTCACTTTTACTGTACTTGGCATATAATTGATTTCCTCGAAGAGTCTGGAAAACTGTCCGTAGGTGCTCAGCATGCTCATTCTTATCTCGAGAATAAATCAGTATGTCGTCAATGAAAACGACTACAAACTTGTCGAGGTATGGTCTAAAAATGCGGTTCATTAAGTCCATGAACACCGTAGGAGCATTGGTCAGGCCAAAAGGCATGACTAAAAATTCATGATGCCCATACCTTGTTCGAGAAACCATCTTGGACACATCTGATTCTCTTACTCTCAGCTGGTAGTACCCTGATCTCAAGTCTATTTTGGAGAACACAGTGGCTCCTTTCAATTGGTCAAACAAATCATCGATCCTAGGTAATGGGTACTTGTTCTTTACCGTCAATTTATTAAGCTGACGGTAATATATGCACAATCTCATGGTGGCATCCTTCTTTTTCACAAATAAAACCGGAGCACCCCATGGTGAACAACTTGATCTTGCAAAGCCTTTATCTGTTAATTCTTGTAACTGTAACTTTAACTCTTTCAACTCCATTGGGGCCATTCTATATGGAGTAATAGATATCGGTACAGTACCAAGAGCTAGCTCAATGCTGAACTCAACCTCTCTAACTGGTGGTAGTCCTAGTAATTCTTCGGGAAAAACATCCACGTACTCATATACTATCGGTACTGACTCAATCTTTAACTCTGTTTCTTTATCATTCATCACAAAGGCCAAATATGCCTCATACCCCTTTCTTATATATCTCTGTGCCCTCAGATTAGAAATCATTACCGGTAATTTACCTTGCTCATCTGATTCTACATGAAGAGTATCCCCATTCTCGCATCTCATCTCAATGTATTTCTTACCACAATTAACTATTACATCATGGGTGGTCAATAAGTCCATAACAAAAATGATGTCAAACTCATCAAATGGTAGCAACATAAGATTTGCTTTAAAATAATGACCTCTAATCATTAATGGACAATCTTTACATACTTCATCAACTAACACACTCTTGCCTAAAGGATTAGACACCTTAATCGTAAATTCTGTAGAATCTATAGGCATATTCATACTAGACACTAGTTTCATACAAATGTAAGAGTGTGTGGATCCGGGGTCTATTAAAGCAATAACTTTGATATCATAAAGAGAAAAGGTACCCGTAATAACATCAGGAGAAGATGCCTCTTCGCGAGCGTGAATGGCATAAGTCCTCGCAGGCACCCTACCCTCAGGTCTCGCAGCCTGCTCTCTAGGGTTACCTCTTCCACTTGCCCCACTTCCCGGGTTCCTCCGAGGTCTTCCTCCGACCACACTCTCGGATCTCGGGTTACGAAGTTCTTTCTTCTTTGTCGTCTCTGGACAATCTTTTATATAGTGGTCTTGGGAACCACATCTAAAACATGCATTTTAATGCGCTCGGCATTCTCCAAGATGACGTCGCCACATTGTGGACATTCAGTCTATCCGACCGGATGTTCCCCACACTAGCAAATCGAGGTCGCTCAGGCCTTACTTCCCGAACATCGCTTACTCTTATCCTTCCTTGAAAACCCAGTGGATGTAGCCGATCGGGTAGAGAAATCTCTTGACTTCTTGGATGAGGATTAGAAAGACTTATTCCACTGTCTCTTTTTAGAGTCACGAGACTCCATTTCAGACTTTAACTTCTCCTTTACTAGTTCGTCGGCTTTACAAGCCCTCTCTACTAGCACAATGAATTCCTTCAGTTCTAGAACAGCAACAAACAATTTGATGTCATCAATTAGCCCATCTTCAAATCTCTTGCTCATGATGGCCTCGGTGGATACACACTCTCGAGCGTATTTATCGAGTCACACAAACTTCGCTCAGAATCGATCCACAGACATCTTGCCTTGCTTCAGTTCTAAGAATTCCCTTTCTTTTCTGGTCCACAAACCTTTGACTGATATACTTTTTCTTGAAATCTTCTTGGAAAAATTCCCATGTGATCCTTTCTATCGGTACCATCGACACAAGGGTGTTCCACCATTGGTAAGCAGAATCTCTTAAAAGAGAGACTACACACTTCATGCATTCCTCGTGTGTGCATGACAACTCATTAAATACCACGATAGTATTTTCTATCCGTAACTCAAATTTTTTAGGATCATCATCTTTTCTAGCCTGAATTCTTCTACCCCATGTTTCCTAATCCTATCAACTGGAGGCTTCTCTCCTCTTACCACCTCTACTACTTGAGGGGCTACTGGGATAGTTTGAGGAATAGGTAGGGGTGGGGGGGTTATGATTCGGGTTCGCATTTAACGAACTCCATATACCATGTATTCATCATATGGAGGAAGGCTTCTCTAGCCTCTTCTCCTCCTTCTTGACTCACCATAGTGGGTCTATTCTCATGCTCGTTAAGACCGCCCGTCTTCGGCGGAGCCGGCGCTGCATTTTCACGTCATCCGCCACAAACTCTATCGAGATCCATTTACTAAATGTATAAACATAATTTAAGTCGTCCTGAGTCATCACACTATCATTATAAAAACATTCTTACGTATGGCATGTATAGCTAGACTCGTGATCGTGCTACGTTAGTCCTAGAATCGACTAAACCGTAGCTCTGATACCACTAAATGTAACACCCCATACCCGAGTCCAAACTAAGACTGGATACGAGACATTACCATGCTTGAACTCACTTAATCTTGTGCTTACAGACTATAAAATTTCGTTCTGAATTAAAAACTCTTCTTTCTTAATCAAATCAGACATTTCATGGGCCTACGAGGCCTTAAACACTTATCTAAAAACTTTCGGAACTTATTCAGAAACTTTTCTTTTGAGAAGTGGTCACACGCCAATGTTGTATGGGACACGCCCGTAAACCCCTAAAACATGCCCGTGTCTTTCACCCATGGTGGATACTGGCAAAATACACACGGCCTAGACACGCCCGTGGCCCTAAACCGTGCCTAAAACCCCAGCATTCTGCCAATGCCCCACGGCCAAGGCACACATCTGTGCTTACCACCCGTGGTGCACACTGACTACCTTAACACGGCCTAGAGTCTAAACACACACCCGTGTGACTGGTCCGTGGTCTATTCTAACTTAAGATACAATGTTGCAGGGTGCACATGGCCTAGACACACGCCCGTGTGTCCATATGTGTGGGTACTTAGAGGCTATTTACCAAGCCAATTGCCACCCTGAAATCAAGACCAAACTCAAGCTCAATTCAGCAACTCAAGTATTACATCTTTCATGAACAATACCACATGCTTCATTGATATTAATAACATACATACTTAGTAAACCTTGGCCAATCACTTAGCCCTTTACAAAAGAATAATAAACTTGATAGCCCATACTTTTGCCCTTTCTAAGACATATACTCAGAATGAAATGTTTCCTATACATGCCATACTTAATATAATTTCAACTTGGCTATACCAAAATTAGGATTGATAGTGTGCTTCGAGCTCCGACTTCAACGATCGACAAGTTAGCTTGGCGAGACTACAAAGAAAGAAAGAATAAAAGACGTACGCATTTAGCTTAGTAAGTTTGCATAATGCTCATAGCAACATACTTGCTTAATATAAACCATTTGACATAAACAATGGTATCATAAATTTCAGCTATAAAGCTTACTTACTCATACTTGATTCTTACATATCTCATGAAACTTACTAGTCTCATACTTGAGGGGTAAACAAGGTACCTGTATCACTTGATCACATTGATCAGCATATTTTAACATAATAATCATAATCTCTGATTCATCATTCATAACATGAATAATACTCATTTTCAACTTGATCAAAACTTTGCTTACTCAACTTTCTTATTATCTCATTTGAGCTTTACTCGTTTTCCCCGATGAATTTTTATGAATAACCGAGGATACTAAATCTCACTCCACATATAACTTGATGCCAAAGCCATATCCTAGATACGGTCTTACATGGAATATCTCATCTTGGGTTCAAGGCCATGTCTTGACATGGACTTATACGAAGTCTTTCTCGTGAGTTCCCTTGGGAACTTACCATTGCCATGTCTTGACATGGTCTTACTTGGTACCTTTATTCATGAACTGGTCAATGCCGAGCCTTGGCTTGGACTTACATGAAATCTTCCTTGTTACTCACCAATGCCATGCCTTGGCTTGGACTTACATGGGATCTCTATCTCTTGATAGCTTTTCAATGCCAAGACTAGTCTTGGACTTACATGACATCTTTGCTTGGAGACTCACCAATGCCATGCCTCGGCTTGGGCTTATATGGGTCTTCATCTCATAATAACTCTTCAATGCCAAGACTTGTCTTGGTCTTACATGATAACTTGTTTGATAGCCGATGCCATGCCTTGGCTTGGACTTATACGAACTTTCTCATTTCATGTGATAGATCGAGTATCCTAAGCTATTCATCTTCAATCGGGGCTTTCTCATGCTTGATCTCATTGATTACTTTGTTTAACATAACATTAAACATTTTCATAATAATATTGTACATTATACTAAGTAATTCAATGATATTAATCATAAAGCTTAGAAATCATACAAACTTACCTCGATATACAAAAATGTATGTAGATATGCAATTTAGTCCTCGACTTTATTCTTGCCTCAATTTTGATTCGGGCTTCATTTTTCTTGATCTATAATCACAAATAGATCATTTAATACTCACATTGATTAAAATGACTCTTAACACATACTTTGGCAAAATTACTATTTTGCCCTTATACTTTCTCATATTTGCACTTTTGCCCCAAGGCTCGTAAAATGAATCTCACTCAACTTTCTTAAACTTCATGCTTAGCTGATTCATTTTTTCTACTATAGCAATCATCAATTCCCACTATTTCTAATAGGTATGACCAATTCCATAACTTTTACAAACTAGTCCTTACTAGCATTTTTCATGAAATTCACTTAGAAAAAGATGTTTATCTAACATCAAACTCTCATAAACTTCCATAAAATATCATTTTACAAGCATGTCACTCTTGGGTAGATTTTTGAACATGCATCTTAGTTCATTTTGTAGCTAAAAATAGCTAATTCATAATACGAGAACTTTAAAAACACGAAGAATATTAAAAACGGGGCTAAGATGAACTTACTAGCAAGCTTGAAAAAAATGAAGAACCCTAGCTATGGAGTCTCCAAATTTTCGGCACAAGAGGAAGAAGATGAATGAAATTTTTATCATCTTTTTCCTATTTTAATCATTTATTAGACAAATAACCAAAATGCCCTTCTCTTTAAAAATTTCCCTTTTACTAACTCATGTCCATTTTTGTCCTAAACTTATAATTTGGGAAAATTGCTATTTAAGGACTCATAATTAATATTCTAAAGCTATTTCATACAAAAAACTTCTAGAAACTCATATTTTGCAACTTTTGCAATTTAGTCCTATTTGATCATTCCATGTCAATTTCACAAAATTTCTACATGGAACTTTAATACTATCATGAAAACATGCCATAAACCTTAAGAACTCAATTTACTAACTCAGATTTGTGGTCTCGCACCACTATTCTGACTAGGCCCTGAATCGGGATGTTGCAAAGAATAAATATTTCTTTTTTTATGGCCCTTGATACTCAATGGGAGCTTACCACACACCAAATAATTAACCAAATCTTCATACCAAGGAGTTACATCGATAGCAAATAACATCTCATCTGGGAATGTGTCGACAATTTGAAGTATTTTCCCCGTCTTCACTACCAACTTCCAATCTAGACAAATGATCAGCAACTTGATTCACTGACCCCTTGCGGTCTTTTATCTCAGTGTCAAATTCTTGCAATAATAAAATCCATCGTATCAGTCTTGGTTTGGCATCTTTTTTCTATCGCAACCCTGAATGATCAGTGAATACCGTAACTTTTTCACCGACAAGATAAGAACGAAACTTGTCGAAAGCAAAGACGACGGCTAGCAATTCTTTCTTTGTGGTTGTATAATTGAATTAAGTTTCTATAAGAGTTCTGCTGGCATAATAGATGGCGTGAAAAAATTTTCCTTTGCATTGTCCTAGCACTGCACCCACGGTGAAGACACTTGCATCGCACATAATTTTGAAAGGCTGAGACCAATCGGGTGCAACGATAATGGGTGCATTAACTAGCTACTTCTTTAACTGAATAAAGGCATCCAGACATGCCTCGTCAAAAAGGAATTTTTGATTCTGTTCCAACAATGAGTATAATAGTTTTGCATTTTTTGTAAAATCCCTAATAAACCGTCTGTAAAATCCAACATGTCCAAGAAAGCTATGGATACCTTTCACATTTTTCGGTGGGGGTAATTTCTTGATGATTTCCACCTTAGCTTTATCAACTTGAATACCCTGGTTAGAGATGCGATGGCCCAACACAATGCCTTCAGTTGCCATAAAATGACATTATTCCAAATTCAATACAAGATGAGTGTCCTCACATTGCTGCAGTACTTTATCCAAATTGTCAGCACAATGATCAAAATCATTCCCATAAACTAAAAAGTCATCCATAAAGACTTCTAAAGAGTTTTTGATCATATCTGAGAATATTGCCATCATACACCTTTGAAATGTGGCTGGTGCATTACAAAGACCGAAAGGCATACGGCAAAAAGTAAAAGTACAAAAGGGGCAGGTGAAAGTTGCTTTCTTCTGATCCTCTAGTGCAATAGCAATTTGGTTGTATCCATAATAGCTGTCTAGGAAGCAATCATAAGCTTTTCCAGCAAGCTGATCTAACATTTGGTCAATGAAGGGAAGTGGAAAATGATCCTTCCTTATGGCTGCATTTAATTTACGATAGTCTATACAAACTCGCCATCCTATGAGGATGCGTGTTGGTAGTAATTCATCTTTATCATTATGAACACCTATGATGCCACTTTTTTTTGGGACGCATTGCATTGGACTCACCCACTTGCTATCAGATATCGGGTAAATAATTCCTGCATCAAGCCATTTTATGATTTCTTTCTTTACCACTTCCTTCATCTTCTCGTTTAACCTTCTTTACAGTTCAATTGACTGATGGCTTTCATCTTCTAACATGATTTTGTGCATACAAAAAGAAGGACTAATACCTTGAATATCGGTAATACTCCAGGCAATAGCTCGTTCGTTCTGCTTGAGAATTTGAGTAAATTTCTTTTCTTGTGTTGCATCCAGTGTTGTGGAGACAATAACTGGAAGAGTATTGTGATCACCCAAGAAGATGTATTTAAGATGAGGAGGTAGTGGTTTCAATTCCAGAGTGAGAGCTTCTTCAATTGATGGTTTGAATATTGGAGTGGTTCTGTTGGTTACGTCTAAGGATTCAATTTGCCATCTATGCTTGACTTCAACAGTACTAGCTTCAACCATGCTATCATAATTGTCTATGGATTCAACTTCAGATGTCACTGCAATTTCTTCAGCAAGGACTGTGCTTTGGTTGTTTAATTTTTCCTCAATCAAATCTTTGAGAACATCGACAGTATGGCACTCTACTTTATCCTTGTGATAAAAAGACTCAAAAACACTAAAGGTAACTTGCTCGTCATCCAGTCGCATGGTGAGTTCTCCTTTATAAACATCAATGAGAGTTAGGCTAGTGGCTAAAAATGGTCATCCCAAGATCATGGGAACCTCCTTGTTTACTTCGCAGTCAAGTATGATAAAATCAGTCGAAAAAATAAATTTATCCACACGAACAAAAACATCTTTGATTTGCCCTTTAGGTTGAGCTAAAGATTGATGTACTAGTTGCAATGTCACTGAAGTGGGTTTCATGTGACCAATTCCCAACTTTCTAAATTTAGATAGTGGCATGAGGTTGATGCTAGCTTCCAAAGCGCATAAAGCTTTGACCAAATATTGATTGCCAATCGAACATGAAATGGTAAAGCTTTCAGGATCTTTTTATTTAGTGGGAAACTTGTTTGTCAAGACAACACTACAGCCTTTTATGAGTGCAATAGTTTCAACATTAGTTAGTTTTTTTCTTTTGGACAAGAGGTTTTTCATAAATTTCCCATAACTCAGAATTTGCACCAAAGCATCACTAAAGGAATGTTGATCTGCAGTTCTTTCAGTGTATCCAGAAACTACTTATACTATTTATCATTTTCATTCCTCTTGATTCTTTGTGGAAAAGGTACAGGTGGAAGGATATACGGTTGCGGCAATAATTTTTTCTGCGTCCACAATTTTGAGGGTTGAATATAAGGCATATGAGCTACAGTTTATGGTACTTCTTTGTCTGGTACATCAATAAGATCTTCAGAATCAACCTTCCCATCAGGGCTTATGTTACCAATATCTGGGGATGCTATAGTAGATTCGATAACCAGCTCACCAGTTTGTTTACCACTCTTAAGACTGATAGCTTTACAGTGCTCTTTCCCCCTCTGGCTAGGGTTTTCTGTGTCACTAGGTAAGGAGCCTTGTGGTCAAGTATTCAAATTTGAACAAGCTGTCCCAATTGTGTCTCCAATTCTCGAATGAAAGATGAATTTCATTGAACAATAGCTTCTGTGTGAGTAATATGCTCCCTCATTAACGCCTCAAAAGTAGTTAATGGGTCAGAAGTAGAAGTGTGTGTATACTGTTGTTGTCGCTGTCCTTCGGTATTCTGATTTGTCATCGAAGAATGTTGTGGTTGCATCTAATTTTGATGTGATTGTGTCAAACCTTGTTGTTGATGCCTCTGAGGATGCTGACTGTAGTTCTACTGTTGTTGAGTATAATTCCCTTGTCGTGGATTATAATTGCTCTGAGTAGATGCATTCCCATATCTGAATTTCACAACATTTTATCCAACATTCTGAGTTCCCAAAAATTGTTGGTTGTTGCAGAGTTTTTGGAAGAGTTGCCATAAGAATTATGGAAAATATTATTGACATAAGAGACATTTTCTGCATGTTGTGGATAATCTACATAACTATGGTTGTCACCACAAATTTCACAGCAAAAGGTAGGAATATCCAATTGTTGAGCAACCTCTATAGGTGCAACGTCACTCGTCCCTTGCATATTTTTAATCGTGTTTGTGAGTGAAGAGACTTGGGCACTTAGCGTGAATATTGCATCCAATTCAATAACTCCTGGAGTAGTTTTTGCTTGTGCAGCTCTAGAGATGGGATATTGGTAATCATTTTAAGCAATTCTCTCAAGCATTATTGTAAGTACAATCGAGCAGTGGTCCATTGGCTGATATGTCGACAAGGTTCCTTGTATGTGAATTTAGACCATTATAAAAAAAATCTCAATTTGTGTTTCTGGTTGAATGCCATGCATGGGACAACGTTGAAGCAAAAACTTATAGCGTTCCCATGTGGTGTGAAGATTTTCATCATCCAGCTAATGGCAAGCAGTAATATCGTTTTGAAGACAAGCAATCATTGTTAGTAGGTTAAATTGCAACACAAACTGCGTCACGAGAGCATTCCAAGAAGTAATTGATCTAGTAGGTAGCCCAAAAAACTAAGTGTGAGCTCTCCCTTGTAAGGAATGGGGAAATAATTGCATCCTTAAGGCATCATTAAGAACGCCTTGTTGACTAAAGGAAGCACATATTAATAAAAAGGATTTAAGATGTTCTCTCACATCTTCATATGATAGTCCAGCATATTGGCCATTGGAGTTCATCATTTGAAACATCACTGGCTTGAGTTCAAAGTTCCCAGCTTGAATTGCTGGTCTAACAACTCCTGGTTTTAGATAATCCAGAATAGGTACTACACAATCTCGTATGGGTCTATTGTGGATGTAAGCATTTAGTGGCAACAATAGGTTATGAACGTTTTGCTGTTGTATCGGGGGTATGGCTGCATTGTCCCCTGGTAAATCCATATTTCTTTATTCTCGAAGTCTTCTCCGAATAGTTCTTTCAATTTCTGTATGAAACTCAGCAAGAAAATCCAAATTGCTTCGGATCATAAAACACTTAAGATGAAATTGAAAAATAGCAACAAAAAGAAAACAAGTTAGTGAATACTAAATAATATATAAGGAAAACAAAGTACAAAGACACACAAGAACAAAAATAAACATAAAAAAATCGCCATCCCCAGCAATGGCGCCAAAAACTTGACCGGCTGTAAACGTTACAGCAATAATGTGCAAGCGTACATTGTCGATGCAAGTATAATAGATAGATGTGAGTCTATAGAATATCGATCCTACAAGGATGGTTGTCTTTTGTCTATTAATGTCGTTGCAATAACTAGATAGAAACGAGGTAAATTGTGAGTATAGTTGTCGAAGCAATAACTCGAAAACAATAAGATAAAGTATGCTATGGATAAACTGGGACTAAATTTCTCACCTTCCGATGATGGCAATAAGGCACTATAAAGAACAAGTGGACTAAATTCCTTTAATCCTTACTCAACTTCCACTGAAATGCTTATTAGCTCAAACTGTCACTACACCTTCCAGTGTTAGTAACTGCAATAACACTTCCGTGTTTAGAACATTCAAACCCCCAATATTAAACAAAAAAAAAGATTTAACAAGATAACACTTAACAAAGCTGTAACAGCCCGTTTTTAGTCAAACCGGAACAGTGGTTTTGGGACAACAAATCTGAAGTCAAAATGTAACACACCTAATCTGTATCTGTCGTCAGAACAGGGTTACAGGGTATTATCGAGACTTACAGAATAATTACAGATAAATCGAGTTGAAAATACTATTCATATGCAACATCAATCATATTATTCCTTAAATGGACCCTCGAAGCCCAATAATAACGGTGGGATCAATTCGGGACCAAATCAGGATTTCATAAAAAAATTTGCAAAATTCTAAAATTTTCCTTATATACAGTTCCCACACGCCCGTGTGGTCTAGGGACACACCCGTGTGACTACACACGCCCATGTAACTCTCTAACTTATAAGGCATGAAGTAATTAAAGTCACACGGCCAAGTCACACACCCGTGTGCTAGGCCGTGTGGCGAATTTTTTTCGAATTTTAGGTGTAGTTTTCACATGGCTGTGTAACACGCCCGTGTCTCTGCCCATGTGCCTAATTCTGAGCATTATGTTTCTCATTTTTAAGATGCAGGGGACACACGGCCAGGTCACACGCCTATGACACATGCCCGTGTGTCTACCCGTGTGGACAAAATAAAGCCATTTTCCTAGCTTCATTTTCTCTCCCAATTATTGCCAATAACCTACATCAACACTTTTATTCATATACCAGCCAATTCAAGCATTAAAACCAAGCCAATTCTAGTAACTAGCATGGTATATTGTCACATACAATTCATTATTATAATTTTATTTATAAGGAACATACACCTTAAGCATAATCCAATCAACCAACTTAGCACATAGGAATTTAATCATGCAATAACTTTATAAACATACTAAGTAAAACATCACTAGCCATTCCAATGGCTAGACTACAAAACATCACTTACAAGCCATCATTTGGCCAAATGAGCCTATACATGCCATTATACCAAAATGATATTTCTATTAATACCAAAATGAGATAGTGGATAGTGTGTTGATGCTCCGATCGACCTCCAACCTTCGCGAGCTTTCGAGCACTATAAAACAAAGAAAATTAAACGGGGTAAGCATTTTCATGCTTAGTAAGTTCGTATAACGGGAATTAAACTTACCGGTTATATTTATTCATACAATCATACATAACCATACCATCCAAAATTTTTAGGTAAATTTACCTAAACATATACACTTAATCAAACAAGTTAGTCACATATCATCATATAAATATCAAGAAAGCATAGATGAGCTCATCGCGTTATAAACTTCTATTTAGTTTCACCTTTTCGTATTTCATGAATCTTTCCCGTTGAACTATTGAAATTTCGATGGACATTCGAGTAGTATACACAAAGTATACATATCAACTATCTGTCAATTCATGTTCAAAAGTACCCATTTAGCACATGATCATATAGCACACTTCAAGCCACATATTTTATAACAGGATTACCCGTCCAGGCTAAATCTTTTCTGTAGCATATGCTCTAAAGAGCTTGATTTGGATTACCCATCCGGGCTAAATCCTATTTGCAACATATGCAGTATTATACTCTTTTCTAGAAATCACCTTATTCAATCAAATTTCAACATTTAACCGGGACATAGCATTTTATCATCAGTTTCCAATTTGTGGTCATTTCATAATGTATACCTTCACATACATATCAACACTCATACAATTCAATTCAAGGACATTAACATACATATTTAGGTTACACGAACTTACCTTGACAATTGTTCGTATTTGAATTTCAACTAATCCGAAACATTTTGTTTCCCTCGATCTAGTTCGGTAGTTGGTCTTTTCGGGTCTATATAAAATAATTTAACTATCAATTTATAACATTTCATATACATTTGCATTCAATTACATCCTAGGCAAAATTACCATTTTACCCCTATACTTTTCATAAATTCCAATTTCGTCCCTAGGCTCGGAAAATGAAATTCATGAAATTTAACCCTCTTTCCAAGTCTATTTGAAATTTATATATTACATTTACAGCACATACATTTCACAAGTTTCAGAATTTTCCATGGGTTTTACCACTTTTTCATTTTAGTCCATAAATAAAGTTTTCATCAAAAATTGCTTTGTAAAAGTTGTTTATCTATGAATAACTTTTCATTTTCTACCATAAGTTTCTAATTTTCAGCATATTCATCCATGACCCAAATTCCATACCTTGATAACTTTTCAAATAAATCCCCTAAATAGAAATATTAGACTATCCCGATTCCAAAAATATAAAATTTACTAAAAACGAGACTTGAATTCATACCTTTTTAAGCTTAAATAGTTGTCTTCCTCTCTCCTAAGGTTTCCATAAAAATTTTGGGGAAGATGATATGAAAATAGATGATTTTTTTCTTTTTAATTAATTATCAACTATTAATTTTATTGATTTCCAATTTAGCCCCTACCCTTTTCTAAATTTTCCATAGACGAGTCATTAAAATATCAACTATCTTTTCTTCAATTGTCTAATTACCATATAAGGACCTTAAGTTTTAAATTCTATGGCTATTTAATACTTATAACTATTAGAAGGCAACTTTTGCTTTTTATGCAGTGTAGTCCTTTCCCTAATTTTGTTTTTTGCTCGTATCAAATTTTTCATATGACCTTCTTATAATAATGCAAATCATAAAATAATATTAAAATAAATTTTGTTTTTTGCTCGAATTTATGGTCTTGAAACCACTGTTCCGATCTCACCGAAATTGGGCTGTTATACAAAATATTTACTTATTATTGTTTTAATGTTTACAGCATTATTGAATGATTGTGTGAAAGTTTCGTTTAGAAATTTTATCATTTGATTAGTTAATTTGATAAAAAGGACTAAATCGCGTAAAGTGCAAAAGTGCTGTTCTAATAGTTATAGGTATCTATTAGCTATGGATTATAAAAGTTAAGGTCCTTATGTGATTATTAGCCCATTTTTAGTGATAGTGGGTGATAGTGGTTTGGTATTTGTGTGATTATTAAATTTTATAAAGGTTATTTTAGTAAAATGGTAATTAAAGTTATAATAATTATAATAAAACCAAAATTTTTGTTCATGTTCTTGCTATTGTCGAAAATTCAAGAACAAAAACACCATTTTAGGGCTTTGAACATTTGGTAACTTCTCCTTGAGCTTGTAAGTCCGTTTTTGTCCCGTTTTTAATTATTTCTCTGTTTTCTTAGTCTAGTTAGCCCAGGGACTAATTTGCAAAACTATTAAGGATTTTGAATGTTGCCATTTATGAGTACATGTTTGTTTTGATGTTTGATGATAGATTATGAGAATTATACAAGTTTTGTTAAGTGATTTTTAGTGAAAATGCAAATTAGGGATTAAATTGTGAAATGTGTAAATTTAGTGGTTAAAATGTGAAATAAATGTAAAATGTGGGCTGCTAGGGGTATAATGGTAATTCAGCTAGCATGGGTTCATATTGAATTTCATGAATTTGTGATTTTATGAAATAAGGACTAAATTGTAAAAGTTGTGAAACATTAGGGGCAAATGTGTAAAATTTCCTTAATGAGGGTTTTGGACTAAATTGAAAAGAGAGATAATTAAATAATTTAATTTTGATTACATATAGATCAAGAACAGCGAAACTCAGATTTATATCGAGGGAAAAATAAAGTTTTCAACTAATCGACTCGTATCGTCGTTTTTACATCTGAGGTAAGTTCGTATGTAATAAGCATTATTGTAATTATTCTTTAAATGCTTTGATTTTGTGTAAATTGTGTGCACGAGACTACAGTCATGTTTGACGACGATTCTGCTATATATGGCACTTAGTGTGCGAGATCGAGATAGCTCCGGCTACGCATGGCACTTAGTGTGCGAGATCAAGATAGCTTCGGCTATTATGGCACTTAGTGTGTGAGATCAAGATAGCTTTGGCTATGAATGGCACTTTGGGTGTGAGATTAAAATAGCTTCGGCTATGTATTGGCACTTAGTAAGCAAGATTTCGAGTATTTGACATGTAACGCCCCGAATTTGGGCCTAGAAGGAATGGGCCTTGGGCGTGGGATCAGCTAGGAGACTACACATAAAATATTTATGTGCGCAAGAAAATGACACAAGTTGCTTGTTTGCTTTAATGGCTAAGTGATTTGGGAGTGTCTGAGAAGTCCTAGGTTTAAGCCCTGGCTTTTGCAAATTTTTTGTTTTCTCTTAAGTGGACCTTGGTATTAGCATGTATGTAACATCCTGAATTAATGGGCCCATGCGTTTAGTGTGGGGATATGTTTATTGTGTTAATTTAAGTGTTAGGGGTCCATATTGGGCTCAGGATGGGGTCGAGGCCTTGATTAAATTTTCTGATGGGACACTAAAGGGTTTAAAAGATAGTATCTGTGGTTTAAACTACAAAGTGGGCTTGTGGCTCAGTAACAAGTGGCGCTGCAAAGGAGTTATAAGGTGGCGCCATTAGCAGTTGAAGAGGCCCAAGTTTTGGCCGTAAGGTGCCCATGTCTTTGGGCCATTTTCAGCACTTAAAAGGGGAGCAAGAGGGACGGCAATGAGGCTTAAAATTTGGAGGGATTTAGTGACTTGGATAATGGGGATAAGGTACTGATAAAATAGGGGGGAAGTGGTGTTATCTAGGTCTCTTCTGGGGGAGTGAATGGATTAAGATAGAGGAGAAAAGATAGGAGCTATCTATTGAGTACAGTGATGGCTGAATTTCCATCTCTTGGAAGGGGGAAGAAATCGGTTTCCACATGCCATAAGGGTGCCGGAATTTCCCCTACTATTTGATTATTTGTTAGTTATCAGGAAGGGCACTATCAGTTTTTGATAGGTAAGTGCCAAAATTTTCTATAAATAGGGGGGATATCTCTTCAATTCCGGCATTTTGAACCCTATTCTTTTAAAGCTTTTCTCTCATTCTCTATGCCGAAACCCTCAGCCATTCTATGCAATCTTTCCTTTTGATTCTTTCAGAAGCCGAAACCTCTCACTTCACACTCTTTTCCATTCTTTTCCTCTTGTGCCGATTTCTCCATAAAGCCGAAATTGTTTAGAAGTAGCTGAAATCTTCTGTAGAGGTGAGTATCGACTTATGCTAGTATTTTTGCAGCCTTTTTTGGCTTTTGAAGCCAAAGCTGAATGGCTAGTTGGTAGTTAGGGCCATCCTTAGTTTGACGTTTTCTCTGATCTTGTGTTCTTTCTCTTTGGCGGCATTCCGAGATTTGAAAGAGATCTAATCGTCTAGGTTTCTAAGCCAGAAATCGGTAGCATACGAATCATATTATTTTTGAGATTTCAAGGTAAGGTTTTTGGTTCTCCTTAAGTTGATCAATCGATTTCTTTTCATTATTCGTGTCTTAACCTAATGGTTTGTTAAGCAATCATCGTAGTACCTTCTGACCAAGATCACTCATGGACTCGAATGTCAGCAAATCAAAGGAAGGAGTTGGATCTGTAGTCCCAGCCCCAAAGTTCAAGAAACGCGCGGTGTCTGCTGTTCGAGATTGGCTACCGGGCTGTGGACCGGCTTCTGAACAACACCTTAGGCAAATAGCGGTTGTGTCGGCTACGGATAGCGTCAACATAGAAAGTGTTGTCTTAACTGTAATCAGGTGTGTAGATCTCTATCACACTACTTAACCTGTATATATACATATGTTATGGGCTAAAAGTCGGAAAAATAGGCTGTATGAACAGTCGTGTTACCCAAAAAGGGTAGGCAATGGATGCCAGGTACGTGATCATAGAAACTTCTCTATGTGTATCGATGAATGTGCTAGATTGTAAATCCTTAAGTGGTATATTGTTTGATTTTGCATGAATGTACGCATGGGATGGGATTAATATGACTAAGGGGGAAGAGCATGATAATAGGTCACTTGGTGATCGATGGTTAAACCACGAATTGAAATGTTAGGTCACAATAGTGATCGATGGCTAAACCACGTTAAATTCATTCCTGATTATTAGGAATAGGCAGCATGTCTGTCGATGTGGTGTGTAGCGGTTAGTGGGTTGATTGTAGAAATCCACAAGGTGTGATGGTTGGTACGGGCTGGTGTGTAGAGGATGGATTTCTAGGCTGGGATGGGCCATGTAGCATACATATGTTTTGTTGCCATTGTGTATGGGCCAAGGCCCATAATGTGTTTGTGAGCCTCAAGCCTTTTATGTGTTTTCGGGATTTGCACACTGAGTCTTGGTGACTCACGCTTTTATTTTTCCCTGACTTTTCAGATGAGCAGTAGATCGTGGACATGGGAGTCGAGGCAGACTTGAGGGGCCATCAAGTTTTATTTTATTTATTTTCATGAAATATTTTGGGTTTTCTTTAAGTTTTAATTTTGGAACTATTTATTTAATAAGGCCCTATGGTTTAGGTTATCGCTTTATATTTGACAGTGTTTACAGTTTATAAATTTATGTTCAAGGACTTAAGACGTAAAAAGTAATAAAATGGGTTTTCCAAACATGTTCAAAGAAAAAGAAAAAGGTTTTCATCAAATATCTTATTTTTAACAAGTGCCTAAATAACGAAACTGAGATTTCCCAAAACCATCAAGGCAAAGTTTTTAACAATAAACCCCGTAGCATACCAGATCTGGTCGTAGCGTTTGGGCCGAGTTTGGGGTGTTACATTTTGGTATCAGAGCCCAGTTACAAAACTCGGGCTGTGAAATGGGTCCAGTAGTAGTTTATAAATTGGTAAAATGTTGTGGTTGAGATATGGCCTTCGAGTCTACCGGCACCCGATCCACGCAGGTAAGTATTCTAACTCTTGATGTGATATGCATGTTGGGTTGATGAGCTTCATGTACGTAGACTAGTATGATAAGAATTAATGGACTTTAGGCCTAGTTTAAACAATTCTTTAAATTCATAAAACTTAATCTAACTAAACATGTCCGTAAACCAGTCGCTGGGTTAGGGTGTGGCAATAGGCATGCGCATGTCTATGATTGGTATTTAAGCGGTCCTAGTGACTCACCTCCTCTTCGCTGGAATCCTACCTGGTGCATAGTGACTGTTCACTTTAGCCACGAGGATTTGTTGACGGGCCAAAATTTATAATTAAAACCCAAAAGGGACCAGCCACCCTATTTTGCAAAATTACTAAAAATACCCCTAGTTTTGTAAAATTTCTGAAATACCCTTGATTTGTGAAAATTTCCCAAAATACCCCAAATTTGTAAAATTACCAAAATCTGTGAAATTACCGAAAAACCCCCGGTTGGCAAAAATACCAAAAATACCCATATTTTGTAAATTTACCCGAAAACCCCTAGATCTACAAAAGGTACCCGGTTTGCCAAAATTAAATCTCTCAAAATACCCTTGCTTTGCAAAAAAAATATATCAAAATATCTCTATTTCAAAAAATCACCAAGGTACCCTATTTTGTGTAATAACGAAAAATACCCTGTAGGAAAGAATTACGAAAATACCCCTGGGTAGTGAAATGACGAAAATACCCTTATGTGATGAATGTGGGTTCATGGAGTGAAATGAAGAAAATACCCTTATGTGATGAATGTGGGTTCACGGATGCTACTTGTATGTTGATTTATGATGGTTGAATGTATGTGGAACTAGGAGATATAAACTTGTAACTAAAACCCGTAGAGATAATTTTGAATTCGAAAGAACTACTCTTAAAACTACTGTCCATAAGATTATTTGTGGTTAATCAGTGGAAGAAATTAACAATTCATAAAATTTCTAATCAGATAAACGCGAATAGGTAGAATGAGTACAATGGGTCATGGACGTCCTGCGCGTGGCCGTGGTAGGGTAGGATGGTCGTGGTTCAACCAATGAGGGATCCGTTATGGGTCCGGAAACGAGATGCCGCATCACCACCGATTGCGGAGGGAATTTTTGGACCAGACGGCCAGAGATGACGCGGTGTCCCAGGCAATGTTAAGGGTTTTAGAGAGGGTTGCTGGGGCAGGCGTGGGCACAGGAGCCCGGAAATCTGTGTCGGAGCGACTTAAAGCTAATGGGGCAGAAGTTTTTAGGGGAATTTCTGGAATAGCCCCGAAAGCATTGCTCTTGGTTGGAGGCGGTTGGGCGTATAATGGATGATCCGGATTTCACGGAAGAGGAAAAAGCGAAAGGGTTGTATCTATCTCTGCGGGGACGAAACTTATCAATGGTGGCTTACGGTTAAGGATGGTACGATGGCTGACCGTATCACCTGGGATTTCTTCAAAACGGCGTTTCAGAGTAAATACATTGGGACAAGTTATGTGGATGCGCAGCGTAGAGCATTTCTGAATTTGGTGCAAGGAAGTAGGTCGGTGGCTGCGTATGAAGCGGAATTCTTACACCTTTGTCGTTATGCTTGAGGAATGGTGGTCACATACCATGAACGTTGTGTTCGATTTGAAGATGGTCTGAGGGATGATTTGCGTGTATTGATAGCTCCACAGCGGGAGAGGGAATGTTGTGCTTGTGGAAAAAGCTAAGATAGCTGAGGAGGTGAAGCGGACAGAGAAACTAAATCGGGATAGAGATAGGGGTGGAAGTAAGAGGAATTTTGGATCGTCAGGGGCAGCTGGGCGTACTCAGAAAAGGCCTAGGTCGACGGCCGAGGGCGAAAGAGAGACTCACTGCTGTTGGTCAGACACAGAAGTGTGTTCGATGTGGTAAATTCTATGTAGGCGAGTGTTGGACAGGCAGTGGGAAGTGCTTTAGGTGTGGATCTACGGACCACCAAGTTAGAAACTATCCGCAGCAACAGAGCAGTGAAGGGCCCACGGGCCAAGGGAATGCACATCCAGGAAGAGGTGGTCAGTAGCCACAGAGAGGTCGTGGTCCAGCCAGAGGTGGTAACGGTTTCGGTCGGGGCCGTAGAGCACCAGGCCAAGGGGCAGGAAATACTAAGGTGAGACAGCCGGGGTTAGTCTATGCTGCCAGACATCGAGAGGAGCCGGACGCACCGGATGTTATAACCGATGCGTTTTTAATTTTTGGTTTACCTTACACTGCCTTGATTGATATTGGTTCGACGCACTCTTATGTTGCTAGTGCTATAGCGGGAACTTTGAACTTAGATTATGAGACCTCTTCTAGGGAGATGACTGTAGTGAGCCCTTTAGGAAAAACTGTAGTGGTGAACAAATTGTATAATGATGTACCCCTGGAAGTTTAAGAGGTAGCTTTTTGAGCTGATCTGATGGAACTGCCGTTTGGGGAGTTCAATTTGATCTTAGGAATGGATTGGTTAGTGAAGTATCAAGCGAATTTGGACTGTGCAGCCAAGTGTATGGTGTTAAAGACTCCCGATGGCGGTGAAATGTTGGTGATAGGTGAAAAGGGGAACTGTTTGTCAAATGTGGTGTCTGCCTTAAGGGCGGAAAGGATGGTGAGGAAAGGATGCGAGGCAATTCTAATGTTTGTTCGGGCTCTGGAAGCCAAGGAACTAACTGTCGGAGATGTCAGGACGGTGAAGGAATTTCCTGATGTTTTCCCAGAGGAGCTTCCGGGATTACCCCGGATCGTGAAGTGGAGTTTGGTATTGATCTTCTTCTGGGAATAGTGCCAGTATCTATTGCTCCGTATAGGATGGCGCCAAAGGAGTTGGTGGAATTGAAAGCGCAGATTCAGGAGTTGCTGGATAGAGGGTTTATCCGACCAAGTGTGTCGCCTTGGGGAGCGCCGATGTTATTCGTTAAGAAGAAGGATGGATCGATGCAGATGTGCATTAACTATCGTCAGTTGAATAAGTTGACCATCAAGAACAAATACCCGTTGCCAAGGATCGATGACTTGTTCGATCAGCTAAAGGGGGCCTCAGTCTTTTCAAAGATAGATCTGAGGTCAGGGTACCATCAGCTTAAGGTCAAAGAGGTAGATATTTATAAGACGGCTTTTAGGACTCGCTATGGACACTACGAATTCATGGTGATGCCATTTGGGTTGACTAACGCACCAGCAGCATTTATGGATATGATGAACCGAGTATTTCAACCCTACTTGGATCAGTTTGTCGTGGTATTCATAGATGATATTCCGGTTTATTCAAAATCAGATGAGTAGCATGATTCACATCTTCGGGTGGTTCTACAGATTCTAAGGGAGAAGCAGTTGTATGCCAAATTCAGTAACTGCGAATTTTGGCTAAGGGAGGTTACTTTTCTAGGTCACGCTGTGTCGGCAGAGGGGATTAGGGTTGACCCTCGGAAGATTGAAGCGGTGTTGGATTGGAATTCGCCTAAGTCAGTAGTAGAAATTCGGAGTTTCCTTGGTTTGGCCGGGTATTACAGAAGGTTTGTTGAAAGATTTTCATTTATTGCGGCACCGTTGACTAAGTTGTTATAGAAAGGGGTTCCGTTTGTTTGGTCTAATAAGCAGCAAGAGAGTTTCGAGAAGTTAAAAAGGATTTTAACGGAGGCTCCGGTGTTGATTCAGCCGGAGGCTGGAAAGGAGTTCGTGATTTACTGTGATGCTTCACACACGGGACTAGGATGCGTGTTGATGCAAGGTGGAAAGGTTGTGGCGTACGCATCTCGACAGTTGAGACCGCACGAATCAAGATATCCCACACATGATTTGGAATTGGCGGCAGTGGTTTTTGCCCTGAAGATTTGGAGACATTATCTATACGGGGAGAAATCTTTCATTTATACCGATCACAGGAGCCTAAAATACCTTTTGACCCAGAAGGAGTTGAATCTAAGGCAAAGGAGGTGGATCGAGTTGCTAAAGGACTTTGACTGCTCGATCGAGTGCCATCTGGGTAAAGCTAACGTGGTGGCGAATGCCTTGAGTCGTAAAGTAATCTCTGACTTGAGAGCAATGTTTGCTCACCTTAGTCGATATGATGATGGGAGTTTATTAGCTGAACTTCAAGTGAAACCCTCTTGGGTCAGTCAGGTTAAGGAGAAACAGCAGACTGACGAGTTGCTAAAGGAGAAGTTTCCGGTAGGATCAAGTGAAGGATCAACAAAATTTAGTGTGAATGAGGAAGGGCTATTATGTTTTCAAGGGAGAGTGTGTATGCCGAAAGATCCTGAGTTGAGGCATAAGATTTTGCAAGAAGCGCATGGTAGTCCATACGCTATGCACCCTGGAGGAAGTAAGATGTATCGAGATTTGTGAGATTAGTTCTGGTGGCCGAGTTTGAAACGAGAGGTGACCGAATTTGTGGGGAAGTGTTTGACCTGTCAGCAGGTAAAGGCAGAACATCAGTTTCCATCAGGGTTGTTGCAGCCGGTGAAGATTCCACAATGGAAGTGGGAAAGGATCACGATGGACTTTGTTAGTGGGCTACCCCTCACGCCTACTAAGAAAGATTCGGTTTGGGTAATTGTTGATCGCTTGATGAAGTCTTCTCATTTCATACCAGTACGTGTCGATTACTCTCTGCAGAAATTGGCTAAGCTATACATAGCAGAGGTAGTGAGGTTGCATGGCGTACCAGTATCAATCATATCGGACAGGGACCCTAGGTTCACCTCACGTTTTTGGAAGGCGTTGCATCAAGCGTTGGGTACGAAGTTGGATTTCAGTACGGCATTTCATCCTCAGACCGACGGACAGTCTGAGCGGGTAATTCAGATCTTGGAGGACATGTTGAGAGGATGTGTCATTGACTTGTGGGTAGTTGGGAAGAGTTCTTACCGCATGGCGGAGTTTGCGTACAACAATAGCTACCAGTCAAGTATTCAGATGGTGCCCTATGAAGCATTGTACGGGCGGAGGTGTCGTACACCTACTTGTTGGATAGAATTAGGAGAACATTGGATTTTGGGTCCGGAGTTGATTACTGAGACATAGGAGAAGGTTGAGGTAATTCGGGCTCGACTGAAGGAAACGTCAGACCGACAGAAGTCCTATGCTGACCTGAGGCGTAAGGACATAGAATTTGTAGTGGGTGACAAGGTGTTCTTGAAGGTGTTGCCATGGAATAATGTACTGAGGTTTGGACGGAAAGGTAAATTAAGTCCCAGATTTATCGGACCTTATCGTGTGTTGAAACGAGTGGGACCAGTAGCTTATCAGCTAGAGTTACCTTCTGAGCTAAGCCAGATTCACGATGTATTCCACGTCTCTATGTTAAGACGTTACCGTTCGGAATCATCTCATGTGGTGTCTGTGGAAGAAATTGAAGTAAGACCCGAGTTATCCTTTGAATAGGAGCTAGTGGAAATCCTGGATCGTAATGTCAAAGTACTGCAGAGAAAGACGGTTCCATTGGTCAAGGTTCTATGGCGGAATCACAGTTCTGAGGAGGCTACTAGGGAACCAGAGGAAGCGATGCGGCAGCAGTACCCACATCTATTTTAACCAGGTAATTTCGAGGTCGAAATTTCTTTAAGGGGGTAGAACTGTAACATCCTGAATTAATGGGCCTATGCATTTAGTGTGGGGATATGTTTAATGTGTTAATTTAAGTGTTAGGGGTCCAAATTGGGCTCAGGATGGGGTCGAGGCCTTGATTGAATTTTCTGATGGGACATTAAAGGGTTTAAAAGATAGTATTTGTGGTTTAAACTACAAAGTGGGCTTGTGGCTCAGTAACAAGTGGCGCTGCAAAGGAGTTATAAGGTGGCGCCATTAGCAGTTGAAGAGGCCCAAGTTTTGGCCGTAAGGAGTGTAACATCCTTGAATTGGGGTCTCTGCATTTTTGTGTGTTGCATGTGATGATATGTTTGTTGTGCTAGTTTAGGGCGTTTTGGGGTCCAGGCATAAGCTCGAGGTAGGCCCGAGTCATGGTAGAAAATTTTTGTTTTGGGTACTTGGAAGGGGGAGTTGAGGGAGTTAGGTGATAAGAGGAGTTGTTGGAGTGTCTTGAAACAAATAACCCAGTGGTAAAGTGGCAAGGGAGGTGCCACTCAGGCACAAGGGAAGTGACGCCACATGCAGAAAGGAGAGCCTAGGTTCAAGCAGCAGAATTCCCTTTCTGCTTGTTGTTTTTTACGCCAAAGATAGGAAGGTAGTGTGCTCAGGATGGACTCTCTTGGATAAGTGTTGAAGGAGTCAACACATTTGAAATGGGTGGAAGAGAGGAAATTTAGAATTTTGACTCATTCAAATGGATTAGAATGAGTGGAAGAGAGAATTTCCAGGAGAAAACAAAGGGATTAAGTTTGGAAGGGGTGGTAGTCGAATTTGAGTGGTGTAGGTAGTGTGCATTCGGTTTTGGGAGAGTGGAAATGAGGTGTGCCAAATTTGGGTTGTTTTGGGGTATGACTTTCGGCATTTTGGTGGGTGTTCATTTTTTCTTTTCGACTTGAGTTTTCTTCCATCTTCTAGTGTGCCGAAACCACTCCCACAATTGCATTTTCATGCATCTTTGTTCTTTTCCTTTTCTCTCGGAATACATTAGTTGAATGCTCTCCTAAACTCCTCCTCATTTCTTTTTCTTTTACTTCTTTAGTGTCTAGCCAAATCCACATTGCTCCCCACACAACGGGTGCGGTTTATTCTTTTGCCAAAACCATAGGAACCGAAACCACACATATCACTTCTCCTTTTCTATCTCTTTCACTTTTATTCTGTTGTTAGCAGAAACTACACTCTTCTATTTTTCTCATCATCTTTTCACTCTTTGTGGAAGCCGAAATCTCAACTCATTACAAGGTAAGATCTCGTTGTTTTTATCTTCTCTCATTGTGTTCTCTTATGATCTTTTGGCTGAATCTTTCTAGTATTCTCATCTTCTCCTTTTGTCTTGCCGAATTCCCTCATCTTTGGTGCTAGTGTCGAATTCTCTTATGTGCCAAGGGGGACTTTTGCGTTAAGGAAGGAGTGTAACCGCATTCTACTGATCTCTGGGATTTGTTTGGTTTGGGATTTAAGCCTAAAGGCTCGGGTGTTGTCGATCTAGGTAAGGGTGGTTATCTCTGTGCGTTATATCCTTCGGGATTTCTTGGTTAAGCCGAATGGCTTTTTGTTTAATGATATGGTGTTGGCCGAATATAGGAAGGGTGAAGGCAAGCGATTGGGTTTCCGAGTTTCACTCGATTCGTGGGCTAGATCTTAGTCTTTGGGATTCGTTAGACTTGCGAGTAACCAGGTGTGTAAGACTTACACACTCCATTAGTTAATTTGCTAATTGTGTTTACTGTTAAAAGCCGAAATAACTTTTGAAATCGGTGTGTTACCCTTGTGGGTATGAGCGTGGACTCCGGGTAAGTCCCTTGTTGATTGACTATCGATATATGCAGTTATACCATTTGATTATGTTATGCTATGTGATATTTGCATTATAAACATGTCAATATGCCATGGAAAATGTGTTCATGATGATGGGTATGTTGAGAGGAGGGGAAAGGATGATTTAGACTGTCACCAGTGGTTTTGACCACACAGTGGGTTGGCCCCGCTTTCCATATGATTTGTGACTAAGTCTCAGTGGTTTTGACCACACATGGATTATTGTGACTCGTCCCGGTGGTTTGGTACCACAAAGGTTGGCCCCACATGTTGATTACGGGATTGTCATCAGTGGTTTTGACCACACGGTGGGTTGGCCCCACCATATGATTTGTGACTACGGTCACCAGTGTTTTTGACCACACTTATATGATTTGTGGCTACGGTCACCAGTGGCTTTGACCACCAGTGGTTTTGACCACACGGGGTAGACACAGGAGTTCGGATGGTTAGGTTGGGTTTGCATGATTTGCATATTGACTTATGAATTGTGTAAGTGCCTTGTTATTATCGGGATGGGGATTTATGCACTGAGTCTTGGTGACTCACCCCTTCCCTTACATTTTGCAGATGAGGCATAGATCGCGGATGTGGAGCCGGGTGGACTCGAGGTGGCCATGCGCTAAGTTTTTGGGTTTTAATTCAATTACTATTTTGGGTTAATTTACTTTTAAATTTAGTTTTGGATTTGTAATAAGGCCGATAAATTTTATTATTTCGGGTTTTGATTATCTGCTATAAGTTTATCATACTGTGCTTAAGTTAATAACATAGCATGCTCAAATAACCTGTAAAATCAACGTTTTCGAAAATTATACATCTTATCGGGATTTTCCAAACTTTACCATCGGGTAATAACAAACAAATGAAGACAACAAACTAACTCAGACTTTCTCCAAATTAAGTTTTTCTCTATGTTCAAACACAAAACGGTTTTTAACTTTACTATTTTAAACTCACTCACGATTTCATGAAATCAAACGGTTTTCCAAAACAAGGATCGACAAACGATTTTTCTCAAAAGAGTTTTTCTTTAAAACTTTTAATGACAAAGTGTTTCAACGACATTTTTTTTACGAAAACAAACCGACAACTTGTTTTATTTATAGTATTTTTACCCTGTGACATGCCGAATTCGGTCGTAGCGTGTTGACCGAGTTTGGGGTGTTACATTTTTGGTATCAGAGCTAGGTTTAAAAGCTCAGCTGTGGGCCCGAGGCCCAAAAATGTTTTAAAATGGGTTATGAAAGGTTTTTTGGGAAAGGTACGATTGGAAAAGCATGGCACCGAGTCTCCGGCACCGACCCGCCCAGGTAAGTACCGCTAACTATTGTTTATATGCTTGTAATGATGATGTTATGACTAATAGTAATAGGGAATCACTTCAGAGAGATTGGAACCTTAGGATTGTGTGTGAACCTACGGAAACAATCCCCGTACTAAACTATTCATAAGACTGTGGTTTAATAACAGTGGAATAAGCCTAACGTATAAAACTTTTAAACCAGATCAATTCATGAACGATAGTCATGAGTGCACGAGGACGTGGGCGTAATATACGTGGACGAGGTAGAGGTAGGATGACAGTGTCAGAACTGGTAGGGTCTGGACATGGGTCGGAGAACGAGGTACCACCGCCGCCAGCTGTGGGCGTGGAATTTCAAGATCAGACTGGTGGTGATGACGCAGTGTCGCAGGCGATGCTGCGGGTTCTGGAGAGAGTCGCGAGTGCAGGCGTCGGAACGGGAGCTCGGAAATCTGTGTCCGAGCGACTCCGGGCTAATGGCGTGGAGGTATTCAGAGGTGTATCTGGTGTGGCTCCCAATACGGCAGAGTATTGGCTGGAGGCGACAGAATGTATCATGGACGACCTGGATTTTACGACTGAGGAGAAGCTGAAGGGTATATTATCTCTTCTCCGAGATGAGTCATATCAGTGGTGGCTCATGGTTAGGGATGGAGCAATGGCGGACGACATCACTTGGGATTTCTTTAGGGCAGCTTATCAGAGAAAATACATCGGGGCTAGTTACATCGATGCGCAGCATAAGGCATTCCTGAATTTGGTTTAGGGAAATAAGTCAGTATCGGAATATGAGGTAGAATTTCTTCGGTTAAGTCGATATGCACGGGGTATTGTGGGCACGGAACATGAGCGCTGTGTCAGATTTAAGGATGGGTTGAGAGATGAGCTGCGGATATTGATTGCTCCACAGCAGGAGAGAGAATTTACGGTCTTGGTAGAGAAGGCCAAGGTTGTTGATGAGGTAAAACAGTCAGTGAGACAGAACCAGGATAGGAGTTGGAATAAGAGGAGTTCTGGGTCATCAGGGTCTGTTGGGAATCAGCAGAAAAGGGCTAGATATGGTGGGCCAAATCAAGCTGCGAGGCCTGCTACTGCTGCTACTCAGTGGCCGCCACGGTGTGCTCGATGTGGGAAGTCTCACACGGGGGAATGTTGGACCGAAAACAGAGGGTGCTTCGAGTGTGGGTCAATAGGGCACCGAGTGAGGGATTGTCCGCAGAGGTCAGCTAGGTTTTAGTCTGGGGATCGTGGTCGCATACGCTCTCGGAAGGGATGGTCGCGACCACGAGGGGTCGCGCGTTCGCCGGGGAGGTAATGGTTTCGACGAGGCCGCGGAGCACCGGGCAGAGGTGCTGGGAGCACAGAGGCGAGACAGCCTGGGTTGGTCTACGCAGCGAGGCGTCGAGAGGAGGGCGACACACCGGACGTCATAACCGGTACGTTCTTAAATTTTGGACTGCCTTATACTACTTTGATAGATGTTGGTTCGGCGCACTCGTATGTTGCCAATAGTATAGTGGAAACTATGAACTTAGCCTTTGAGATTAATTCTAGGGAGATGACAGTAATAAGCCCTCTAGGTCACTCAGTAGAAGTAAGTAAATTGTATAGGGATGTGCCCTTAGAACTCCAAGGGGTAATGTTCTTGGCTGATCTAATGGAACTGTCGTTCGGGGAGTTCGATCTGATTTTCGGGATGGATTGGCTAGTGAAGTACCAGGCAAGTTTGGATTGCACGGCTAAGCGCATGGTTTTGAGGACAAATAAGGGTGAAGAGGTGGTAATGATAGGTAATAGAAGAGATTATCTATCTAACGTTGTATCTGCTCTGAAGGATGAGAAAATGGTGAGGAAGGGTTGTGAGACGTTCATGGTGCATGTGTGTGCTTTGGAGGCCAAGGAATCAGTTGTGGGGAATGTCTGAACGGTGAGGGAATTTGCCGATGTATTCCCAGAAGAACTTCTGGAGCTACCTCCGGGCCGTGAAGTTGAGTTCGGTATAGATCTATTACTCGAAACTGCGCCAGTGTCTATTGCCCCGTATAGGATGGCGCCGAAGGAATTAGTGGAACTGAAGGCACAGATTCAGGAATTGTTGGACCGGGGTTTCATTCGACCAAGTGTATCACCTTGGGGAGCGCCTGTGCTCTTTGTTAAAAAGAAAGATGGCACAATACGGATGTGCATAGACTATCGCCAGCTGAATAAGTTGACGATCAAGAACAAGTATCCGTTGCCGAGAATAGACGACTTGTTTGATCAGCTTAAGGGTGCATCGGTTTTCTCTAAGATAGATCTTAGGTCGGGGTATCATCAACTCAAAGTGAAGGAGGCTGATATTCATAAGACGGTGTTTCGCACTCGTTATGGGCACTACGAGTTTTTGGTAATGCCATTCGGGTTGACCAATGCACCGGCAGCGTTTATGGACATGATGAATCAGGTGTTTCAACCGTACTTGGACCGGTTCGCCGTGGTATTTATAGACGACATTTTGGTATACTCGAAATCGAGGAGGAACATGATGCGATCTCATGTGGTTCTCTGATTCGAGGAGAAGCAACTATTCGCCAAGTTTAGTAAGTGCAAGTTACGCTTAAGGAGGTAACTTTCTTGGGTCATGTGGTGTCGGGCCGAGGGGATTAGAGTGGACCCTTGGAAGATTGAGGCGGTGTTAGATTGGAAACCACCTAAGTCGGTAGCGGAGATTCGAAGTTTTCTGGGTTTGGCAGGATATTACAGAAGATTTGTGGAAGGGTTTTCTTTGATTGCAGCGCCGTTGACCAAGTTGTTGAGAAAAGGGGTTCCATTTGTGTGGACGGATAGACAAAGCAGAAAGTTTCGACAAGTTAAAGAGAATTTCGATGAAGCTCCGGTTTGATATGACTGAAGCAAGGGAAAGAGTTTATAGTTTATTGTGATGCATCGCATAACGGCTTAGGATGTGTGCTGATGCAAGAGGGGAAGGTAGTGGCGTATGCGTCTCGACAGTTGAGACCTCACGAAGGTAATTACCCGACACATGATCTGGAGTTGGCTGCAGTGGTTTTCGCCATGAATATTTGGAGGCATTACTTGTATGGGGAGAAGTCGGTAGTCTACACGGATCACAAGAGTCTGAAGTACCTCTTGACTCAGAAGGATTTGAATTTAAGGTAGCGAAGGTGGATCGAGTTGTTAAAGGACTATGACTTCTCGATTGAATACCATCTGGGTAAGGCTAATGTAGTGGCTGACGCGTTGAGCCGCATGGTGGTAACGGATCTGAGGGCGATGTTTGCTCACCTTAGTCTGTTTGACGACGGGAGTCTATTGGGAAAATTATAAGTAAGGCCGACTTGGGTAGATCAGGTT
Source organism: Gossypium sturtianum (assembly GCA_025698515.1). NCBI lineage: Eukaryota > Viridiplantae > Streptophyta > Magnoliopsida > Malvales > Malvaceae > Gossypium > Gossypium sturtianum. The sequence continues at coordinate 103,628,572 of CM046943.1, forward strand.
AAGGAGAGACAGCTGGCGGATGAGGTTCTGAGTGCTCGGAGGTTGCAAGTGCAAAATGGTGAATTGGAAGGTTACAGTTTGGGCAGTGATGGAGTGCTGTGTTTTCAAGGGAAAGTATGTATGCCGAAGAACATTGAGTTGAGGTAGCGAATTCTTCAGGAAGCTCATAGCAGCCCTTACGCTATGCATCCTGGGGGTAGCAAGATGTATCGGGATTTGCGGGAACAATTCTGGTGGCCGGGTCTTAAGCGGGAAGTAACTGAATTCGTGAGTAAGTGTCTGACATGCCAGCAAGTTAAAGCTGAGCACCAATTACCGTCGGGTTTATTGCAGCCGGTAAAGATTCCGCAGTGGAAGTGGGAAAGGATTACGATGGATTTCGTCAGTGGGCTACCCCTTACGCCTAGCAAGAAGGATTCAGTCTGGGTAATTGTTGATCGTCTGACAAAGCCAGCCCATTTCATACCAGTTCGGGTTGATTATTCACTGCAAAGGCTGGCTAAGTTGTATGTAGCGGAGATAGTGCGATTACATGGGGTGCCAGTGTCGATTATTTCAGATAGGGATCCCAGATTCACGTCAAGGTTCTGGAAAGCATTGCATCAGGCATTAGGTACGAGGTTGGACTTCAAAGACGGCTTTTCATCCGCAAATGGAATGCATATCGAAAGGGTAATTCAAATCCTAGAAGATATGTTACGGGGTTGTGTTCTGGATTTCAGTGGTAGTTGGGAGGAATATCTACCATTAGCGGAGTTCGCGTACAACAACAGTTATCAAGTGAGTATCCGGATGGCACCATATGAGGCATTATATGGACGGAAGTGTCGTACTCCTACGTGTTGGATAGAACTGGGTGAACGGCAGATGTTGGGTCTGGAGTTGGTTGCTGAAACAGAGGATAAGGTTAAGGTGATCCGGGCTCGTCTGAAGGAAGCGTCGTACAGGTAGAAGTCTTATGCCGATCTCAAGCGTAGGGATATAGAGTTCGCAGTGGGTGACAAGGTCTTTCTGAAGGTATCGCCGTGGAAGAAAGTGTTGAGTTTGGTCGGAAGGGCAAGCTAAGCCCTAGATTTATCGGGCCGTATACGGTGTTGAAGCGAGTGGGACCAGTAGCTTACCAGCTCGAGTTGCCGTCAGAGTTAAGTCAGATTCATGATGTATTTCATGTCTCCATGCTTAGGCGCTATCGATCAAATATGTCGCATATTGTGCTAGTGGAGGAGATAGAGGTGAACTCAGACTTGTCTTTCGAGGACAAACCAGTGCGGATTTTGGATCAGGATGTCAAAGTTCTGCGTAAGAAGTCAGTTTCTTTGGTGAAAGTATTATGGCGGAACCATGGTACGGAGGAGGCCACGTGGGAACCAGAGGATGAGATGTGGCAACAATACCCTCAACTCTTTTGACCAGGTAATTTCGAGGCCGAAATTATTTTTAAGAGGGGTAGAACTGTAACATCCTTGAATCGGGGTCTCTGCATTTTTGTGTGTTGCATGTGATGATATGTTTGTTGTGCTAGTTTATGGCATTTTGGGGTCCAGGCATGAGCTCGGGGTAGGCCCGAGTCATGGTAGAAAATTTTTGTTTTGGGTACTTGGAAGGGGGAGTTGAGGGAGTTAGGTGATAAGAGGAGTTGTTGGAGTGTCTTGACACAAATAACTTGATGGTAAAGTGGCAAGGAGGCGCCACTCAGGCACAAGGGAAGTGACGCCACATGCAGGAAGGAGAGCCTAGGTTCGAGCAGCAGAATTCCCTTTCTTCTTGTTGTTTTTGACGCCAAAGCTAGGAAGGTAGTGTGCTCAGGATGGACTCTCTTGGATAAATGTTGAAGGAGTCAACACATTTGAAATGGGTGGAAGAGAGGAAATTTAGGATTTTGACTCATTCAAATGGATTTGAATGAGTGGAAGAGAGAATTTCCAGGAGAAAACAAAGGGATTGAGTTGGGAAGGGGTGGTAGCCGAAATTGAGTGGTGGAGGTAGTGTGCATTCGATTTTGGAAGAGTGGAAAGGAGGTGTGCCAAATTTGGGTTGTTTTGGGGTATGACTTTCGGCATTTTGGTGGGTGTTCATTTTTTTCTTTTCGGGTTGAGTTTTCTTCCATCTTCTAGTGTGCCGAAACCACTCCCACAATTGCATTTTCATGCATCTTTGTTCTTTTCCTTTTCTCTCGGAATACATTAGTCAAATGCTCTCCTAAACTCCTCCTCATTTCTTTTTCTTTTACTTCTTTAGTGTCTAGCCGAATCCACATTGCTCACCACACAACGGGTGCGGTTTATTCTTTTGCCAAAACCATAGGAACCGAAACCCCACATATCACTTCTCCTTTTCTATCTCTTTCACTTTTATTCTGTTGTTAGCTGAAACTACACTCTTCTATTTTTCTCATCATCTTTTCACTCTTTGTGGAAGCCAAAATCTCAACTCATTACAAGGTAAGATCTCGTTGTTTATATCTTCTCTCATTATGTTCTCTTATGATCTTTTGGCCGAATCTTTCTAGTATTCTCATCTTCTCCTTTTGTCTTGCCGAATTCCCTCATCTTTGGTGCTAGTGCCAAATTCTCTTATGTGCCAAGGGGATCTTTTGCGTTAAGGAAGGAGTGTAGCCGCATTCTCATTGATCTCCTGGATTTGTTTGGTTTTGCGATTTAAGCCTAAAGGCTCGGGTGTTGTCGATCTAGGTAAGGGTGGTTATCTCTGTGCGTTATAGCCTTCGGGATTTCTTGGTTAAGCCGAATGGCTTTTTGTTTAATGATATGGTGTTGTTCGAATATAGGAAGGGTGAAGGCAAGCGATTGGGTTTCCGGGTTTCACTCGATTCGTGGGCTAGATCTTAGTCTTTGGGATTCGTTAGACTCGCGAGTAACCAGGTGTGTAACAGTTACACACTCCATTAGTTAATTTGCTAATTGTGTTTACTGTTAAAAGCCGAAATAACTTTTGAAATCGGTGTGTTACCCTTGTGGGTATGAGCGTGGACTCCGGGTAAGTCCCTTGTTGATTGACTATTGATATATGAAGTTATACCATTTGATTATGTTATGCTATGTGATATTTGCATTATAAACATGTCAATATGCCATGGAAAATGTGTTCATGATGATGGGTATGTTGAGAGGAGGGGGAAGGATGATTTAGACTGTCACCAAAGTGGTTTTGACCACACGAAAGGTTGGCCCGCTTTCCATATGATTTGTGACTAAGTCTCAGTGGTTTTGACCACACATGGATTATTGTGACTCGTCCCAGTGGTTTGGTACCACGCTGGGTTGGCCCCACATGTTGATTACTGGATTGTCATCAAGTGGTTTTGACCACACGGTGGGTTGGCCCCACCATATGATTTGTGACTACGGTCACCAAAGTGGTTTTGACCACACTTATATGATTTGTGGCTACGGTCACCAAGTGGTTTTGACCACCAGTGGTTTTGACCACGCGGGGTAGACACTGATGAGTTCGGATGGTTAGGTTGGGTTTGCATGATTTGCTTATTGACTTATGAATTCTGTAAGTGCCTTGTTATTATCGGGATGGGGATTTATACACCGAGTCTCGGTGACTCACCCCTTCCTTACATTTTGCAGATGAGGCATAGATCGCGGATGTGGAGTGGGTGGACTCGAGGTGGCCATGCGCTAAGTTTTGGGTTTTAATTCAATTACTATTTTGGGTTAATTTACTTTTAAATTTGGTTTTGGATTTGTAATAAGGCCGCTAAATTTTATTATTTCGGGTTTTGATTATCTCGCTATAAGTTTTATCATCATCGTGCTTAAGTTAATAACATAGCATGCTCAAATAACCTGTAAAATCAACGTTTTCAAAAATTATACATCTTATCGGGATTTTCCAAACTTTACCATCGGGTAATAACAAACAAATGAAGACAACAAACTAACTCAGACTTTCTCCAAATTAAGTTTTTCTCTATGTTCAAACACAAAACGGTTTTTAACTTTACTATTTTAAACTCACTCAGGATTTCATGAAATCAAACGATTTTCCAAAACAAGGATCGACAAACGATTTTTCTCAAAAGAGTTTTTCTTTAAAACTCTTAATGACAAAGTGTTTCAATGACATTTTTTTTACGAAAACAAACCGAAAACTTATTTTATTTACAATATTTTTACCTTGTGACATGCCGGATTCGGTCGTAGCGTGTTGACCGGGTTTGGGGTGTTACAAGGAGCCCATGTCTTTGGGCCATTTTCGGCACTTAAAAGGGGAGCAAGAAGGACGACAATGAGGCTTAAATTTTGGAGGGATTTAGTGACTTGGATAATGGGGATAAGGTGCTGATAAAATAGGGGGGAAGTGGTGTTATCTAGGTCTCTTCTAGAGGAGTGAATGGATTAAGATAGAGGAGAAAAGATAGGAGCTATCTGCTGAGTGCAGTGATGGCCGAATTTCCATCTCTTGGAGGGGGGAAGAAATCGGTTTCCACATGCCATAAGGGTGCCGAAATTTCCCCTACTATTTGATTAGTTGTTAGTTATCAGGAAGGGCACTTTCGGTTTTTTATAGGTAAGTGCCGAAATTTTCTATAAATAGGGGGGCTATCTCTTCAATTCTGGCATTTTGAACCCCATTCTTTTAAACCTTTTCTCTCATTCTCTATGTCGAAACCCTCAGCCATTCTCTGCAATCTTTCCTTTTGATTCCTTCAGAAGCCGAAACCTCTCACTTCACACTCTTTTCCATTCTTTTCCTCTTGTGTTGATTTCTCCATAAAGCCAGAATCGTTTAGAAGTAGTCAAATCTTCCAGAGGTGAGTATCGACTTGTGCTAGTATTTTTGCAATCTTTTTCGGCTTTTTGAAGCCAAAGCCGAATGGCTAGTTGGTAGTTAGGGCCATCCTTAGTTTGACGTTTTCTCTGATCTTGTATTCTTTCTCTTTGGCGGCATTCCGGGATTTGAAGGAGATCTAATCGTCTAGGTTTCTAAGCCCGAAATCGGTAGCATACGAATCATATTATTTTTGGGATTTCAAGGTAAGGTTTTTGGTTCTCCTTAAGTTGATCAATCGGTTTCTTTTCGTTATTCGTGTCTTAACCTAATGGTTCGTTAAGCAATCATCGTAGTACCTTCTGACCAAGATCACTCATGGACTCGAATGTCGGCAAATCAAAGGAATGAGTTGGATCTGTAGTCCTAGCCCCAAAGTTCAAGAAATGCGCAGTGTCTGCTGTTCGAGATTGGCCACCAGGCTGTGGACCGACTTCTGAACAACACATTAGGCAAATAACAGTTGTGTCGGCTACAGATAGCGTCGACATAGAAAGTGTCGTCTTAACCGTAATCAGGTGTGTAGATCTCTATCACACTACTTAACCTCGTATATACATATGCTATGGGCTAAAAGCCGTAAAAATAGGTCAGATGAGCAAATGTGTTACCCAAAAAGGGTAGGCAATGGATGCCAGCACGTGATCATAGAAACTTCTATGTGTATCGATGAATGTGCTAGATTGTAAATCCTTAAGTGGTATATTGTTTGATTTTGCATGAATGTACGCATGGGATGGGATTAATATGACTAAGGGGGAAGAGCATGATAATAGGTCACTTGGTGATCGGTGGTTAAACAACGAATTGAAATGTTAGGTTACAATAGTGATCGGTGGCTAAGCCACGTTAAAATCATTCCTGATTATTAGGAATAGGTAGCATGTTTGTCGATGTGGTGTGTAGCGGTTGGTGGGTTGATTGTAGAAATCCCCAAGGTGTGATGGTTGGTACGGGCTGGTGTGTAGAGGATGGATTTCTAGGCTGGGATGGACCATGTAGCATACATATGTTTTGTTGCCATTGTGTATGGGCCAAGGCCCATAATGTGTTTGTGGGCCTCAAGCCTTTTATGTGTTTTCGGGATTTGCACACTGAGTCTTGGTGACTCACCCTTTTATTTTTCCCTGACTTTTCAGATGAGCAGTAGATCATGGACATGGGAGCCGAGGCGGACTCGAGGGGCCATCAAGTTTTGTTTTATTTATTTTCATGAACTATTTTGGGTTTTCTTTAAGTTTTAATTTTGGAACTATTTATGTAATAAGGCCCTATGGTTTAGGTTATCGCTTTATATTTAATAGTGTTTTCAGTTTATAAATTTATGTTCAAGGACTTAAGACGTAAAAAGTAATAAAATGGGTTTTCCAAACACGTTCAAAGAAAAAGCAAAGGTTTTCATCAAATATTTTATTTTTAACAAGTGCCTAAATAATGAAACTGAGATTTCCAAAAACCATCAAGGTAAAGTTTTTAACAATAAACCCCGTAGCATACTAGATCTGGTCGTAGCGTTTGGGCCAGGTTTGGGGTGTTACATTTTGATATCAGAGCCCGGTTGCAAAACTCGGGCTGTGAAATGGGTCCAGTAGTAGTTTATAAATTGGTAAAATGTTGTGGTTGAGATATGGCCTTCGAGTCTACCGGTACCTGATCCACGCAGGTAAGTATTCTAACTCTGGATGTGATATGCATGTTGGGTTGATGGGCTTCATGGACGTAGACTAGTATGATAGGAATTAATGAACTTTAGGCCTAGTTTAAACAATTATTTAAATTCATAAAACTTAATCTAACTAAACATGTTCGTAAACCAGTCGCTGGGTTAGGGTGTGGCAACAGGCATGCGTATGTCTAGGATTGGATTCAGGGAGAGCTTGGTATTTAAGCGGTCCTAGTGACTCACCTCCTCTTCGCTGGAATCCTACCTGATGCGTAGTGACTGTTCACTTTAGCCACGAGGACTTGTTAATGGGCCAAAATTTATAATTAAAACCCGGAAGGGACCAGCCACCCTATTTTGCAAAATTACTAAAAATACCCTCTACTTTTGTAAAATTTTCGAAATACCCTTGATTTGTGAAAATTTCCCAGAATACCCAAAATTTGTAAAATTACCAAAATCTGTGAAATTACCGAAAAACCCCTAGTTGGCAAAAATACCAAAATACCCATGTTTTGTAAATTTACCCGAAAACCCCTAGATATACAAAAGGTACCCGGTTTGCCAAAATTAAATCTCCCGAAATACCCCTGCTTTACGAAAAAAAATATATCAAAATATCTTTGTTTCGAAAAATCACCAAGGTACCCTATTTTGTGTAATAACGAAAAATACCCTGTAGGAAAGAACTACGAAAATACCCCTGGGTAATGAAATGACGAAAATACCTTTATGTGATGAATGTGGGTTCACGGATGCTACTTGTATGTTGATGTATGATGGTTGAATGTATGTGGAACTAGGAGATATAAACTTGTGACTGAAACCCGTAGAGATAATTTCAAATTCAAAAAAACTACTCTTAAAACTACTGTCCATTAGATTGTTCGTGGTTAATCAGTGGAAGAAATTAACAATTCATAAAATTTCTAATCAGATAAACGCGAATCGGTAGAATGAGTACAAGGGGTCGTGGACGTCCTACGCGTGGCCGTGGTAGGGGTAGGATGGTCGTGTTCGAACCGAAGAGGATCCGTTATGGGTCTCGAAATGAGATGCCAGTACCACCAGCTGCGGAGGTGGAATTTTAGGACCAAACGGTCGGAGATGACGCGGTGTCCCAGGCGATGTTAAGGGTTTTAGAGAGGGTTGTCGGGCGTGCGTAAGGCACAGGAGCCCGTAAATGCGGTCGTCGAGCGACTTAAAGCTAATGGGGCGTATGTTTAGGGAATTTTGGAATAGCCCCGAGTACAGTTGAGTACTGGTTGGAGGCGGTTGGGCATATAATGGATGATCTAGATTTCACGGAAGAGGAAAAACTAAAAGGGGTCGTATCTCTCCTGCGGGGCGAAGCTTATCAATGGTAGCTTACGGTTAAGGATGGTACGATGGCTGACCGTATCACCTGGGATTTCTTCAAAATGGCGTTTCAGAGTAAATACATTGGGATAAGTTGTGTGGATGCGCAGCGTAGAGCATTTCTGAATCTTGTGCAAGGAAGTAGGTCGGTGGCTGCGTATGAAGCGGAATTCTTATGCCTTAGCCGTTATGCTCGAGGAATGGTGGTCACAGACCATGAACGTTGTGTTCGATTTGAAGATGGTCTGAGGGATGATTTGCGTGTATTGATAGCTCCACAGCGGGAGAGGGAATTTGCTGTGCTTGTGGAAAAAGCTAAGATAGCTGAGGAGGTGAAACGGATAGAGAAACTAAATCGGGATAGAGATAGGGGTGGAAGTAAGAGGAATTTTGGATCGTCGTGGCACCGGGCATACTCGTAAAAGGCCTAGGTCGACGGCCGAGGCGAAGAGAGACCGCATTGTTGGTGGTCGATACGAAGTGTGTTCGATGTGGTAAATTCCATGTAGGCGAGTGTTGGGCGTGCAGTGGGAAGTGCTTTAGGTTTGGATCTACGGACCACCAAGTTAGAAACCGTCCGCAAAGAACGGGCGTTGAAGGGCCAAGGAATGCACGCCAGAATAGGTGGTCGCGACCCACAGAGAGGTCGTGGTCCGGGCCTGCAGGTGGTAACGGTTTGATCGGGGCCGTGGAGCACCGTGCCAAGGGGCAAGAAACACTGAGGCGAGGTTAGTCTATGCTGTCAGACGTCGAGAGGAGGCGACGCACTGCATGTTATAACTCGTGACGTTTTTAATTTTTGGTTTGCCTTACACCGCTTGATTGATATTGGTTCGACGACTCTTATGTTGCTAGTGCTATAGCGAGAACTTTGAACTTAGATTATGAGACCTCTTCTAGGAGATGATCGTAGTGAGCCCTTTAGGACAAATCTGTAGTGGTGAACAAATCAGATAAGGATGTACCCCGAAGTTTAAGGGTAGTTTTGGGGCGATCTCGATGGAACTGCCGTTTGGGGAGTTCGATTTGATCTTAGGAATTGATTGGTTAGTGAAGTATCAAGCAAATTTGGACTTCGCAACCAATCGTATGGTGTTAAAGACTCCCGATGGCGGTGAAGTGTTGGTGATAGGTGAAAGGGGGAACTGTTTGTCAAATGTGGTGTCTGCCTTAAGGGCAGAAAGAATGGTGAGGAAAGGATGCGAGGCAATTCTAATGTTTGTTCGGGCTCTGGAAGCCAAGGAACTAACTGTCGGAGATGTCAAGACGGTGAAGGAATTTCCTGATGTTTTCCTAGAGGAGCTTCCAGGATTACCCCCGAATCGTGAGGTGGAGTTTGGTATTGATCTTCTTCCGAGAATAGCACCAGTATCTATTGCTCCGTATAGGATGGCGCCAAAGGAGTTGGTGGAATTGAAAGCGCAGATTCAGGAGTTGCTGGATAGAGGGTTTATCCGACCAAGTGTGTCGCCTTGGGGAGCGCCAGTGTTATTCGTTAAGAAGAAGGATGGATCGATGCGGATGTGCATTGACTATCGTCAGTTGAATAAGTTGACCATCAAGAAAAAATACCCGTTGCCAAGGATCGATGACTTGTTCGATCTGCTGAAGGGGGCCTCAATCTTTTCAAAGATAGATCTGAGGTCAAGGTACCATCAGCTTAAGGTCAAAGAGGCAGATATTCATAAGACGGCTTTTAAGACTCCCTATGGACACTACAAATTCATGGTGATGCCATTTGGGTTGACTAACGCACCAGCAGCGTTTATGGATATGATGAACCGAGTATTTCAACCCTACTTGGATCAGTTTGTTGTGGTATTCATAGATGATATTCTGGTTTATTCAAAATCAGATGAGGAGCATGATTCACATCTTCGGGTGGTTTTGTAGATTCTAAGGGAGAAGCAGTTGTATGCCAAATTCAATAAGTGCGAATTTTGGCTAAGGGAGGTTACTTTTCTAGGTCACATTGTGTCGGCAGTGGGGATTAGGGTTGACCCTCGGAAGATTGAAGTGGTGTTGGATTGGAAGCCGCCTAAGTCAGTAGCAGAAATTCAGAGTTTCCTTGGTTTGGTTGGGTATTACAGAAGGTTTGTTGAAGGATTTTCTTTGATCGCGGCACCGTTGACTAAGTTGTTACGGAAAGGGGTTTTGTTTGTTTGGTCTAATAAGCAGCAAGAGAGTTTCGAGAAGTTAAAAAGGATTTTAACGGAGGCTCCGGTGTTGATTCAGCCGGAGGCTGGAAAGGAGTTCGTGATTTACTGTGATGCTTCACACATGGGACTAGGATGCGTGTTGATGCAAGGTGGAAAGGTTGTGGCGTACGCATCTCGGCAGTTGAGACCGCATGAAGCAAGATATCCCACACATGATTTGGAATTAGCGACATGTGGTTTTTGCCTCAAGATCCGGAGACATTATCTATAATGGGAGAAATCTGTCATTTATACCGATCACAAGAGCCTAAAATACCTTTTGACCCGAATGAGTTGAATCTAAGGCAAAGGAGGTGGATCGAAAGTTACTAAGGGACTATGATCGCCGATCGAGTACCATCTGGGTAAAGCTAACGTGGTGGCGGATGCCTTGAGTCGTAAAGTAATATCTGACTTGAGAGCAATGTTTGCTCACCTTAGTCTATATGATGATGGGAGTTTATTAGTGAACTTCAAGTGAAACCCTCTTGGTCGGGCCAGTTAAGGAGAAACAGCAGATCGACGAGTTGCTAAAGGAGAAGTTTCCAGTAGGATCAAGTGAAGGATCAATGTAATTTAGTGTGAATGAGGAAGGGCTATTATGTTTTCAAGGGAGAGTGTGTATGCCGAAAGATCCTGAGTTGAGGCATAATATTTTACAAGAAGCGCATAGTAGTCCATATGCTATGCACCCTGGAGGAAGTAAGATGTATCGAGATTTGCGAGATCAGTTTTGGTGGCCGGGTTTGAAATGAGAGGTGACCGAATTTGTGGGGAAGTGTTTGACCTGTCAGCAGGTAAAGGCGAACATCGCTTCAAATGTGGTTGTTGCAACAAAGTGAAGATTCCACAATGGAACTGGGAAAGGATCACGATGGACTTTGTTAGTGCGCTACCCCTCATGCCTACTAAGAAAGATTCGGTCTGGGTGATTGTTGATCGCTTGACGAAGTCTGTGCATTTCATACCAGTACGTGCCGATTACTCTCTGCAGAAATTGGCTAAGCTATACATAGCGGAGGTAGTGAGGTTGCATGGGGTACCAGTATTAATCATATCGGACAAGGACCCTAGGTTCACCTCACGTTTTTGGAAGGCGTTACATCAAGCGTTAGGTACGAAGTTGGATTTCAGTACGGCGTTTCATCCTCAGACCGACGGACAATCTAAGCGGGTAATTCAAATCTTGGAGGACATGTTGAGAGGATGTGTCATTGACTTCAGGGGTAGTTGGGAAGAGTTCTTACCGTTGGTGGAGTTTGCGTACAACAATAGCTACCAGTCAAGTATTTAGATGGCGCCCTATGAAGCATTGTACGGGCGGAGGTGTCGTACACCTACCTGTTGGACGGAATTAGGAGAACGTCGAATTTTGGGTCTGGAGTTGATTACCGAGACATAGGAGAAGGTTGAGGTAATTCGGGCTCGACTGAAGGAAGCGTCAGACCGACAGAAGTCCTATGCTGACCTGAGGCGTAAGGACATAGAATTTGTAGTGGGTGACAAGGTGTTCTTGAAGGTGTCGCCATGGAAGAAAGTACATCGAGGTTCGGACGGAAAGGTAAATTAAGTCCCGTGATTTATCGGACCTTATCGCGTGTGTTGAAACGAGTGAGACCCGTGAGCTTATCGCCTAGAGTTACCTTCCGAGCTAAGCCGATTCACGATGTATTCCACGTCTCTATGTTAAGACGTTACCGTTCGGATCCATTTCATGTCGTGGTTCGTGGAAGAAATCAAGTAAGACCCGATTTATCCTTTGAAGAGGAGCCGGTGGAAATCCTCGGATCATAATGTCAAAGCATCGCGGAGAAAGACGATTCGTTGGTCAAGGTTCTATGGCGTAATCACGATTCTCGCGGAGGCTACTTGGGAACCAGAGGAAGCGATACGGCAAAGAAGCATTCACATCTATTTTAAACTGTAATTTCGAGGTCGAAATTTCTTTAAGGGGTAGAATCGTAACATCCCGAATTAATGAGCCTATGCGTTTAGTGTGGGGATATGTTTAATGTGTTAATTTAAGTGTTAGGGGTCCAAATTGGGCTCAGGATGGGGTCGAGGCCTTGATTAAATTTTCTGATGGGACACTAAAGGGTTTAAAAGATAGTATATGTGGTTTAAACTACAAAGTGGGCTTGTGGCTCAGTAACAAGTGGCGCTGCAAAGGAGTTATAAGGTGGCGCCATTAGCAGTTGAAGAGGCCCAAGTTTTGGCCGTAAGGAGCCCATGTCTTTAAGCCATTTTCGGTACTTAAAAGGGGAGCAAGAGGGACGGCAATGAGGCTTAAAATTTGGAGGGATTTAGTGACTTGGATAATGGGGATAAGGTGCTGATAAAATAGGGGGGAAGTGGTGTTATCTAGGTCTCTTCCTGAGGAGTGAATGGATTAAGATAGAGGAGAAAAGATAGGAGCTATCTCATTGAGTGCAAAGTGATGGCCGAATTTCCATCTCTTGGAGGGGGAAGAAATCGGTTTCACATGCCATAAGGGTGCCGAAATTTCCCCTACTATTTGATTAGTTGTTAGTTATCAGGAAGGGCACTTTTAGTTTTTGATAGGTAAGTGCCGAAATTTTCTATAAATAGGGGGGCTATCTCTTAAATTCTGGCATTTTGAACCCCATTCTTTTAAAGCTTTTCTCTCATTCTCTATGCCAAAACCCTCAGCCATTCTCTGCAATCTTTCCTTTTGATTCCTTCAAAAGCCGAAACCTCTCACTTCACACTCTTTTCCATTCTTTTCCTCTTGTGCCGATTTCTCCATAAAGCTAGAATCGTTTAGAAGTAGCCGAAATCTTCTGTAGAGGTGAGTATCGACTTGTGCTAGTATTTTTGCAATCTTTTTCGGCTTTTAAAGCCAAAGCCGAATGGCTAGTTGGTAGTTAGGGCTATCCTTAGTTTGACGTTTTCTCTGATCTTTTGTTTTTTCTCTTTGGCGGCATTCCGGGATTTGAAGGAGATCTAATCGCCTAGGTTTCTAAGCCGTAAATCCAGAGTATACGAATCATATTATTTTCGAGATTTCAAGGTAAGGTTTTGGTTCTCCTTAAGTTGATCAATCGGTTTCTTTTCGTTATTCGTGTCTTAACCTAATGGTTCGTTAAGCAATCATCGTAGTACCTTCCTCGACCAAGATCACTCATGGACTCGAATGTCAAGAAATCAAAGGAAGGAGTTGGATCCGTAGTCCCACCCCAAAGTTCAAGAAATGCGCGGTGTCTGCTGTTCGAGATTGGCCACCGGCCGTGGACTCGACTTCTGAACAACACCTTAGGCAAATAGCGGTTGTGTCGGCTACGGATAGCGTCGACATAGAAAGTGTCGTCTTAACCGTAATCAGGTGTGTAGATCTCTATCACACTACTTAACTCGTATATATACATATGTTATGGGCTAAAAGCCGAAAAATAGGTCAGATGAATAAATGTGTTACCCAAAAAGGGTAGGCAATGGATGCAGTGCACGTGATCATAGAAACTTCTCTATGTGTATCGATGAATGTGCTAGATTATAAATCCTTAAGTGGTATATTGTTTGATTTTGCATGAATGTACGCATGGGATGGGATTAATATGACTAAGGGGGAAGAGCATGATAATAGGTCACTTGGTGATCGGTGGTTAAACCACGAATTGAAATGTTAGGTCACAATAGTGATCGGTGGCTAAGCCACGTTAAATTCATTCCTGATTATTAGGAATAGGCAGCATGTCTGTCGATGTGGTGTGTAGCGGTTGGTGGGTTGATTGTAGAAATCCCCAAGGTGTGGTGGTTGGTACGGGCTGGTGTGTAGAGGATGGATTTCTAGGTTGGGATGGGCCATGTAGCATACATATGTTTTGTTGCCATTGTGTATGGGCCGAGGCCCATAATGTGTTTGTGGGCCTCAAGCCTTTTATGTTTTTTCGGGATTTGCACACTGAGTGTTGGTGACTCACCCTTTTATTTTTCCCTGACTTTTTAAATGAGCAGTAGATCGTGGACATGGGAGCCGAGGCGGACTCGAGGGGCCATCAAGTTTTATTTTATTTATTTTCATGAACTATTTTGGGTTTTCTTTAAGTTTTAATTTTGGAACTATTTATGTAATAAGGCCCTATGGTTTAGGTTATCGCTTTATATTTGACAGTGTTTACAGTTTATAGATTTATGTTCAAGGACTTAAGTCGTAAAAAGTAATAAAATGGGTTTTCCAAACACGTTCAAAGAAAAAGCAAAGGTTTTCATCAAATATCTTATTTTTAACAAGTGCCTAGATAACGAAACTGAGATTTCCAAAAACCATCAAGGCAAAGTTTTTAACAATAAACCCCGTAGCATACCAGATCTGGTCGTAGCGTTTGGGGTGTTACAATGTAGGCTTTAAAAGAAATTATGGCGGGATGGGGGACATAAGTTGAGCTTGTAGTCCAGTGGCAAGGTGGCGTTAGGAGTATGCATCTGGTCTGAGGTTTAAGTTAGGGCGTGTGCAGAATTTTTGGTTGTTCTTTGAATAAACCTGGATATTGGCGTGAAGGCTTTATATAATATTGAAGATAAGTTATGACATAAATAGCCTATTGGCTTGATGGTAAGGGGCGTGATAAAGCTTCAAAGGGGGATGGTGTTCGAGTCACACCTGGAACGAAGAAATATTTATTTTGCTAACATGGGACGACAAGTGTTGGATGTGGATTCGAACTCTGTTGAGTGAAAGTTTGAACTGGTCTTGTAGTTGTTGTGGAGAGATATGATGAGGAATTCAAGGAGCGATATGGGGAGTGATATGGGGAGAGGTTTGTGGAGGAAAGTTAGGAATTTGAAGTGTGTGGGATGTGTAGTACCGAATGGGGAGTGCTACTACTCAGAGTTTCGGCAAAGGTGGCTTTGAAGAGTAGTTTTGATTTCAGTTTTCTTTCTTTTGGGCACTTTACTTCTTTTGTGTTTCCTTCTGGCCGAATGGCTGTTGTTTCTTGGTAACGTAAAATCATTTTGGTTAATTCCTGGTAAGCAAGTGCTTCTCTGTACCTTTCGGGTTTCTTTCCTCTGCTATTCTCATTTTGTCGAAAGTGTCAATTATCGAAACCTCTCATTTTCTCTTCTCATTCCCATATTTTCCCTTTACCGGAACTATTCTTCTCCTATTAGTTCTCCTCCATTTTTCCCTTTTAGCTGAATATAGTCTCCTTCTTCCCTAATATTCTATTCTTCCTTTGGTCTTCTCTGAGCCGACCATCCCTCATTTTTCCCTTTCGGGTTCTTGTCCGCTACTCGGTGTTTGGTGGATTGTTTCAGTGCGCTGGGGGTGGTGGTTCGGTCTTGCTAGAGTTTTAACAAATCAGTGGGGTGTGTTGGGGTAAGAGATCCTGAGTAGCGAAGTAGGGCAAAGATTATTCAAGTCATCAAACTCTATCTCTCATTAAGGGTAAGATCACTACCATATTCTTAGATTAGGCCGAATATCCCTGTGGTTGGTAAGTTAGAATTTGTGGATTAAGGCCACATATTTGATCACTATTTTGGTTAATAAGATCTGTTTTGATACAGATATTCGGCATAGGCGTGTGATCAATCCTGATTGGTGGTCTTAAGAGATTAAAGTCAGTCGTTAAGCAAGGTTGGTACTTGGAGATTTCTTGCGTGAATCCACAAATAGGTAATACCCAGACTTAGTGGATTTGGAGCTGCGAGGGACTCGGAGGGGGCCACACGATCGAGGAAGTTTATTTAAACGTAATCTTTTAAATATTTTATATTGGGTTGGTATTATTTTTGTAATAAAACCTCTGGTAATTTTTAATTTCTTTTAATTGGGGGTTTTTAAATTCTTATTTTGAACTGCTAAACGGATACAAATAAGTTTTCACAACTAATAACTGTTTTACAAGGCAAACACATATTTTCAATTTCATGATAACTGAAAAGGGAGTAGTTTCCGCGAATTTTAAGCCAACAGTAACAAACATGGTAACTGTTTTACTAGATATTGGTTTTTATAACTTACCAATTGTTTTCCCAAGGAATAAGAACTAAATGGATTTTTACTCGAACGATTTCTCCCATCAACCTTGAATTCAAAAAACCCTTCTATATGACACGCCAGATTCGGCCGTAACGTCTAGAATGGGTTTGGGGTGTTACACGACAATATTCCGAATAGGTATGAGCTCGTTACGAATTGGTACAGGTAGGTACATGGATAGTATGAGCTTTAAATCAAAAAAGTTATGAAGTTTTCATATAAGCATATGATTAAGCATGTGAAAGGTTTGTTAGTTATCATGAATTACATGTTAATATGTTCAAATTGATGATTTGTGTATTTATGATTAGTTGAGTTTATTTTATATGAGCTTACTAAGCTATAAAGCTTACTTTGTTTATTTTTTTGTGTTTTATAGTGATTTCAAAGCTAGCTCATATTCGGGGATCGTCGAAGACATCGTCACACTATCCAACCATTACTTTGGTACTTTTGAGCTTATGGTTTGGTCATATGGCATGTATATGATTATGGTTATTTTGATATGTATTTTGGTAGTGAGTTTTGCCATTTGAGATGGCTTGTGAATGGTCATGTTTTGGTTTGTATATATAGCCATGAGAGTTGGCTTAATTTGGTTGTATTGGTTATGTATAAATATGTGCATATATGTTTTGTGTTATGAGTCCATGGATGAATATATAATGTTTGTGAATTATAAAGATTAGAATGTTAAGTGGCTGATATTAGAATTGTTACATGCTTGTGGTTTTGATGTAAAATGATTCAAGTTTAGAAGTGTATAATTAGTTGATTTATAAATTTGAAATAGTGTAAACGGTATAACATGTATTTGGGATTTGTATGCATGGAGAATGAGAGAATAGAATGTGCATGAGGTATGGCTGAATTGGTTAATTAAAATGCATTTTAATGTTATGTTATTGTGCCATTTGGGTCAATATAGGTGTGCACAAGTTTGGGTGGCAAAATGGCTTGGTAAATAGCCTATTTTTGTCCACACGGGCGTGTGTCTCAGCCGTGTGTGACACACGGTCATGTTATACGGCCGTGTGTCCCCTGGTGTTGAATTAAAATCAATTCAATATGCTCCACACGGCCTCACACACGGGCGTGTGACTTGGCCATGTGGCATAAGTCAGTATACCCTACAGGTTTGGCACGGCCTAGCACATGGCCTGGCACACGGGTGTGTATGGCCATTTGTAGGGCACGTGGGCTAGCCACACAGGCGTGTGTGTTGGCCGTGTTACCCAAGTCAGAGAGTTACACAGTGTTAGACGTGGTCATGTGAACCCATTTTGAATGTCCACATGGGCGTGTCTGTTGGCCGTGTGAGACACACGGCCGGGCCACACGGGTGTGTGTCCCCTATTTTTATGAAAATTTTATAGATGTTCGAAAAGTTTCCAAAGTTATCGGTTTAGTCCCGAACCACTCCCAATGCATGTTTAGGGACTCGTAGGCTCGTATTAGGGATAATGTGAGTTTATTTGAATGGATTTTAATTGGTTGAGGATTTATGATTCGAATTGTATGATTGTGTGTGTTGTAAGTCTTGTAATGCCTCGTAACCCTATTCTAGCATTGAATACGGGTGAGGGGTGTTACATTTATTGGTACCAAAGCTACCGTTTAGTCGATTCTCATACTAACGTAGCGTGTGTGAGAGTCTTGCTATACATGCCATATTTATATAACCTGTGACAGTGTGATGACTCCGGACATTGTAAAATGTGTGTTCATATAGTAAATGAATCCCGATAGAGCTGTAGCTGATGATGTTGAGAATAATGCGCCAGCTTCCGCTCAAGGGGCAGCGCCGTCTGATTCTAGACTTGTGTCGAGTAGTCAAGGTAGAGAGGCTAAAGATGCCTTTTTCCAAATGATGAACGATTGGTTCACTCAATAAGTCCGGACCAATCCGTCTACTCAACAACCTCCATCCCCACCTAATCCTCAACCTGTTCCCGTAGCTCCTCAAGTTATGGAACTTCAAAAATTGAATAAACTGTCGGTTGATAAAATTTATAAGTACGGGGCCGAAGAGTTCAGAGCTACCATTGATGATGATCCCGAGAAAGCTAAATTTTGGCTTGAAAACACTATTCGGTTATTCGATGAAATTTCGTGCACGCCAGTTGAATGTTAGAAGTGTGCCAATTCCTTGTTGAGAGACACAACATATCAATGGTGGAATACCTTGGTGTCTGGAGTACCGAGAGAGAGAGTGACCTAGGAATTCTTTCAGACTGAGTTTTAGAAGAAATATATAAGTCAGCGGTTCCTTGATCAAAAGCATAAAGAGTTTCTAGAGTTTAAATAGGGCCGAATGACTGTGACTGAGTACGAAAGAGAATTTGTATGGCTGAGTAAGTATGCTAAGGAGTATGTTTCCACCGAGGAAATCATGTGCAAGCGATTTGTAGATGGGTTGAACGAAGACAATAAACTTCAAGTCGGAATTTTAGAACAGAAGGAATTTGTTGTTTTGGTCGACAGAGCTTGCAAAACTGAGGAGCTTAGCAAAGAAAAGAGAAAAGCTGATTCAGAGGCAAGAGATTCAAGGAAGAGATCGATGAGTAAACCTTATCATTCCTCATCAAAGAAATCAAGAGATTATTTTAACCGATCGACAACTTCAGTGGAGTATTCCAATAGAGATCACGGAAAGCAATACACCAGTCCTAAAGCTCAAGCTACATCAGTATCGAGTGTTGGCAACGTGAAAGACAACAAACCCGAGTGTCAACAGTGTGGAAGACGGCATTTTGGAGATTGTTGGGTGAAAAATAATAATAGAGCTTGTTACAGTTGTGGTTCACAAGATCATTTTATTCGAGATTGTCCTGAGCTAAATGAAAAAGACAAATCTCAGAATGCAAGATCAAGCAATACAGCTGCTAGAGGGAGGCCACAAAGAAATGCGAGAAATACGAGTGGTAATTGCGGTACTACAAGAGATTCTACAGTGAGATCTGAGGCCAGAGCACCTACTAGAGCTTACGCTATTTGCACTCGCGAAGATGCGTCATCACCAGATGGTATCAACGGTACCTTTTCTCTTTGCGACACTAATGTTATTGCACTGATTGATCCTGGATCAACTCGTTCGTATATATGTATGAATTTGGTGTTTAATAAGAGTTTGCCAGTTGAGTCTACTGAGTTTGTGGTTAAAGTATCGAACCCCTAAGGCAAGTATGTTCTAGTTGATAAAGTTTGCAAGAACTGTCCTTTAATGACTCGGGGTTGTTGTTTTTTGACTAATTTGATGCTTTTTCCATTTGATGAGTTTGATGTAATTCTGGGTATGGATTGGTTGACTTTGCATGATGCCGTGGTAAATTGTAGACGAAAGATTATTGAATTGAAATGTCAGAATAGTGAAATTATTCGAATTGAATCAGATGAATCAAGTGAATTTCCTGTCGTGATTTTGTCTATGTCATCTCAGAGATGTGTGAGAAAAGGTTGCGAAGCTTATCTTGCTTATGTTTTAGATACAAAAGTGTCTGAATTGAAGATTGAATCAGTGTCAGTTGTCTGTGAATATCCAGATGTGTTTCATGAAGATTTACCAGGGTTGCCGCCTATCAGAGAGGTTAAATTTGATATTGAATTAGTGCTGGGAACTTCACCGATATCTATAGCTCCATATAGAATGGCTCAAACAGAGTTGCAAGAGTTGAAATCTCAATTACAAGAGTTAACGGATAGAGGTTTTGCATGACCTAGTTTTTCACCTTGGGGTGCGCCAATATTGTTCGTAAAGAAGAAAGACGGGTCAATGAGAATGTGTATTGACTATAAACAGCTCAACAAGGTTACAATAAAGAATAAGTATCCGTTACCGAGAATAGATGATTTGTTTGATCAGTTGAAAGGTGCAACAGTGTTTTCGAAGATTGATTTAAGATCTGGCTATTATTAGTTGCGAGTTAAAGATTCAGATGTGTCGAAAACTGCTTTCAGATTGAGGTACGGACATTATGAATTCCTTGTTATGCCTTTTGGATTGACAAATGCTCCTACAATTTTTATGGATTTGATGAACCGAATTTTTAGACCATATTTAGACAGATTCATTGTTGTGTTCATTGATGATATTCTGATCTATTCACGAGATGAGTCTGAGCACGCCGAGCATTTGAGAATTGTGTTACAAACCTTGAGAGATAAGCAAATTTATGCTAAATTTAGTAAATGTGAATTTTGGCTTTGAGAAGTCAGATTTTTGGGACAGATTGTTTCAGCGGAAGGTATACGAGTTGATCCGAGCAAGATTTCAACAGTTATTGACTGGAAACAACAAAGGAATGTATCCAAAGTTAGAAGCTTTTTGGGATTAGCTGGCTACTATCGACGTTTTGCTAAATGATTTTCGATGATTGCTACACAGATGACCAGACTGCTACAGAAAGATGTCAAGTTTGAATGGTACGAGAAATGTCAACAGAGTTTTGATCAATTGAAAGCCTTGCTAACTAAGGCACCAGTGTTGGTTCAACCTTAGTCGGGTAAAGAGTTTGTGATTTATAGTGACATGTCATTGAATGGTTTGGGTTGCGTGTTGATGCAAGAGGGAAAAGTTATAGCTTATGCCTCTAGAAAGTTGAAACCACATGAAAAGAACTATCCGACGCATAATTTAGAGTTGGCTGTTGTTGTTTTCGCATTGAAAATTTGGCGACATCACCTCTACGGTGAAAAATGTCACATCTTTACTGATCATAAGAGGTTGAAATATGTAATGACTCAGAAAGATCTAAACTTACGACAACGGAGATGGCTCGAGCTATTGAAAGATTACGAGTTAGTCATTGACTATCATCCGGGGAAAGCAAATGTAGTTGCAGATGCTTTGAGTAGAAAATCTTTGTTTGCTTTGAAAGCGATGAATACTCAACTAAGCTTGTCTGATTATGGTTTGATATTAGCAAAGTTGAAAGCTAAACCGGTTTTTCTATAGCAAATTTACGAAGCTCAAAAGTGTGATACCGAGTTCCAAGCTAAAAGAGTGTAATGTGAGTCAAATAGTTATTCAGATTATCATATCAGAGCTGGTGATTGTTTCATGTTTCAAATTAGAATTTGCGTACCAAATAATTCCGAACTCATTCATAAAATTTTGCACGAAGCACACAACAGTTGCCTATCTTTTCATCTGGAGAGTACTAAAATGTTCAATGATTTGAAACAATTGTATTGGTGGTCGGGTATGAAACGAGACATTTCTTAGTTTGTATCAAAGTGTTTGATTTGTCAACAAGTCAAAGTTGAACATCAAATGCCTTCGGGTTTGCTATAACCTGCGATGATACCATAATGGAAATGGGAAGAGTTACGATGGATTTCTTATCGGGATTACCCCTGTCTCCAAAGAAAAAAGATGCTATTTGGGTTGTTCTTGATCGACTGACGAAATCTGCACATTTTATTTCGGTACGTACTGATTATTCGCTTGATAAATTGGCTGAGTTGTACATTTCTGAGATTGTTAGATTGCACAGGGTGCCAGTTTCTATTATTTCGGATAGAGATCCGAGGTTTACGTCGTGATTTTGGAAGAAATTGCAAGAAGCTCTAGGTACGAGGTCGAATTTTAGTACATCATTTCATCCGCAAATCGACGGTCAATCTAAGAGAGTAATACAGATTCTCGAAGATATGCTTCGATGTTGTATTTTAGAGTTCGAAGGCAACTGGGAGAAATATTCGGCGTTCGTTGAATTTACCTATAACAACAGCTTTCAATCGAGTATAAAAATGGCACCATACGAAGCTTTGTATGGTCGCAAATGCCGAAATCCATTGTGTTGGACTGAGCTTAGTGAGAAGAAGATTCACGGGATTGATTTGATCCGAGAGACTGAAGAAATAGTGAAAGTAATTCGTGACAGTTTGAAAGTAGCTTTAGATAGACAGAAATCGTATGCGGATTTGAAACGTAAAGATATTGAATTTCAGATCGGTGATAAAGTGTTTCTGAAAGCATCTCTGTGGAAGAAAATTGATCGTGTCCAAACTAACTATGAAAATGAATAAGGCAAGCGCACCTATCGTTTGGTAGTATAGCTATGGCAAGACCGGAAATATCGTATCCTCAAGGACCAAGAGTACTAGTAGTTACTATCTTTTTATTATCTAGCCTAAGTATTAAGGGAATTGATGTTTATCTAACTAATTACTAAACTAAGGATGCTAAGACAAATAGAGTGAATTGGGAAAATACTTTTGGGAAAACCAGTTGATTAAGATAATACTCGAGGAAGAATCCACCTAGACTTCACTCGTTATTTAACTCTGAACCAGACGATTTATTCACTTGACTTAATCTGTAGGATTCCCTAAATTATATTAATACCTCTTTCGAGGCTACTAACGTCTAACCCTAGGTTGATTAATTGAAATCTCTTTCTAATTAAAACCCCTAGTGTTGCATTAACTAGATCTATGGACTACCATATTAGGTTTGACCCTAATCCGGCAGATTTTCGTCATCCTATCTCTAGGGTTGCGATCAACTTCGCTTAACTATGCTAGATCTACTCTTAAACAGGGACTTTTGCTCCACTGTCTAAGCACATCAATACTTGAATCAATATCCTAAAATATTAAAACAAGAATTAAGAACACATAATTATGAACAAATCAAGTATTTATCATATAGTTCAGAAAACAATAACAAGATCCGTCTTAGGTTTCATCCCCCTCAGGTATTTGAGGGGTTTAGTTCATGAATAATAAAGAATACATCTCAGAAGAAAGTAAATAACAAAACATAAGAAAAACCCTAAAACCCCCTGAAGGAAATTGAAGGGAAGATCTTCTGTCTTGAGCGTGATTCTGGCTTCGGAGATGGATCAACTGGCTTTCTTGGAGTAATTCCCTATGTTCAGCCCTCTTTGGCTTCGCCCCCGACCAAAGACACTTTTTAGGTTATACTTAGGGTGTTTATATAGGCTTTGAAATGTCTTTCTTCCCCCACAAGTATCCTATTCCGAATGAAACTCATCTTGGCTATAGCAGGGGCACGCCCGTGTGACAAGCCCGTGGTCGACTCTCTTGGCCGTGGTCGATCCTGTTTGCCACACACGGCCGTGTGATCTGGCCGTGTACGATGTTCTAGGCCGTGTCTCGATTGTTACTCGAAACGCACGGCTGTGGGTGATAGTCCAGGCCGTGTGAGTCTCTATGGTAAGCCCATTTGCTCTATTTCCGTCCCATTTCTCGTTATTTTCATCCTCCGATGTTGTCCTAAGTATAAAACATGAAATTAAAGGATTAAGAGCATCAAATTCCACAATTCAAAGGATAAATCATCCAAAAAGTATGCTAAATGTGGGATTAAATATGTATATATTACGGTTTATCAAAAATACTTCGATTTGGTCGTAAAGGCAAGTTGAGTTCGCGATTCATCGGGCTGTATGAGATCATTGAAAGAATAGGGCTAGTGGCTTATCGATTAGCTTTGCCGACCGAGTTAGAGAAAATCCACAATGTATTTCATGTGTCGGTGTTGCGTTGATATAGATCAGATCCTTCACATGTAATTTCTCCTGAAGAGATTGAAATTCAACCCGATATGACGTACAACGAGGAACCAATCAGAATTTTAGCTCAAGAGGTTAAAGAGTTGAGAAATAAAATCATAACTTTAGTGAAAGTTTTGTGGCAACGACACGGAGTCGAAGAGGCTACATGGGAACCCGAGGAAGCTATGAGAAAACAATACCATAACCTATTCACTGGTAAATTTTTTGGGGACTTGTAACAACCCTTTCTAGTCTAATAAGAATAGTGGTTTCGGGCCCACAAATCTGAAGTCAAAATATTTACTTTATTATTATTTTAATGTTTACAACATGATTGAATGATTGTGTGAAAGTTTCGTTTAGAAATTTTATCGTTTGATTAGTCAATTTGATAAAAAGGACTAAATCGCGTAAAGTACAAAAGTGTTGTTCTAATAGTTAAAGGTATCTATTACCTATGGATTATAAAATTTAAGGTCCTTATGTGATTAGTAACCCATTTTTAGAGATAGTGGGTGATAGTGGTTTGGTATTTGTGTGATTATTAAATTTTATAATGGTTATTTTAGTAAAATGGTAATTAAAGTTATAATAATTATAATAAAACAAAATTTTTTGTTCATCTTCTTGCTATTGTTGAAAATTCAAGAACAAAAACACCATTTTAGAGCTTTGAACATTCTATCACTTCTCCTTGAGCTTGTAAGTCCATTTTTGTCCCGTTTTTAATGATTTTTATGTTTTTTTAGATCGTTGCAGCTTAGTCTAGCTAGCCCAGGGACTAATTTAAAAAATTGTTAAAGATTTTGAATGATTCCATTGATGAATACATGTTTGTTTTGATGTTTGATGATAGATTATGAATATTTGTTGTGAATTATACAAGTTTTGTTAAGTGATTTTAGTGAAAATGCAAATTTGGGATTAAATTGTGAAATATATAAATTTAGTGGTTAAAATGTGAAATAAATTAAAAATGTGGGCTGCTAGGGGTATAATGGTAATTCGGCTAGCATGGGTCAATATTGAATTTCATGAATTTGTGATTTTATGAAATAAAGACTAAATTGTTAAAGTTGTGAAACATTAGGGGCAAATGTGTATAATTGCCTTAATGAGTGTTTTGGACTAAATTGAAAAGAAAGATAATTAAATAAGTTAATTTTGATTACATATAGATCAAGAAAAGTGAAACTCGGATCTAGATCGAGGGAAAAACAAAGTTCTCGACTAATCGACTCGTGTTGTTGTTTTTACATCCGAGGTAAGTTTGTATGTAATAAGCATTGTTATAATTATGCTTTAACTGCTTTGATATTGCATAAATTGTGTACACGATACTACAGTCATGTTTGATGACAATTCTGCTATATATGGCACTTAGTGTGCAAGATCGAGATAGCTTCGGCTATGTATGGCACTTAGTGTGCGAGATCGAGATAGCTTCGGCTATGTATGGCACTTAGTGTACGAGATCAAGATAGCTTCGGCTATGAATGGCACTTAGTGTACGAGATTAAAATAGCTTCAGCTATGTATTGGCACTTAGTGTGCGAGATTTCGAGTATTCGACAGTATTCCGAATAGGTATGAGCTTATTACGGATTGGTACAGGTAGGTACATGGATAGTATGAGCTTTAAATCGAAGAAGTTATGAAGTTTGCATATAAGCATATGATTAAGCATGTGAAAGATTTGTTAGTTATCATGAATTACATGTTAATATGTTCAAATTGATGATTTGTGTATTTATGATTAGTTGAGTTTATTTCATACAAGCTTACTAAGCTATAAAGCTTACTTTGTTTATTTTTCTATGTTTTTTAGTTATTTCAAAGCTAGCTCGGATTCGGGGATTGTTGGAGAAATCGTCACACTATCCAACCATCACTTTCGTACTTTTGAGCTTATGGTTTGGTCATATGGCATGTATAGGATTATGGTTATTTTGATATGTATTTTGGTAGTGAGTTTTGCCATTTGAGATGGCTTGTGAATGGTCATGTTTTGGTTTGTATATATAGACATGAGAGTTGGCTTAATTTGGTTGTATTGGTTATGTATAAATATGTGCATATATGTTTTGTGTTATTGTCCATGGATGAATATATAATGTTTGGGAATTATAAAGATTAGGATGTTAAGTGGTTGATTTTAGAATAGTTACATGCTTGTTGTTTTGATGTAAAATGAGGCAAGTTTAGAAGTGTATAATTAGTTGATTTATAAATGTGAATTGGTATAAACGGCATAGCATGTATTTGTGATTTGTATGCAAAGAGAATGAGAGAATAGAATGTGCATGAGGTATGGCTGAATTAGTTGATTAAAATGAATTTTAATTTTATGTTTTGGTGCCATTTGGGTTAATATAGGTGTGCACAAGTTTGGGTGGCAAAATGGCTTGGTAAATAGCCTATTTTTGTCCACACGGGCAGAGACACGATCGTGTGTCCCCTGGTGTTGAAATTAAAATCAAGTCAGTATGCTCCAAACGGCCTCACACACAGGCGTGTGACCTGGTCGTGTGGCATAAGTCAGTATACCCTACAGGTTTGGCACGGCCTAGCACACGGCCTGGCACACGGGCGTGTATGGCCATTTGTAGGGCACACGGGCTAGCCACATGGGCGTGTGTGTTGGCCGTGTGACCCAAGTTAGAGAGTTACACGAGGTTAGACATGGGCTGGGACACGGTCATGTGATCCCATTTTCAATGTCCACACGGCCTGTGACATGGGTGTGTCTGTTGGCCGTGTGAGACACACAGTCGGGCCACACGGGCGTGTGTCCCCTTTTTTTGAGAAAATTTTATAAATGTTCAAAAAGTTTCCAATGTTATCAGTTTAGTTTGGAACCACTCCCAATGCATGTTTAGGGCCTCGTAGGCTCGTATCAGGGACAATGCGAGTGTATTTGAATGGATTTTAATTGGTTGAGGATTTATGATTTGAATTGTATGATTATGTGTGTTGTAAGTCTGGTAACACCTCGTAACCCTATTTTGGCATTGAATACGAGTGAGGGGTATTACAAAAGCTTTCATTGTACTTCCATACAGTTGAAAACATAGAGTAATCACTAGTGTTTTCAAGAAATGAGAAAGAATCGAATGGAGAATACTATTCCTAGACTACTAGATTGAATCTATCCATTTCCCCTTGTTCTGCACTTAAATCTCCTCGTCAGGAGTGGATCTGCATCAGTCTTCATGTTGGCTCACCCAAATGAGTTTCAAGCTGCCATGGCTGCAAGCTTCAAAATAGGGTAAGGGAATGGTGGTCCAACAAAATTCACTTTCATTCTTCTCATGTTATCCCTTTATGTTTTCCTCAATAGTACAGGTGTTCTTCCCTCAGGATTCTTCTGTCCTTGTTCGTACAGGGTACTTACACCGGACTGGACAGCTTACTCATGGTTGGCTCTTATTAGATAGCTGTCAACTACGACGACAATTCTAGACGCAATCTAGAATTAACTCATGCAGCGACATTGCGAATATCTGTCAACTGCGGCGACCATTCCGGACGCAATCTAGAATTAACTCATGCAGCGACATTAGTACAGAAACATAGCAAAACTAAAGATAAAATAGGCTAGGATTCTCCGAGTTATAGAATGCAATTTACTAAACTGAACATGCTAAAATGTATGCTAAGGGTAACTAAATGGGAACAATTTAAACAATAAGTAGGGAGAAAACATATGTTCTTTCTACTACAATAACCCATATTGTACGTGGTCAACGTCTGGATAGAATTGAGGGGGAGATGCAGTCAATGAGAATAAATGTCAAGAGGTGTAGTCTGAATGCACCAACTCAATAAGAACATTGAGTAAGCTCGAGGATCAAATGAGCCAACTGATGAGCATGATGGGTGATACCAAAAGAAAAATTGGCTCAAGCATTCCTAGTAACACGGAAGATAATCCACGGAGAGAAGGAAAAGAGCATGTGAAAGCTATAGCACTCCACTCAGGCAAGGTATTAAGTAGCCTAGAAATACCTACCCCGGAGGTAACTGTGGATAATACTAATGAACCTCAAGGCAATTCCATGGAAATAGAAGACGAATCTAAATTAGAAGAATAGAAGGCACCAATGATTTGAGATAGGAAAAGAGACATCTAAAGATGCCGAAATCATGAAGGTGCCATTTCCAACAAGATTAAGAGAAAGACAAAAGTGGGACGAGGATGAATTCGTAAGTTTTCTAAATTTATTTAAAACTTTAAATGTTAATCGGCCTTTAATCGAGCTAATTGAGAAGGTTCCCAAATACGCCAAAATTTTGAAGGAGATGATGGAAAGGCATAAGAAAATCAAGGTAGGAGAACAAGTTAATTTCAACGCTTATTGTAGTGTGATTATTTCAAGATAAGTACCTCGAAAGTTAAAAGACCCGAGAAGTTTCATTATTCCCATAGAAATAGGAAACATTCATTTTAATAGAGCTCTATGCGATTTAGGAGCCAGTATCAATTTAGTTCCTGTATCAATTTTTGAAAATCTTGTGTTAGGAATCTTAAAACAACTCAAATAACATTACAATTAGCTGACAGGTCTTCGGTACATCCAAAGGGAGTACTAGAAGATGTTTTAGTCAAGGTGCGAAGTTTTATTATTTTAGCAGATTTTGTAGTACTTGATTTTAAGGAAGATCGGGAGATACCGGTCTTACTAGGAAGACCTTTCTTGGCCACTTCTAGATACACCATTGATTTAGAAAAAAAAATGAGCTAACTATGAAAATTAATGGTGAGATTGAAATCTTCAAATGTGGTTATCAACCGAATGAGGAAGAATGGAGGATATTAGGGGAGCATTGCAAAAAATTATTCATCACTAACTTTCCCGAGTCAAGGGGAATGATTCCCTTTTATGAATGCAGAAAGAATAAATAGGTTCAAAGAACGGGACAAGCGGGCAAAGGTGGAGTGGCACGACGATTGGTGGACTAAATTGATAGATTAAAGAAATCATCCAGGGGTGAAATCGACAATATTGCTAGATAAATCTAGCAGTATAACTTAAATTATGTGAATTGTTGCATAATTTTTTGTAAATTATTGTATATTTAACTAATACCATAATTTAAATTCTAAATTTTATTTGATGTATGTTCAAGTTTTAGACCAAAACATCCTTGAGGTGGAATTTTGGACCGAACTAGAGCCATTGTCGTGACATTACACTAGAGAGTCGTGACATAGCAGACAGTCCCTGAGAATCTCAAAACTAATGGATGTGTCAAAATATCGATAACCTGCTAGGTATGTCGTGACACGGAACCCTTGTGTCATGACACCATTGCAAATTTTTGCAGGGTTGACCCGATCCACTACACAACCCGACGGCTTAAACACTAACTTTACCCTATTTTAAACCATTAAACCCTATTATATAACCCCAAAAAATATCTACTACTAATTAAAACACCTCTTAACCCTTATTTCCTCACACTCTTTCAAATCGATCAACATCCTTTAAACCATAAACCCCAAATTCCCTTTCAAAAACCTGGTGCAACAAGGAATGAGGACATCATGAGCAAGCAAGGAATTTGAACAAACTTCAACTATACATTCAAGGATAAGGGTTCCTAAACTCGAATTTTTATTTTACTATTCCATTGAAATCATTGTTTAGATTGAAATACAATGCCTCCTAGGAAAGTTAGATGAACTATGGAAATAGAGCCATCGATGGTTCAAACTCCCTCTAATTTTTCAAATCTAAATGTTGAAAAGTTTTTCAATGAACTTTAAAGAAAAACATTCTTTCAAGAGAGGGGATTTGATCCATCGATGATCTTGTGTAAAGAAATATGACCTTTGGTAAGGTATCATCGATGCGAACATTTTTGGACAATCTCAAAGGATAATGTCGTGGTCCCCGTTGTACAAGAATTCTACGCATTTTTATGGGACCACGAGTCTAGAACTACTGAAGGTCATATATAGGATACAGTACTTGTGCGAGGGAAAGAGGTCTGAGTAACCCCTCGAATAATATGTGATTTCTATAATGCTCCATATTACGAGAATGATTTAATGGATGAAACTGACTTAGAATATTTTAAAGACATAGATATGATAGTATTATAAACTTTTTAACTGAAGGAATGGGTGAATGAAAGTATCATGTAGGTGCCAATATCCCAATATCTTTTCATCAAGCTATTATGTTTCCTAAGGCTAAGATATGGATTCAAATCGTTTACACATAAATTGTACTTGCTTTAAATGTTTCTAACGTTAATGCCTTTAGAGCAGTTTTACTCTATGCTATTCTATAGGAAAAGCATGTATGTGTTGGCAAATGGATTCACTAGAACATGGGAAGATGCATTAGTAGCCAAAAGGTGAGAGTATTCTTTCCCCATCTCGTGATGGCTTTATGCAAAAAGGCGAGTGTACCTATGATATCTGCTGAGTAGTCGTTGAAACCATCTCGAAGTATTATCGACGATACCTTATTCCAACAATACATCAAGTTAAGGGCCAAACAAATAAAAGATGGGAACAAGCGATAACAAGATACGATAATTACACCCATGTCATCACAAAGGTTGGCACGAGCTCAACAAGATGTTGGTGAGAGTAGTCATCCAAAACTAGACTGGATGATTAAGTGGATGCAAGAAACGAGACCAATTTTCTAAGAATTCATAAGGAAAAACAACATTCGAGTCCCCAATTATACACTTGACATGTTTTGGCCGATGAGAATGGAACAAGGAGAAGAAGCACATGAAAGGGAATAAGAAGGAGAAAATGAGGAGGATGGTGAGAGTGAGGAGATTGATGGGGAAGACAATTAAATTATTTTAATTTATAAAGATGTACTAGTTTTTGGATGATTTGAACTTTGTAGGAGTATGATTAATAAGTAGATTTTTAGTTTTGTTGCATTTTGTTTAACTTTTCTATGTAGGAACCCAACATGAAGAAGACAGAAACAATTTGAGCTTTACACGATCAAAGAAGGAAGCACTCACCAATAGGAGTTAGAGCGGTCACGATCAATAGAGTAACTTCTTTCCTTATCTTTTGATAGGCTACACATTGAGGACAATGTGTCAACTAAAGTGTGTGGGGGTAACATAGGTTGTTTTTAAATTTTTAAATTTTTTTGATTTTTCATTTTCTTTTGGTATGCTTGAGCTTGTAGAAATACAAGTGATTGGTTATGAGCAAGTACATAGGTTGCTTATGTTTATGAACAAGTTGACATGACGATAGGAGATTTTAAATTTTTTTATTATTAGACTACTAAAGTTCTATATGTTACACGGTAAATAGGTATTAAGTTATCATTTGTACTAAGTGATATAGAAAACACAAGGAAACAAGCATGCTAGTATGAATGATAAATGGTTGAATTTGTATTTGTTTGGTTAAATAAATTTGTGCATAATGATATATTTAGAGA
Organism: Gossypium sturtianum; assembly: GCA_025698515.1. Taxonomy (NCBI): domain Eukaryota; kingdom Viridiplantae; phylum Streptophyta; class Magnoliopsida; order Malvales; family Malvaceae; genus Gossypium; species Gossypium sturtianum. Next base: position 103,659,555 of record CM046943.1, read on the forward strand.
TGACCTAATGCATTGTTTGGAACACATCCAAAGACAAAATGCTATCCTATTTTACTTTACCTTTAGTACCAGTTTTGAGCTTTTTTGACACTTCTTGATGAACCATATTACAAATCCCAAGTCTGAAAATGTTAATTTGTATATACCCTTTTTCTTTGGTCCTGTACTACACGATTATAGATGTCTGGCCATACGTATTAAGGGTTAAGTAGATACATCACAATAGAGTTTGTAAAATTAGAGTGAAATAGGAAAAATTGATATGATATAGGAACTATAAGTTTGCTTAATGTGCGAAACAAAAAGAAAAACCCAAAAAGGGAATTAGTGCTAGTAGAAAAAGTCTTTAACCAACAAAAAACCATTCAAGAGTGAGATGTATTGAAAAAAATAAAAGTAAAAAAATAAAGAAAAACTCGTTCATTAATGCACAAAAACTCATAGGGCTAGCCATAGTTACTATGTCATGCTATGATTTCCTATACATGGAGAGAGAAGGAAGGTGAGAGAAGGAGAAATAAGGTGGTGAGTAGGTAAGGGTCATTAAAGGGGGAAGAATAGGGATAAATACGATGTGCCAAACTATTTTCGTGTTTGTAACCTTTTGATGCTTACTATTTTTGAATTTCGTACCTGTCTTAAGCCGCAGAACGTTACTAGCTGAAAAGCCCAATGTGACCTAAGTATCCTCATACATGAATGGACATCATACTAAGCATATGCATAAACAACTATTTGTATTCTACTCGGATAATCAAAGTTTTGTATGATTTGTTGATGGATTCTTATAGGTGAGAACCTTAATACTTGTATATTTTGTAACATACTGAACTTAGATGTTTGTAATCAAAAGTGGTAAGTCAACTACTCATCATGTTGAAATTGTTAATAATCATGAAATGCCTAACTCATATGCTCTAAAATCAATGCTTGTATCATACTTTCTCAAGGGTGGTCATTTGTATTTGTCATCTTTGTTTATGTTGCTTAAGGACAAAAATTACTTAACTATAGGGGAGTTTGATCTGCCATAATTTGGTGTAGCAGATTAAACTAGTTTTCACATTTAAGGAGATTGAATATAAGCATTTTCATTATGTTTTAGTTAAATTTCTTTAGTTTTACTTACATTCAATAAAATGTGCACATCAAGTCTTTTATTGACCTTAAAGGTCAAACGAGGCCTAATGGAGAGCTAACGTACTTTGTGAGTGTGCATGAGACCATTAGAAGGCATTTCAGGCCAATATTGGATGCTATGTCACCACATGGGAGATCCAATGTCGCAACATAGAGAGCAGAATAGAAAAAGTGAGAAACTGCCTTCTATGTTGCAATACAAGGTGAGGATGTCATGACATACCCTTGAAGATGGCTGTAAAGGAGCATATTGGTGACGGGAATAAAACACGAATTAGGGGTATTTTGGTCTGCACAATTGAAATTAAAGATCAGGAACATCAGCTAACCTAGGGTTAAGGACGACGACTACCTAAAGGCTATAAATAGGCTTATTTGGCACAGATTATGGACACCATTCCCTTAGCTCTGATTCTTTTCTTAGGTTTTAGATTTGTTTTCTTGTTTCTCTTAGGTTTTTATAGTCTAGTTTATTTATTTCTTCAAGAGATCTGATTGTAAAGCAAGATCAACTTTTGTGGATCCGTATTAATCAATATCAATCATGCTTTCTTAAACCCTCTATTCTACTTCATTTTCCCATGATAAATTCTTCCATTCTTTCCATGTTGTTTATTAAAGCCATGAGGAACTAATCCTTCTGTGGGGGATTAGTGAGTGGAGGCATGACCTCTTAACTATTTTGTAGGGTTACTCAACAGATCAATTGTTTGGAAAAGGAAGAATGTGAAACAAAACCTAAGCCTGACAACCCTGGGAAGTCAGCAAGGTGGGAATTAACCAAAAATTGGTATTTCTCATTCGTGAACACCTTTACCCCAAGCAAGTCTGTACTATGAGGTCGAAAGATAAGTAGTTCTTGCTGACTCATTATGTTAGTGGGAGATCGGAAGATTCTGCTAGGGTAGCAACTAGTTGGTTGATGAGGAACCCGAGACGATGGTTAATTGGGATTGCCAAAGCGAGTTGATCACCCATCCTCAGATTTGATTCACAGTATTTATCTCTATCTCTCACAACTTTAATTTTTTTATGTTATTTTATTTTATTATTTTACAAACCCTAAACATGTTTCTTATTTTACTCTCGTGCTATAACTGACTTCAAGTACTTATTAGATCTTTAATTTTTGAGGTTAAGATTGATTTAGTACTTGCCTCCCTTTGGTACTATCTTTGGAGTACTCATCTAAATTCGTTGTAAAATCTATATTACAACTAGACCTGTATACTTGCGTATACCACCTCATAACTCTCTATTTTATTGCAGTATTCACACTCTGGTCATTAGTGCGTCAAGAGGCGGTAAGACAAAAAGTACAGCTATTCAACTCAAGGTTAAAATTATTCCTTATAAAACTCAAATCAAGATGGAAAGGTCCATATACAATACAATAGGTAACCCCTCATGGGGCAATAGAGTTAATCGAAAAAGAGGGTCAAACCTTTCTTGTTAATGGTGAATGAGTAAAAAATTATTTTGGAGGCACTATTAATACTGTAGTAGAAGAACAAACCTTGCAGTGTAGCACCCTTTGGGATTTCTAAAACATCAAGGGAAAACCAAAAAACATGAGGGAAGATAAGGAAAAAGGTAACCCAGCTGGTGATTTCACGAGAAACAGAGGAATCTGGACATCATGTCATGACACCATTCTAGAATGTCACGATGAAGAACAAAATTACAATTCAAGAATTTACCTTGACGTCGCAACATCACCTGGGGATGTCTCGACACCACTGCGTAACCATTTTTATCTAAACTAACTTAACTATTGACATTTTTGTAGCTTAATTGTATTATGATTTTTGTTCTTTAGCTGCTTACTTAGTAGAACTAGATTATAACTCTTGAATAATTTATTCTTTCTTCCTAATCTATAAATAGGACATATGGCCACCTTATGATATCATTAACAAAGATCAAATTGTAGGCAACTCTCGTTTATTAGCAAAAAAGGGCAATTCGTAGACATAATAAGAATAGATCATTAAATGGCTAGTTTCAGTGCAAGCGCTTCAAGCCCAAATATTGAGTTTCAAGCAAGCAACATGGATAAGTATTTGCAATAATTACATCCGTATACTTTCATTCAAGAATAGGGATTTGACCATTTAATGAAGAATTACAAAGGAATATGGGAAAATGCAACTGAAAGGGAATGGACGAAATTCTGCCTGCTAGCCGAAGAATCCCTAAGAATTCCTATGCTGCAAGACTTTTATCTAGCATTAAAACAAAGGGAAATAGTCAGACCATTCTACAAGATGCGCTCCTTTTTAAAGGTCAAAGGTGTTAATGTTCTGGTAATTGAGATGAGTATTTGCCAAATTTATGATGCACCATATTATTATCGTGATTATCTCTATAAAAAATATTTGAAGGAATTCAGAAACATTGATATAGAGGAAGTATTGAGATTCCAAATGACAGGGAAAGGGGTGTGGACGTATCGAATAGGGACAACAATTCCTGAGACGTTCAATCAAGAGCTGATGACACCAAAACCCAAGATGTAGATAAAATTTGTATGTTCAAGAATATGGCCTGTAATAGAGATGTCTGAGATTAGTCCAATTCAAGCGATCATATCCTATGGGATCCTCCAGAAGAAGCAAATATGTATTAGAACCTGGATATATAAGAACGTTGTTGATTGTACGAGAAATTTAGGAAAGGGAATATTTTTCCCACATCTAATTATGGAATTATGTAAAAGGGTAGGAGTACCCATGGAACGGATGGACAAAACCATGAATCCCCCAAGGAAATTACTCGGTGATGATTTATTCAAGAATTTTTTTCTTCTACAAATGAAACAAAAAGAAAAAAGGAGAAAAAGAGGATTTCAGAAAGATGAGGACTAATACTCAAGAGTAATCTAGTAGTATTAAGAGTAGATAAATTTTGTAAAACTTGAATGCTTATTTCTTTACGTGTATTTTTTTATTTATTTTAGGGATTGTATTGAATTTTAGGGTAATGAAAATTTGTTTTTAGGATAGGGATAAATAAATAATTCTTTGTTTAAATATTTCATTTTAAAAAAACCCAACATGGAGGAGACACAAACATATCGAGCTTCACACGATCAAAGGAGGAAGCACCCAACATTAGCCACCACAATCAATCGAGTAACTTTTCTCCTTATCTTTTTATGGGCTACACATTGAGGACAATAGGGGGTACCAGGAAATTTGTTGTTTTAATTTGATTTTTCTTGTCTTTTCTGTGCTTGAGCTTGTAGAATACAAGTGATTAGTTAGGAGCATGTACATATGTTGCTTGTGTTTATAAATAAATTTGGCATGATGATAGGAGATTTTGAATTTTTTATTATTAGACTACTAAGTTCCATATGTTACACTATAAATAGGTATTAAGCAATCAACTATACCAAGTGATATAGAAAATACAAGGAAACGAGCATGCTAGTACAAATGATAAATTGTTGAATTTGTATTTGTTTGGTTGATTAAATTTGTGCATGTTGAGATATTTAGGGATGACCTAAGGCATTGTTTGGAACAAATCCAGAGCCAAAAAGCTTTCTTAATTATTTTTCACATTTACCAATTTTTGAGCCTATTGACACTTCTTTGATGAACCACATTACAAGCGTCGAGCTTGAAAATGTCAATTTATATTTGCCCTTGTTCTTTGGTCCTTCACTATATGATTATAGACTTCTGGCCATACGTATTGAGGGTTAAGTAGATACATCATGGCAAAGTTCGTAAAAATAGAGTAAAAAAGGACAGATTAGTGTGATATGGGAATTATAGGTTAGCCTAGAAGCACAAAACAAGAAGAAAAATCCAAAAAAGAAAATTCATACGAGTAGAAAAGGTACCTGAAAAGCCAAAAAGCATTATTGAGTGAGAAAAAATGAAATAGAAAAGTGACAAAGTCACCAAAAATAAAAAAGAAAAACTCGTTCATTTGTGACCAAAAAAATTGTAGGCTAGCCATAATTACTATGTCATGCTATGATTTCCTATTATTTCCTATGTGGAGAGATAAGGAAGGTGAGAGAACGAGAAATAAGGCGGTGAGCGAGAAATGGTAACTAAGGGGGAAGAATAGGGATCAATACGATGTGCCAAACTATTTTTCTGTTTGTAACCCTATTGATGCTTACTATTTTTGAATTCCATTCCTGTCCTCAGCCTCAAAAAGTTACAAGCCGAAAAGCCCTATGTGACCTAAGTATCCTCATAAATGAATGGACATCATACTAGACATGTGCATAAATGACTATTAGTATTCTTCTCGGATAATCAAAGTACTTGTATGATTTCTTGATGGATTCCTATAAGAGAGAACCTTAATACTTGTATATTTTACAACATACTGAACTTAGATGTTTGAAGTCAAAGGTGGTAAGCCAACTATTCATCATGTTAAAGTTGTTAGTAAACATGAAATGCCTAAGTCATATGCTCTTAAATCAATGCTTGTATCATACTTGCTTAAAGGTCATCATTTTTATTTTTCATCTTTGTTTATATAGCTTGAGGAAAAGTAATGACTTAAGTGTGGGGGAGTTTGATCTACCGTACTTTGGTGTAGCAAATTAAACTAGTTTTCACACTTAAAGAGCCTGAATACAAGCATTTTCATTACATTTTTGATAAGTTTCTTTAGTTTTACTTACATTCAATAAAATGTGCAAATTGAGTCTTTTATTGACCCTATGGCCGAATGAGGCCTAAGAGAGAGCTAACGTACTTTATGAGTGTGCAAGACACCATTAGAAGGCATTTTAGGATGATACTGGACAATATATCGCAACACAGGAGGACTGATGTTGTAACATATGGAACAAAATGAAGAAAAATTAAATCTGCCTTCGAAGTCTCGACACAAGTACTGGTGTGTAGTGATATCGACTCTGGGATGGATATTAAACAGGAAGCAAGGGTATTTTGGTCCGCACGGTCGAACTTAAAGCTCAGGAAAGTCAGTTAACCTAGGGTTAGAGACGACGACCACCTGCAGGTTATAAATGGGCTCCATTGGCACATGTTATAGTCACATTGGAATAAACCTAGTTTCTTCCTTTATATTTTGTTTTGTTTTATTTCTTAGGTTTCTATAGTTTAGTTTATTTGTTCGTTGTTTTCTTTCAAGAGGCCTGAATTGTGGAATCATTCAACTCTGTGGATTTACGCTGAATATGAATACAATCAGGCTATTTCATTTACTCTATCTTTTAAATTTAATTAGCATGCTTTCTCTTTACATCGATTATATATTGTTTATGAACGCCATGAGGAACTAATCCTTCTATAGGGGATTAGCGAGTGAAGGTATGATCTATTAACTACTTTGTAAGGTTACTCAATGGGTCACTTGTTTGGGAAATGGAGAATGTTAAACAAACCCCAGACCTGACATCCCTTGGGAGTCATCAAGGTGGGAATTAACCAAAAATTGGTATTGGCCATCTGTGAAAACCTTAACCCCAAACCAGTCTGGACTGTAAGGTTAGAAGATAAGTAGTTCTTGTTGACTCGTTATGTTAGTGGAAGATCGGAAGATCCTGCTAGGGTAGTGTAAAAACCCGATTTTGGGTCAAGTCGGAACAGTGGTTTTGAGACCACAAATTTGACGCAGTAAAATTTTTTTTATTATATTTTTATGGTCTACAGTTTTATGGAATGATTTCGAGAAAATTTCGTTCGAAAATTTTGATGTTTGGGCACTCAATTTACTTAAAGGGACTAAATTGCAAAAAGTGCAAAATTTGAGTTCTATATGTTAAAGGTGTCCAATTGCTATAAGATTTTAAATTAGAGGTCCTTAGATGGTAATTAGACCATTATGTCTTAGTATAGACAAAAATGGACATGGTTAGGGAAAAATATCAAAGTTTAAGTGAAGGGCATTTTGGTTATTTGGTAAATAAAGACAAAATAACTAAAATAAAAGTTGTCATCTTCTTCAATTTCATCCCTTAGTGCCAAAATTCGAAGAGTCTCCATAGCTAGGGTTTGACCACATTCAAGCTCGATTGTAAGTCTGTTCTGGCCCTGTTTTTAATGATTTTTATGTTTTTGAGGTCCTTGCCACCTAATCTAGCTATTTGAAGGACTAATTTGAAAGAAAATCAAAGTCTAAAATTTCACCCATGTTTGATATTTGTGTATTTTGATGTTTAATGGTAGAAAATGTATGTTTGGTGTTAGATAAACAACATTTACCAAGTGATTTTTAATGAAAATGCCTAAAAAGGACCTATTTGTAAAAGTTATAAAATGAGTAGTAAAAGTGTGATTAAATGAAAAATGGTTGTTTTTTTAAGCATAGATAAAAGTCGGCTAGGCTTGGGAAGAGAAGAAATTGAAAGAAAATCATTTTATGAGCCTAGGCACTAAAATGTAAAAATTTGAAAAGTTAGGGGCAAAAATGTAATTTTTCCATAATGTGATTTTTGGGCTGAATTGAATAATGTGAGTATTAAATGAGTTAAATTTGCTATTATAGATCAAGAAAAATGAGGTTCGGCCTAGATCGAGGGAAAAATAAGGTGTTTGGCGATTAGGTCTATTTCTACTATTTTTGTACCGAGGTAAGTTTGTATGTTAATAATGCAACGTTATAATTGTATTTATAAGGTTTTGATAATGCACAAATTGTATGATTGACTCTATGGATGTAATTGAGGAAGTTTCGACAAGCGAGAAAATCCCGGTTGAACCTTATGAATAGATTAGGATACAAGTGACATGTCACTAGGAACCTATGTGAGTATGTAATTATGTGATTTATGTGTCCCGGGTGCTGGTCTTGTGCATCCTATCGGTGGCTGAGTATACCGGCATATGTTACGGATACTTGATAGCTTGTGTGAGCAGCACCGTGTAGCTACGTCTTGATGGACAACTTGTGTGAGCAGGCCCATGGATAGCTCGAGAGTGAGCCTATATGTGTTATGAGATTTGTGGCAGCATTGGTTATATATGTGGCACTTACGTACAAAGTTTTTCGTGTATCGAATAGTATTCCAAGTGGTTCAACGGGTATGTCAAAGATGAGAAAGTATGTGATTATGTTAAGATTTGGCACAGGTATGTACGAAAAACTCAATGGAAATGGATTCGGTATATGATGAACCAATGGTAGAAATGTGATTGAGTAAGTTATGCTCATGAAATTTTAATGACATTTATGTTAGTATATGTTAAATTTTTTATATGACAAATGTATAACTAATGTTGTTTATTATTTGCATATGAACTTACTAAGCTATATAGCTTACCCCCTTTATTTCCCTTATCTTATAGTGTCACCAAGCTAGCTCGGGATCAGAGATCGTCGAAGATCCATTCACACTATCAACCTTTATTTTAGGTACCATTGAAATGTCAATATTTTGAGTTATAGCATGTATAGGGACTTGGTCATTTTTTATTATGTGTCATTGGAAATATGGCCAAATGTATTGGCTTATAATGGTTAATGATTTCATTTTGTATATGGCCATGTAAGTTGACTAATGTTGGTTATGAGTATATTTATATGTTGATACCATTCATGAATATGGAAACTTGCATGATTTGTGTTGATAAATTATGATGTTAAAGCATGTTACATTTTAGCATGTGGATGTGATGTTAATACCTTGGTTGTGGATGTTTTGGTTGCCTAGGTATGCTATGAATTGTGCCATTGAATTGGTGTAAGTGTAGGTCTAAATGAGGGTGGCAAATGGCTTGGTAAATAGCCTTATTTTTGTCCACACAGGCGTGTTTCTAGCCCGTGTGTGACGCACGGCTTGCCCCACGGGCATTTTTTTCAGTCGTGTGTCCCCTGCACCTTAATTTTAAAAATAGAATGTCTAGAATATAGCACACAGGCAGAGACACAGGCATGTGTTTCAGCCGTGTGTGCTACACGGCCTCGAACATGGGTGTGTGTCTCGGTCGTGTGAAACCTTCACTTAATTCAAAATAAATTAATTTACCACACAGCCTAGCACATGGGCATGTGGCACGGCCGCATGGCACAAGTCTGAGAGCACCCTAAATTGAACATGGTCTGAAGCACGGGCGTGTCCCAGGGTCACACGGGCGTTTCCCTTGGACCACATGGGCGTGTGAGCCTTTTAGTTAGCAAAAATTTTCTAAGTTATGTAAAAATTTCCTAAGTTCTCGGTTTAGTCACAAACCACTTCTAATGCATGTTTTGGGCCTCGTAGGCTCGTATTAGGGACTTTATGATTAAATATGAATAGTTTTAAATTGGACACAAATTTATGATTTGGAATTGTGTGAATGCTTGTGCTGTAATTTTGGTAATGCCTCGTACCCTATTCTGGCGTTGAATACGGGTAAGGGGTATTACATTTAGTGGTATCAGAGCTACGGTTTAGTCGATTCTCAAACTAACGTAGCGTGTGTAAGAGTCTAGCTATACATGCCATAAATAAACCGTGATAGTGTGATGACTCCTGACAACTTTAAATTGTGTTTTTATATAGTAAATGGATCCCAATCAAGCTGAAGCTGATAACGTAGAAAGTAATGCGCCGGCTCCCGCTCAAGGGACCGCGCCATCTAAAAGTAGACCAGTGACAATTGGTCAACGAAAAGGGGCTAGGGAAGCCTTCCTCCACATGATGAACGAGTGGTATATGGAGTTTGTTCGAAAAATCTGACTACTCAACCCCCTCCACTCCTACCTATTCCTCAGCCGGTTCCCGTAGCTCCACAAGGTATGGAATTTATGAGATTGAGTAAGCCTCCGGTTGATAAGATCCGAAAGCATGGGGCTGAAGATTTTAGAGCAAATGTCGATGATGATCCTAAAAGAGCAGAATTCTGGCTCGAAAACTCCATCAGGGTATTTGATGAACTGTCTTGCACATTAGATGAATGTCTGAAATGTGCTATGTCGCTTCTGAGAGACTCAACATACCGGTGGTGGAAAACTCTTGTGTCAGTAGTACCGAGAGAGAGGGTTAACTAGGAATTCTTCCAAGATGAGTTTAGGAAGAAATATATCAGCCAACGATTGATTGATCAAAGACGTAAAAAGTTTTTAGAGCTAAAACAGGGTCGAATGTCTGTAACCGAGTACGAACGAGAGTTTTTCAGGCTCAGTAAGTACGCTCAAGAGTGTGTTTCCTCCGAGGCTATCATGTGTAAAAGGTTCAAAGATGTGTTGAATGAGGATATCCGATTGTTAGTTAGAGTTCTTGAGCTGAAAGAATTTGTGGTCTTATTCGACCGAGCTTGTAAAGCTGAATAATTAAGCAAGGAGAAGAGAAAAGCTGAGTCTGAGGCTAGAGATGCAAGAAAGAGGCCGATGAGTAAGTCATTTCAATCTCAGTCTAAGAAATCAATTGATTTTTATGCTCGTTCGAGTGCTTCAGCTGGGTATTCCAACAGAGATCGTGGGAAGCAATACTCGGGTTCTAAAGCCCAAACTACATCAGTAGCGAGCATTGGTAATACTAGGTCTGGTAGGCCTGAATGTTAGCACTGTGGCAGACGACATCCCTGTGAATGTAGAATGAATGACCGGGCTTGCTTTAAGTGTGGCTCACAAGACCACTTTATTCGGGACTGCCCTAAGATAGCTGAGAAAGACAAGATTCAGAATGCAAGATCAGACAACACTACCGCTAGAGGGAAACCCCCGAGGAATACAGGGAATACGACCAGTAGTAAAGGTGTAACTAAAGATTCAACTGTAAAATCTGAGGCTAGAGCACCTGCTAAAGCCTATGCTATCTATGCTCGCGAAGAAGCGACATCTCCCGATTTTATCACTGGTACTTTTTCTCTCTATAATACTAATTTAGTTGCATTGATTGATCCTGGATCAACTCATTCTTATGTTTGCATGAAATTGGTAGCTAGTAAAAGCTTGCCTGTTGAGTTTACTGAGTTTGTGATTAAAGTGTCAAACCACTTAGGCAAACATGTATTAGTTGATAGAGTTTGCAAGAATTGTCCCTTGATGATTCGAGGTCACTGTTTTTCGACTGATTTAATGTTATTTCCATTTGATGAGTTTGATGTTATTTTGGGTATGGATTGGTTGACACTGCATGACGCTGTAGTGAATTGTAGACGAAAAATTATTGAATTGAAATGTGAAAATGGTGAAATTCTTCAGATTGATTCAGATGAGTCGGGTGAGTTACCTGTTGTAATTTCTTCGATGTCTGCCCAGAGATATATATGAAAAGGTTGTGAAGATTATCTAGCTTATGTGTTGAATACAAAAGTGTCTAAATTGAAAATTGAATCAGTGCTGGTAGTTTGTGAATATCTGGATGTTTTTCCAGAAGAGTTGCCTGGTTTGCCACCGATTAGAGAAGTTGAGTTTGGTATTGATTTAGTACCAGGGACTTCACCGATATCGATTGCTCCGTATAGAATGGCTCCGACCGAATTGAAAGAATTAAAAGCTCAGTTGCAAGAGTTGACAGATAAGGGTTTTGCAAGACCAAGTTTTTCTCCCTAGGGTGCACCAGTATTATTTGTAAAGAAGAAAGACGGATCTATGAGACTTTGTATCGATTATCGACAGCTCAACAAAGTAACGATAAAGAACAAGTATCCTTTGCCAAGAATTGATGACTTGTTTAATTAGTTGAAAGGGTCAACAGTGTTCTCGAAGATTGATTTAAGATCTAGCTACTACCAGTTGAGAGTTAAGGAGTCGGATGTACCAAAAACTGCTTTCAGAACAAGGTACGGGCATTATGAATTTCTTTTCATGCCTTTCAGACTAACTAATGCTCCTGCTATGTTTGTGGACTTGATGAACCGAATCTTCCGACCATATTTAGACAAATTCATGGTAGTGTTTATTGATGATATTCTGATTTATTCTCGAGATGAGACTGAGCATGCCGAACACTTAAGAACTATATTGTATACTTTGAGAGATAGGAAATTATTTGCTAAATTCAGTAAGAGTGAGTTTTGGCTTCAAGAAGTATGATTTTTGGGACATATTTTTTCAGGAGATGGTATTCGGGTTGATCTGAGTAAGATTTCAGCAATTGTTGATTGGAAGCCGCCGAGAAATGTATCAGATGTTAGAAGCTTTTTGGGCTTAGCTGGTTACCACCGACGTTTTGTTAAGGGTTTTTCGATGATTGCTACTCCTATGACTAAGCTGTTGCAAAAGGATGTTAAGTTTGAATGGTCCAAAAAATGTCAGCGAAGTTTTGAACAGTTGAAAGTCTTATTGACTGAGGCACCGGTATTAGTGCAAGCTGAGCCAGGAAAAGAGTTTGTGATTTATAGTGACGTGTCACTGAACGGTCTTGGTTGTGTGTTGATGCAATGGGGCAAGGTGATAGCCTATTCCTCGAGACAGTTGAAACCGCATGAGAAGAATTATCCGACGCACGATCTAGAATTGGCTGCCATAGTGTTTGCTTTGAAGATTTAGAGACATCACTTGTATGGTGAGAAATGTCATATCTTTTCGGATCATAAAAGTTTAAAGTATTTGATTACTCAGAAAGATTTTAACTTACGACAACGGAGATGGCTCGAGCTACTGAAAGATTATGAGCTAGTGATTGACTACCATCCCGAAAAGGCGAACGTAGCCGCAGATGCTTTGAGCAGAAAGTCCTTGTTCGCCTTGAGAGCAATGAATACGAGGTTGACTTTATCTAAGAATGGTTCGATTCTCGTTGAGTTGAGATCTAGACCGATTATTCTTCAGCAAATTTACGAAGCTCAGAGAAGTGACAAAGAACTTCAAGCTAAAAGAGTTCAGTTCGAATCGACTAGTGATTTGGACGACCAAATTGGGACCGATGATTGTTTGATGTTCTGAGGTAGGATTTGTGTACCGAAATATATCGAGCTTATTCAGAAAATTCTTCACGAGGCACACAGTGTTTGTTTGTCTGTTCATTCGCTCAGTAAAAAAATGTATAATGATTTGAAGAAATTGTATTGGTGGTCGGGTATGAAGCGAGATATTTCAGAGTTTGTCTCGAAATGTTTGATTTGTCAACAAGTAAAAGTTGAACACCAAGTACCGTCGGGTTTACTTCAACCAGTGATGGTAATCGAGTGGAAATGGGATAGAATTATGATGGATTTCGTAACAAGTTTACCTTTGACTCGAAAGAAGAAAGATTTTGTTTGGGTCATTGTTGATAGATTAGATTTCGTTTGGGTCATTGTTGATAGATTGACGAAATCGGCTCATTTTATTCCGGTACGTACCGACTATTCACTTGATAAGCTAGCTGAATTGTACATTGCTGAGATTGTTAGATTACGCGGAGTGCCTATTTCTATTATTTCGGATAGAGATCCGAGGTTTACGTCGAGATTTTGGAAGAAATTGCAAGAAGCTTTGGGTACAAAGTTGAACTTTAGTACCGCTTTTCATCCGCAAACCAACGGTCAATTTTAAAGAGTAATACAAATTCTCAAAGATATGCTCCGATGTTGTGTTCTCGAGTTCTAAGGTAGTTGGGAGAAATACCTACCGTTAGCCGAATTTGCTTATAACAACAGTTTTTAGTCGAGTATAAAGATGGCACCGTATGAGGCATTGTATGGTCGCGAATGTCGGACACCATTGTACTAGACCGAACTTAGTGAGAAACAGATTCACGGGGTCGATTTGGTTAGAGAAACCAAAGAAAAATTGAAAGTAATTCATGATTGGTTGAAAGCAAATTCGGATAGAAAAAAATCGTATGCGGATTTGAAAAGAAAAGAGATTGAGTTTCAAGTTGGTGATAAAGTATTTCTGAAAGTATCTCCGTGGAAGAAAATTCTTAGATTTGGTCGCAAAGGCAAGTTGAGTTCGCGTTTCATTGGGCCGTATGAGATAGTTAAAAGAATGGGGCCAGTGGCATATCGGTTAGCTTTGCCGACGGAGTTGGAAAGGATTCACAATGTATTTCATGTGTCAATGTTGCGACGTTATTGATCAGACCCTTCGCATGTGATTTCTCCGACAGCGGTTGAGATTCGACCCGATATGACTTATGGTGAAGAACCGATCAAGATTTTGGCTCGGGAAGTCAAACAGTTGAGAAATAAAAGTATAGCTCTAGTGAAAGTTTTATGGCAACGACATGGGGTCGAAGAGGCTACATGGTAACCTGAGGAAGCTATGAGAAAACGGTACCCAAACCTCTTTTCCGGTAAGATTTTCGGGGATGAAATTCCCTAAAATGGAGAGTTGTAACAGCCTGATTTTGGGTCAAGTCGAAACAGTGGTTTTGGGACCACAAATCTGACGCAATAAAATTTATTTTCTTATATTTTTATGGTCTACAGTTTTATGGAATGATTTCGTGAAAATTTCGTTAAAAAATTTTGATGTTTGGGCACTCAATTTACTTAAAGGGACTAAGTTACAAAAAGTGCAAAATTTGAGTTCTATATGTTAAAGGTGTCCAATTACTATGAGATTTTAAATTAGAGGTCCTTAGATGGTAATTAGACCATTATGTTTTGGTATGGACAAAAATGGACATGGTTAGGGAAAAATATCAAAGTTTAAGTGAAGGGCATTCTGGTTATTTGGTAAATAAAGCCAAAATAACTAAAATAAAAGATGTCATCTTCTTCAATTTCATCCCTTAGTGCTGAAATTTGAAGAGTCTCCATAGCTAGGGTTTGGCCACTTTCAAGCTCGATTGTAAGTCCGTTCTGGCCCCGTTTTTAATGATTTTTATGTTTTTGAGATCCTTGCAGCCTAATCTAGCTATTTCAAGGACTAATGTGAAAGAAAATCAAAGTCTAAAATTTTACCCATGTTACATATTTGTGTATTTTGATTTTAAATGGTAGAAAATGTATGTTTGGTGTTAGATAAACAACATTTACCAAGCGATTTTTGATGAAAATGCCTAAAAAGAACCTATTTGTAAAAGTTATAAATGAGTAGTAAAAGTGTGATTAAATGAAAAATGGTGGCTATTTTAAGCATAGATAAAATTCGGCTAGGCTTAGAATGAGAAAAAATTGAAAGAAAATCATTTTACGAGCCTAGGGACTAAAATATAAAAAAGTTGAAAAGTTAGGGGCAAAAATGTAATTTTTCCATAATGTAATTTTTGGGCTGAATTGAATAATGTGAGTATTAAATGAGTTATGTTTGCTATTATAGATCAAGAAAAATGAGGTTCAGACCTAGATTGGGGGAAAATTAAGGTGTTTGACGATTACGTCTATTTCTACTATTTTTGTACCGAGGTAAGTTCGTATGTTAATAATGCAACGTTATAATTGTATTTATAATGTTTTGATAATGCATAAATTGTATGATTGACTCTATGGATGTAATTGACCAAGTTTTGACAAGTGAGAAAATCCCGGTTGAACCTTAGGAATAGATTAGGATACAAGTGACATGTTACTAGGAACCCATGTGAGTATGTAATTATGTGATTTATGTGTCCCGGGTGCTTGTCTTGTGCGTCCTATAAATGGCTGAGTATACTGACTTATGTTGCGGATACTTGATAGCTTGTGTGAGCAGCACCGTGTAGTTACGTCTTGACTGACAGCTTGTGTGAGCAGGCCCGTGGATAGCTCGAGAGCGAGGCTATATGTGTTATGATATTTGTGGTAGAATTGGCTACATATGTGGCACTTACGTGAAAAGTGTTCTGTGTATCCGATAGTATTCCAAGTGGTTCAACGGGAATGTCAAAGATAAGAAAGTATGTGATTATGTTAAGAGTTGGTACATGTATGTACGAAAAACTCAATGGAAATGGATTCGGTATATGATGAACTAATGGTAGGAATTTGATTGAGTAAGTTATGCTCATGAAATTTTAATGACATTTATGTTAGTATATGTTAAGTTATTTATATGAAAAATGTATAATTAATGTTGTTTATTATTTGCATATGAACTTACTAAGCTATATAGCTTACCCCCTCTCTTTCCCTTATTTTATAGTGTCACCAAGCTAGCTCGGGATCAGAGATCGTCGGAGATCCATTCACACTATCAACCTTTATTTTGGGTACCATTGAAATGTCAATATTTTGAGTTATGGCATGTTTATGGACTTGGTCATTTTGTTATATGTGTCATTGGAAATGTGGCCAAATGTATTAGCTTATAATGGTCAATGATTTCATTTTGTATATGGCCATGTAAGTTGGCTAATGTTGGTTATGAGTATATTTATATGTTGATACCATTCATGAATATGGAAACTTGCATGATTTGTGTTGATAAATTATGATGTGAAAGCATGTTAAATGTTAGCATTTGGATGTGATGTTAATACCTTGGTTGTGGATGTTTTGGTTTCCTAGTTATGCTATGAATTGTGCCATTGAATTGGTGTGAGTGTAGGTGTAAATGAGGGTGAAAATGGCTTGGTAAATAGCCTTATTTTTGTCCACATGGCCTGCCCCACAGGCATGTGTTTCAGCCGTGTGTCCCCTGCACCTTAATTTTGAAAAACGGAATGTCCAGAATATAGCACACGGGCAGAGACACGGGCGTGTGTCTCAACCGTGTGTGCTACACGGCCTCGAACACGGGCTTGTGTCTTGGCCGTGTGAAACCTGTACTTAATTCAAATTAAATTAATTAACCATACGGCTTAGCACACAGGCGTGTGGCACGGCCGTGTGGCAGAAGTCTGAGAGCACCCTAAATTGAACACGGTCTGAAGCACGAGCGTGTCCCAGGGTCACACAAGCGTCTCCCTTGGACCACACGGGCCTGTGAGCCCTGCAGTTAACAAAAAAAATCTAAGTTTTGTAAAAATTTCCTGAGTTCTCAGTTTAGTCCCGAACCACTTACAATGCAAGTTTTGGGCCTCGTATGCTCATTTTAGGGACTTTAAGATTGAATATGAATGGTTATAAATTGGACAAAATTTATGACTCGGAATTGTGTGAATGCTTGTGTTGTAATTTCGGTAATGCCTCGTACCCTGTTCCGGCATTGAATACGGGTAAGGGGTGTTACATGTAGCGACTAGTTGATTGACGAAGAACCTGAAGTGACAGTTGATGGAGATTAGCGAAGCGAGCTAATCATCCATAATCAGATTTGATTTATTCTTCCTTTTTAATCTCTTGAATTTTATATTTTTATGATTTACTTTTTGTTATTGTAAAACCCCCAAAAATCCTTTATTTTATACACTTCGTACTATATTGAATTTAAAAGTACTAATTAGATCTTTTAGTGCCTAGGTTAGAATTAATTTAGCGCTCGCCTCCCCTGGGTACGATCCTCGGAGTACTCACCCACTCCGTTGTGAAACTATTCCACAACTAGATCCATATACTTGAGGATACCATCTTGTAATTCTTTATTTTATTATAGTATTCACACTCTAGACGTTCAATATGTCCGGAGGCGGTCAGTTTCTTGCCCACTTTAGGTTTGGATCATCAAGCCATCTCGATTATAGGTCTTCGAATAGGTATTCCCAACCTTATTGCCCATGTAATTCATCTCAAACATAAGTGTTCTGATATTGCTACGTGATGCAATGTTTCCACTCTACCCACCTATATGGCATAATCCCTTAATGTACAATTATCCATCAATCTCGATCGAGGTAAAGGCTCTTGATCTTCAAACTGAGGGTGGTTCAGAGGTAACTCTTCGAATAAACGATTCTACCTCGATAGATGCGCTATCAGTGGATCTTCCTCCAAAACAAACCTCTTCTTGCATTGTTAAGAGTCCTTTATGACTTACGATCAAATGGAACTAACTCATTGTCACTATGAGTCATACACTGAAAAGGACCAATAGAAACAAACAAAGAAAAATTAAAACCAAATAAATGAAATGACAGAACACAAAATAAAATTAAGCATCGTGTAACACACTCACTCGACCTGATAAACAAATTCGGGTATGGGGTGCCACAAACGGACCGAATTAGACTAATCGCAATTTTAAACTTGAAAATTGGAGTATTGACTTTATTGAGAAACAATAAATGCCCCTTACATCAAAAACCTTAAAGTTTACATTAACAACTATTTCTTGTCTCCACTTTTGAACCATAAGGGAACTGTTTAAATACAATATATTTGACCCCTGAGGCAGAGCCTCTAAAGGTACCCCTTCCTATGTGCATGACACCTTACTAACGATGATCCTTAATCTAACATGGACTGGCTTGGTCCTTTCCTTGACCTCCTTATCCCGCGATTCCTGCAACCATATGTTAAACCCTTGTAAGTTCGTTTGAACTTAGTGAGTTTCTTTAATACATTACATGAAATTACACCCCATCTTGCAAGGGCTTAAATAGAAAAGAACTAAACACAGTTAATTCCCTGCTAATTTTTGGAAAATTTCTCTCAACCCGAAGTGGTAGGATCTGATTTATTTCCAAACCTTTCCACTGGCAGATAGGGCGTTAAGGGTTCTTCCTCTAGAAAATACTATCAACCCTCAATCAGTCTTGACAGTTCCTCATATTTCTCGCCATATCCATAGACTCTGTCCTTCCTTTTCTTGTATTCTTTCATCCAGTGATTCCCAATATAGATTTTTCCCTCTACTGTGGCCTTATAAGGTGGACCTTCAGCTCCCTCCTAATAGGCCTTGGGTACGTCCCCCTCGGCGATCATTCCAAATCTGTTTAGTCCATGGAATACTCCTTTTCTTACCATAGTCCTGAAAGACATGCTGACATTCCATCTGTTAGGATAACTAATGAGGTCCCACGTCACTTTGGCAGACTAAGTCCCACTTGGGTTACATAGTTATCGAATTACATCCTTATAACTCACCTTGTTCTCATTACCTTACTTTTAATCGAAACATGCATGTTTTCTATTAATCGCTTTGGCCCGTAGTACTTAGACTGTCATCAAAGTGACCATCTGAGTTCACGATTTCTCTTACATGCTGGTTCCCCACAAAACTAGTCGTTTTGTAACACCCCTAACCTATATTCGTCGCCGGAACAGGATTACAGAGCATTACTGGAGTTTACATATCAAATACTAATAATTCATTTAATTTACTATTCATATCCAAAAATAATTATATTCAATCATATCGTCCCTTAAATGGACCCTCGAGGCCTAATTTACGCATTAGAAACCAATCGGGACTATATCGAAAACTCAGAGAATTTTTCGCGAAATTTCAATTTTTTTCGTAAATACAGGGGTCACACGCCCAAGTGGCTAGGCCGTGTTTCTCACACGACCAAATGACACGCCCATGTCCTAGGCCGTGTGGGCATTCGATGCAAGGCACACGGCCGTGTCCTAGCCCGTGCTCATACCCATGTAACTTTCTGACTTGGGTCACACAGCCATCCACACGTCTGTGTGCTAGGCCGTGTGGACAATTTAATTTTCAAAAATTAGGTGCAGGATTCACACGGCCAAGACAGACGCCGGTGTGTTGGGTCGTGTGTTTCACGCGACTGAGACATACGCCCGTGTCTCTGCCCGTGTGATCAATTTTGAGCGTTTTGTTTCTCAATTTTTAAGATGCAGGGGACACACGGCCAAACCACATGCCCGTGCGCATGGCCGTGTGTCACACACGGCTGAGACACACGCCCATGTCTTTGCCCGTGTGGACAAAATATGGTTATTTCTAAGACTTATTGTTCACCCAAATTTGTCTTCCACCTACATAAATGTTCCAACACACATGCAACAACAAATCCAAGACATTAAACCAAGTCAAAACCAATCTTATACATGATATAGTACTATATATGTTCAAGTATCCATTTTACTTTTCTTTTTCAAACATTCATTTAAATATGCTTGTACCTATTATACCACTTTATGCATAAGCATATCAACATAGTATAACCTCTTGTATATATATACGCAAAATATATCATCACTAGCCATTTCAATGGCTATTTACAACCAAAACATTTCATCATTTCGTCTAACTTAGCCTATACATGCCATTATACCAAAAGTAGTTTTGCTAATTATACCAAATTGAGTTGAAGGGTAGTGTGATCTTGCTCCGACCCGCTCCAACCTTTACGAGTTTCTGAGTACTATAAAACAGAGGAAATAAACAGAGTAAGCATATCATGCTTAGTAAGTTCGTATAACAAGAATTTAACTTACCAATTATATTCATTTAAAGTAAGTATACAAACATGCATCCAAAACATTATGGCCAATTGCCTAGACACATGCTCTCATCAAACAAGTTAGTCTTGAATTTACATGATTATCAAGAAAACAAAGATGAGCTCATCATAAAACCATTTCCAGGTATTTTAGGGATATTCAAGATATAATTCATTTAATTCTCATATTTTCTCATATAAAAAAATTGCTCGTTAAACCATTTAAAATCTCGATGGATACAAAGGTAGTACACATAAAGTGTACAAAACTGTAATCCGTCAATTCATATACGGGAATGCTCATACGAGCACATAAATGGGGAGTTCTCTCCTGAGCCATATAACGGGAAGCTCATGTGAGCCATGTATCAGGAAGCTAATCCGGGCTGTACAACAGGAAACTCATAAGAGCCAAAATTGGGAAGTTCACAAAGAACCATATCGGGAAGCTCACGAAGAGCCTATCGGGAAACTCACAAAGAACCAATTTAACGGGAAGCTCACGAAGAGCCATATATCGGGATGCTCAAAAGAGCTAAGGTGTGTCCACAACAAATGTAGGATCACAACCTATCGGGACGCTCCGAAGAGCTATAACGAGAAACTCACTGAACCATATAACGGGAAGCTCGATAGGGCTAATAACAGGACGCTCTTTCGAGCTATTGTGTGTCTGCAACATATGCAGGACTACAACCAATACAGGAAACTTGCATCCATCGATTTTCATTTGAACAAATGGGACATAACATTTGCCGGGCATTATCGGATATTCAATCAATTTCATATACATCGCAATAATATAATTTCCATACACAACATTTAATTTAAACATATAAATTTACATAATTTAGCTACACGAACTTACCTTGATACTTGTTCGTATATGAGAATCTACTAATCCGAAACTTTTTCTTTCCCTCGATCTAACTCCTTATTTGGTATTTCTGGATCTATATAAATAAATTTATCATCAATTTATTACATTTCACATTCAAATCAATCCAATTCATATCTTAGGCAAAAGTACCATTTTGCCCCTATACATTTCTCTAATTCCAATTTCATCCCTAGACTCAGAAAATGAAATTCATGCAATTAATCCTTATTCCAAGCCTAGCCAAATTTTTCATATAACAATAACAGTCCATGTAATTCACAAGAATCAAAAATCACAATTTCATAAAAATTCACTTTACAAAGTTGTTTATCTATCAACAATCTTTCAATTTCTACAACAAATTTTAAAATTTAAACATATTCATCCATGGCAAAATTTTAATACTTTGATGACTTTACAGATTGATCCCCAAAATAGCTAGATTAGGTTATTTCGATCTCAAAAATATAAAAATTACTAAAAACGAGAGAAGATTACTTACTCAATTAAACTTGCTTAATTGCATTTCTCTTTCCTAGGGTTTCCATAAAATTTTGGGGAAGAAGATTATAATAGGATGATATTAAGTTATTATCATCTTTATTTATTTATATTTCCAATTTAGACCTTTTCTTTTTCTAAATTTTCATGGATGAATCATCAAAAAATATCTACTAACTTTTCTTAATGGTCTAATTACCATATAAGGACCTCAAGTTTTGAATTCCATAGCTATTTGATACTTATAGCTACTACAACTCAACTTTTGCATTTTATGCAATTTGGTCCTTTCTATAATTAAACATGAAATCGGTAAAATTTTCTTATCAAAATTTTCATACGATTTTCCTATCATAATGTAGGCCATGCAATAATATTAAAATAAATTTTCTTTGTGACTCAGACTTGTGGTCCCGAAACCACTGTTTTGATTTCACTGAAAATGGGCTGTTACACGTTTTTTTGGTACTTCCTCAATAGTTTCCCCTTAAAGAGGAATAGTCTTGACAAACATATCTGTTGCTTGGGTACTCATTTTTGGTACCTCTCTTTCTCTGATAAAATGTTTCATTGGATGCCATCTGGCGACCTTTAACGGTAGATCCCTATCTACGATCCTCGGATAAACCTTCTTTCATTTGTGTAACAACTAGGCATTATTGGTTCAACATTTCTCATGTCTGATTCTTTTTGAGTTATCTTTCATATGCCCAATTGGCTTCTGTGATTACTTCTTTGGTGAACCGTGTAACAGCCCTCCTGACGAAGTCTCTATATCCGGTTACTGTTTGGCATATAATTGTTAAAAATAAGGATAGATTGAGTAAGTAAAAAGTTTGTGTTGGCTAAGTATGTAATCATGTATATTGCACCATTTGGTGAACTTTTAGTTTTGACAGGTTTTATGGTTTAACGGGCTCTTCTATTAAGTATCTGCCCAACTCAGATGCTTTTGACGAACTCGTTAAGTTCACAGCTATGTAGATTTTTTTTACAATTTAGGTATGGTAATTTGGTTAGTTAAGTTGAGATTTAGTTAGAACGGAACTAGACTACTGTAGATGATAAGACTTAAACTATGTTAAGTGCACTTAATCACGGGAATCAAGAGAGTTAGTGGAATTACCTAAATTTTCCACAAATCCTTGTCTCCGAGCTTAAGTATATAAGGATAGCGGTGGTCTTTCTAAAACATTGATGTTTTCTACTTTTTCCCTGATTTCCTCTAAAAACTCTTTAAAAACCTAAGTTTAGAAAACCTCTTCGAAGTAAGGTTCGTAGTATTCAACTAACTTCTACGCTAGTACCAACTCACTGGTAATTACTGATGAACCCTTGGTTACGCTCTAAGTCATTTACGTGTTTCTCATTCTGCATGCATAGATGTTAGAATAGTGTGTGAGGAAGGAAAGTTCCTAATTCTGGATTAAGCATTGCTGATTCTTGCATGCATGATCAGATTTGATCGATTGATGATCTGATATGTTTAATTATCTTTATTTTATCTCAAGAAGTTAACGAAGGTCCAAGTGATAATGGAAAATGACCTGCTTTATAGACTTGTGTTAGAGTTTCTGGTTAGTTCCTTCTTACTTCCATGTGTTGTAATTTTCTTTATTTTATAATTCGTGTAAGGTAAGTAATCATACTCTGTAATGGATGTATGATGTTGTGTGGTGTTGAGTGGATAATGGTTATCCAAAGTATTCAGTCTGAGTGCAGTTTGTTTGTGATATAAAATAAGTGTCATTCTTCATGCTTAAGCCACTACCATTTGCTTTTGATATGTATGATATGATATGAAGTGATGGAGATGAGGAGATATGTTTGTGTAGCCTCCGGTAGGGCAATTATATTGCAAATTAGATTGACAGATCAGAATAAAACATGTTCTAAATGAAAATGATATGAGGAGTTAATTGAGAGAATGTATGTTAATAAGACTGAATGATACACTTCTAATTATGAATTCTAGGTATGTGGCTGGCCTGAGAGTGGATTTTTCTGAGTTATGTTGAGATGGCTTACAGAATACACCCAAGTAATAAGTAAGTTGGCGTACTCAGTCTGTCTATTTTTTGTATACGCCATTGGGCATATTATGTGAATGTGTGTGAAACCTTCAAAATGGTTCAATTGTACTATTAGAAATGTTATGTATGATTTCTCTTTGGAATTCACTAAGTTCTTATGAACTTACTTTGTTACCTTTTCCTTCTTAGGCTTGTTGATTGAATGAAGGCTTTGTTAGAAGGATTATGCCAAAGTACTATTGCTATTGTGAGCTGACTTCTTGGTTTTGTATCATGCATGACTCTTAGGGGTGGCACATAAGTGATATTATTTATACTAAGAACATTTTTTTTTTGTAAAGACCCTGTTTTTATGAGATTTCTATGAAGCATTAATACTTGATTTTAAATTAATATATTATGTTTAATGAAGTTATTTTTAAACTAATGATGTTTTCATTCAAACCTTGGTAAAGTAATAGCTAATATATGTCTTATATTTATAACTTTGTAAGAATTATATAAAGCTTTCGCCAAAATGTTTTGAAGTTAGCTTGATTTTATATAGTGACACACCATACTCGGATCCTATTATACGGTCGGGTTTGGCGTGTTACAGACCGTTCCTGTTTCTACTACCTTAACCTTTACGTAGTGGATTCCTCAAGCCCTCTAGTTAGCTACCAATCGCCAACACTTAATTTTTTTTCTTTCTAACCCCTTTTTCCTTGTTGGTGTATTTTTCTCCGATTATCATCCTGACGATCTACCCTATGTTTATTATCCTAATGGACTACCCCGCATTTATTGTCCCGACAAACTACATCGAGTTTACTGTCCCAAGGGACTGCATTGGTTGCCATAGTCGAGCTATAGTCTTACATTTTATAATCCTTGTGTTTTCTATCCCGGTGGACTGCATTTGTTTCTATAGTCGAGCTACGGTCTTATACCTTCTAATTCGAGTTATTACTGTCCCAACGAACTTCATTGGTTTCCATAGTTGAGTTATGGTATTACACCTTATATCTCTTTAAGTTATCGCCTCGAAGGACCTTACCGTCATTGTGGTGTCACCCCATAGAGCCTGTTGACCACAGTTGTAGTGTTGCTCTATGGAACCTTATAGCTTTTGATATCTATCCATCTAATATCTTCATTAATGTTCAAACACCAAAGTGTCCCCTCCACAAGGCTCGGAGCTTCGCACATTAAGGTTTGCACTTAGCAACACTGTATGAAGTTATCTAATAGGAATTCCATTTTCCTTATTCCTCTACCCATTCCACCATTTAGCCATTCCTAACCTTGGTACTGGAAAATCGTAGTGTCCACTCCGTAAGGCCTTGAGCTTTGCACACCATGGATTGCACCCAGCAACTCTGGATGGTTGCATCTAATGAAGATTTCATTTCCCCAATTCCTAAATTCATCTAACCTGTCGACCATTTTCCCTTCGTACTCCATTCATAGCATTCAATCAACAAATATTATATAAATCAATCTAAACTCCAGACAGACTCATTTAAACCATACAACATTTTAGAATTTGAGTATAGAAACTCACTTGATACTTGTTTGCCTCACCAGCTTAGCTTTTCCAATGCCAGAGCTTCCACTTCTTCTAGCAGCTAAGCATTAAAACCACAATCATAAATTAAATTCAGCATTTTCATCTTAAAATTCAGTTTTCCAGAAACATGTAGAACCCCTATAAAGGTTTCTATCCTTAACTTCATTTTCTTAACCTTTCTTATACCAAAGGACTAAGAACCTTATCGACTCACTAGATTCTCCATTTTTCTGACTCAATGCTCATGATTACCGCTCCATGCAGGGCTTCTAACTGGTTGCTCGCGTGTGCATTAAAATAAGTAATTTATGAAACAATTTTTAAAGCTCGTTTTTACTGTAAACATATAGGTCAATTGTAATATTTATAGTGTTACAATGAAACATCGAAGTATTCCAATGATCGAACCCAAAGGAAGAGGCGATTGAGCAATAACTAGCATACACATAGAGGCTAAGTGGCTACTAATAGATTTTATATTACGATGATCCATAAAAAATAAGTTTGCAAGAAAATTAAATATTCTATTCTAGGGACTAAATTGTAGGAAATGTAAACTTGAGGGACTATCTTGCAAATGAAAAATGTGGGTTGATTGACTTCAATGTGGTTCTCAAAATCTTGGACTAGGGACATAAATCTTGTAAATTGCTAATTGGCTCCATTTTATCCTCCGGTCTCAATTTTACCAACTTAGATGAATTTTGTCCGATTTATCTTCAGATCTCATCAGTTAATCCGGGAATAACGAACGAGTGCGCGACAAGTTTACCTTCCGATCTCACTTTATCTTAATATTCCCTTAGGAGCGTCACTATCTAAGTTCTTAGTTCTATTCAAATTAGTACAATTTGTTACGACTTAGTCATTTGTTCAAAGATTTTAGTTTATCCACATCTCCATAAACCAACCTCCTTAAGGATTTAGCTACACATGCTCAAAGTCAAGAAAATAAAGATAACAATGGAAAACAAAACAGCCATGAAAGTAAAACTTGAGAAATATGTGAAAGTTGAGATTTTTATGCAAGAAAACTTAAATAGCATGAAACTAAAAGCACTTAACAAAGAAATCTAAAGCAATAAACATAAAATGAACAAGCTTTAACAAATTTGAAGTGAAATAAACTGAAATAAATTAAACTAAAGCTTAAAGCGTCTTAAAAACAAGGTACAAAGACTGGAAATGTAAATAAACCTTAGCTATAGTGTTAACTAACTTAACTAACACAAAGAACATTAAGAATAAGAAGTGAATGCAAAAAAATAAACTCTAATCTAAGGTAGAATAAGAGAAAAATAACAACCCTAGAAAACTGTAGAGAAAAACTAAGGAAAACCTTGAGAAAGCTAAGCCTAAAACAAAGCTAAATGTGTCTCTCTCCTCTTTAGCAATTTTTGGTTGTTTTGAAGGGTGTTCTAATGACTTTTCAATGCTAAAATTGCCTCTACACTGGCCTTGTGTGATTGGTGTGTCGGGTAGACGAAGGTTGCCCTTTTTGTCCAAGTTTGTCCTTTTGGTGATACCGATATCGTGATACCCAGAAGAGGATATCGTGATAACTCAAGCAGTATGAAACTTGGGGGTCTTTCTTGAGAGGTGGATATCGCAATACCCAAAGAGAATGTCATGATACCACTGAAGGGTCTCATTGGTCTTCTACAGTGCTAGAGGTATCGCAATTCCAGGAGTTGGATATCGCGATACCCTTTCCCTAGATACCATTCTTGTTCGTTTTCCACCTCCGACACATCCCTACATCACTAAAACACATGTTAGAACTCCCAATGGCACTATCGACCGATTTGGGTAACAAAAATGAGATATTTTCATTTATTACCCAAAAAATATAAAAATACGAAAATAATGAAAAACTAAGTTAAAACCTCTATTTTCCTTGAGAAAAAGCTCCTTAATTGTGTCAGAAAAGCCTAATTTGCCACATTGATTTGTGGCATATCAACTTCTCGTAAATATCTCTTTTTCAGAGCAACTAAGGTAGATAATTAAAAAGAGAGGAAAATGAAACCTAATTGAGATAAATTCCCTTCGGGAAGTCATTGATAATTATTCTATTTCCTACTAATGAACCAACGTGTTTTAATCCAACCAAATTAGAATTGAATATAAACCATGTCCAATTCAGTTATTAACTTTTCCTGATTTTTCAATAGAGGCCGCCAACTTATGGTTCCTTTGAATTTAGCCCCTCAATTATTCCTTAATTTACGAACTTAAAGAAAATCGGGTGTGAGAAATCTCACACCCTAAAAAGAAATTTTCCTCGAAATTTCCTTTCATGCTCAGCTTTAAAGGCAGACTTAAGGTACTTATTCCTTATCTTTTCCTTCGTATGGTTCACGAAAGTAATCTCCTTTCATCCTTACTGGATTCATCAACATGGTTTCCCTTATGTACATTTGTTTTATACCTACTCTGCCCAATTTGCAGATCTCTTCACAATTAACGAAATATAGATATTAGCTCGTTGACGAGTATTTGACCTTTCCGTTGTTGGATATACCCCAATCCTTAGATTATCTTCACACCTTTAAAAGTAAAGTAACATGGCAATCCTTAGATAACCATGGTAATTTCCTTTCAATTATTGACAGTGTGGGGAGAAGCCTTGACTACCTGATAAGTGTTAAAAGTAACATGTTTTAATCCCATTCTTAATGCAATTTTGATTGATTATTCTATGAATTTTACGCTCCTAATCATTAAATTTCATGTTTCTATACTTAGGAGAGCATTTGGGAGAAAAAGGAGTGAAAAATGAGTGAAACTTAGAAAATCAGAGCAAGTTCTAAGTGCCACACCGGATGGGCACACGACCGTGTGAGCCATATAGGTGTGTGCTAGACCATGTCAAAATCGTAATTTTCACCCCCAACACGTGAAAAAACACAATTTTTAGGTTTTTTGGGCATTCTAATACCTATATATGACAAAAATAAGAAGATAGGAAGAAGTCATCAGAGAATACTCAAGAAAACAACTCGAAAAACACCATTGAAGCCGATCTTGAAGTAGATTTCCATCAAGATTGAAGTTCTCCTTTTGATTTCTTTGAAGTTTATTATGAATTTCATTATTTCTTGTGGTTATAATATCTTTGTGACGTTTATATTTGCTATCATGAACTAATTTTCTAAATACCTAGGGAGATGAACCCTATGATAGATTATGTTATTTGATTTCTATTTTTACGCAATAAATACTTAGATCTTGTTCTTAATTATTTGTGCTTAATTATTTGTTTAATATTTCTAAACTATTAATCCATGTTTGATGTGCTTCAATCAGAGAAGGAATAGACCATGTTTAAGAGTAGATCTAACAAAACTGAGTAGAGTTGCATGCAATCCTAGAAATAGGACGATATAAATCTACTGGATTAGAGTCAAATCTAGTAGGGAAATCCATAGATCGAGTTAATGCGACAATAGGGGTTTTAATTACAAAAAAAAATTCAATTAATCAACCGAGAGTCAGTTGCTTTTAGTCTTGAAGAGAGATATTAGCATAATTTAGGGATTTCTATGGATCAAGATACTAAGTCAAGATACTAAGTCTAGGTGGATTCTTTTCTGGGTATTGTCTCTCTTCTTGGTTGTTAATCATTTATTTTCCTGATTTGTTCTTTGTCGTGTTCTTTAGTTAATTTTAGTTTTAATCAATCACTCCAATTTGTCGATTAAATAATGGAAAGATGATAATTACTAGTACTTTTAGTCCTCATTGGAACAATATCTTTGCTCACAATAGCTATGCTATTAATTGATAGGTGCACGTACCTTAGTCAGAGTTTTAGTTGGTTTACGACTACATCATGTTTTTGGCGTCGTTGCCGGGGACTAAAATATTAGGAAAACATTATTTTTATCTACTTAGCAATTTTTTATTTTTATTTTAATATTTTTATTTTCAATTTAATTTTTACATTCTAATTTTTTTCGTTTGTTTGATTCTGAAAGGTTCTTTTTGTTAATGACTAATGGAAACCTAACAGGACTGTTAATTTTTTATAGTGAAGTTGAAAAGACTACTCATAAAATTTGTAGAGAGGTTAGAGAAGCAAGGAAAAATCAACATAATATAATAGATGATCAAGAGAAAATGGATATTATTGGGGAGATGGTTGATAATCAAAATAATCAGTAGCTTCCTGCACCTCATGCTCCTCGTGCCATGTATGATTGTAACACCCCTCACCCGTATTCAACACCGAAATAGGGTTACGGAGCATTACCGGACTTACAACACTTTTATACATACTTTTAGCATACATTTAATCGTTTCATACATTCATCATTCAATCTCAATCAACTTGTCCCTAATACGAGCCTACGAGGCCCTAAACATGTATTAGGAGTGGTTCGGGACTAAACCGATAACTTAAGAAACTTTCACGAACATTGAATTTTTTTCTCAAAATAGGCCGTGTGAGAGACGCGCCCGTGTCACAGGCTGTGTGGACATTCAAAATAAAAGCACATGGCCGTGTCCCAGCCGGTGTTGTAATGCCCCGAATTTGGGCCTAGAAGTATTGGGCCTTGAGTATGGGTCCGTAAGGAGGCTGCAAATAGGTATTTAATTGTGCAAGGATATAACACAATTAAATGTCTGCTCAAGTGGTTAAGGGTCCTGAGAAGTGTTGGAAAAGTTCCGGGTTCAAACCTAGGCTCTAGCAAAAATTTTGGTTTTAAGTGAATAAAACCTTGGATGCTTGGATATAGGCCTTTTAAATTATTTTGATAAGAAAATGATACAAGGAAGCATGTGGCCTAGTGGTTGTGGCGTCATTAAGGTTGTAAGGGAGCTTGGGTTCAAATCTTGGCTCTTGCAGAATTTCTTTAATTTTTGTCTCTTATAAGAATCTGGTCACTGGCACATAGGTTTTATAAATATTTGTGCATGTTTTAAGTCACAAAAGAAGCTTGTGTTGTGGTGGCATGTAGCGTCTGGAGCATAGGAGAGGGCAAGGGTTCAAATCCCATTGCAAGCAAAAAGGGATATTTATTTTGCAATCGGGACGGTTTTGGAGGATTGATGGAGGGATCCCACATCGGGAAGCTAGCATGAGAGTAGGCGAGAAGCTGGCTTTAAATAGAGCGATCTATAAGAAGAGTAAGCATACCTTGGTTGGCGTTTGGGCATAGGAGTGTTCGGAGCGCGGATTAACTCCAGATTCCTATTAGGTGTGTATTTCGCACTACTCTAGCTGTAGAGCGGCAAATGCCGAAATGTCAGTCACGCGGCGATGGTAGTCACACGAGCGTGTGAGCGCATGTGGTGGGGCTTCGACGTGATAGTTGAGGCCATCATGAGTGTTCTTGTGGGTTTAGGCTGTTTGGGCCGAAAGGGGCCATGTGGGGCCTGTGGGCCCAATCGGATAAGTTGTATGATTGTGTAGTAAATATTGGACTGGACTATGTGAATCTCATATCTGTGGCTAGATTTGGGCTAAATGGGGCCACACGCACCTCAGGCCCATTTGGGCCGAGAATGGGACCTAGGCCCATTCGCATCGTTATCTTTGTTTAGAATACCTTGGTTTACAAAATTACTGAAATACCATTGGTTTACAAAATTACTGAAATACCCTTGGTTTATAAAATTACTGAAATACCCTTGGTTTACAAAATTATTGAAACACCCTCGACTTGTAAAATTATCGAAGTACCCCTAGTTTGTAAAATTACTGAAATACCCTCGGTTTGCGAAATTACCAAAGTACCCCTAATTTGTAAAATTACCAAAATACCTTCGGTTTGTAAAACTACCGAAATACCCCCGATTTGTAAAATTACCAAAATACCCTCAGTTTGCGAAATTACCAAAGTACCCCTGATTTGCAAAATTACCAAAATACCCTCAGTTTGCAAAATTACCAAAGTACCCTTATTTGCAAAATTACCGGAACACCCCAGATTTGTAAAAGTATCGAAATACCCCCAATTTATGAAATTACCGAAATACCTTCAATTTGTGAAATTACCGAAATACCCTTGATTTGTAAAATTACCAAAATACCCCTGATTTGTGAAATACCCCTGTAGGGTAGAATTATCGAATTACCCTTGTAGGGTAGAATTATCGAAATACCCCTGAAGGGCAGGATTACCAAAATGCCCTTATAGGGTAAAATGACTATTTTGCCCTTGTGGGTAAATGACTAACTTAGACTATGAATTGACTGATTTGACTGTGATTGTATGACTGTGTTTTAACTGACTTGACTGTGGTCGTGTGACTGATGTGCTTTTAATATGTGTGTAAATGACTATTATTGGGCATGGCCATTTTGCATACACGTGTAATGATTGAGCATGACATACACGACATATTGCATGGGGTTGGGACATTGGTACGGAGGAAGTTCTGATAGGGTCGCACAGGTCGCATGATGACTGTGGATCCAGTATTGATCGGTTGAGGTCGCACGGGTAGCATGACGATTGTGGACCAACGGATGGCTTATAACTGCGTAATCTGATTATGGCTCTGTGCCATCTTGATTATGGCTTTGTGCCAATCATATTTACCCGTGGCTATGTGCCTAACATATATACCGATGACTTTGTGTCAATCATATTTACCAAAGGCTGTGTGCCGATTATATTACTGTCACTGATGGCTATGTGCCAAACATAATACTGTTACTGATGGTTTTGTGCCAATTATAATACCGCTACTGAAGGCTTAGAGCCGTATATATATACTAGCAGCTTTGTTGCGATTTTGGTTAGTGCCGCAATCGGTGCTAACATTGGGAGTGTAGGGATGGTGTGGGTGATTTATTCCCCACAAGTAGTGCAGGGTTGGACGGAGGCAAGTGCAGGGTTGCATGGGATGGGTTAGCATGCATCACACATTATGCATAAGGAATTGATTCTGATATGGGCTAGGCCCAACTGTTACTGATATGGAGAATGGGCTAGGCCCAATTAATTCTGATAAGGGCTGAGACCCAAGTGAAATTGTATTGGGCTTAGACCCACACACATTGTTCTGTTACTGTAATTGGGCTCCGTCCTAGACTGATTCTGAATTCCGTCTGTTTTACTAACTATTTTAGTTAGGAGGGGATTACACACTGAGTTTTCGCAAACTCACCCCGTTTTTAATTGTGCAGGTAATCCCTAGCTTTAGGAGGATCGGTGCTGCGAGGGACTTGGAGATGGCCACACGACTGCCTTTAGACTTCATTTATGCTTTAGTTTCCATTTTGGGTTTTAATTTTTGTAATAAGGCCTCTTTAAGGTTCTGGATTTTAACTTGGGGTTTTTATTTACTTTGAATTATATCCGTTAGAAGTAAATCACGATTTTCCAAAATGCTAACTGTTTTTAAAACAACACTACATTTTCGCAACATTTTTGAAATGGTTTCGCGACTAAATCTTTTTTCGTAAATCAATTACTTTCAAAGTTAGCTTCTGCAATTGAAAAGATGTTTTGGGAATAAAACTAATAAATTTTTCAATGTACCTCGTTTTAAAAAGAAACTAATGTAACTGGGTTTTACTTAAGCCTTTAAACAAGAAGGGTTTTCAATGAAAACATGGGTTTCGAAAAACACTTCAATGTGACACGCCAGATTTGGGCCTAACTTCTAGGCCGGGTTTGGGGTGTTACACGTGTCCTACCTTGTGTCCAAACAAGTGAGCTTACTGACTTAGGTCACACGGCCAACCACACGCACGTGTGCCCTTCGAAGTGGCCACACACGCCTGTGTGCTAGGCCGTGCCAAACCTATAAGGTATACTGACTTATGCAACACGGCCAAGTCACATGACCGTGTGGTAATCCGTGTCTAAATTATAGGGTATACTAACTTATGCCACACGGCCGATCATACACTCATGTGTGAGACCGTGTGGAGCATACTGACTTGATTTCTAAAACCACACCAGGGGACACACGGCCGTGTAACATAACTGTGTGTCACACACGGCTGAGACACATGCCCGTGTCTCTACCCGTGTAGACAAAAATAGGTTATTTACCATGCCAATTTGCCACCCAAATTTGCATGTACCTACACAACCCAAATAGCACAAAACATAGCTTCAATAGGCATATAATTCAATTCCAAATCAAGCATAATTTAAACCATTTCCAATACTAGCAACCAACATGCTTATAAACTCATGTTTACTCATTCAAAACATACCAAATACCAATTACTTCAAACATCAAAATGACCAACTCAATTATGCATTATTTGGCCTAATTTTACAAGCATACTAATGTCCACAATTCAACCATTTGAACACTTATAATACCTATAACCATCAAGCATCACCTAACCATCATACAATTCATATCACAAAGTATAAACACATATATCAATACAAGATTCAACCATACCAAAATAAATCCAAATAAGCCACTACTCAAGGCTATATATACAAACCAAAACATGTACATTTACAAGCCAATTCCATTGGCCAAAATCATTACCCAAAACATCACTAAAATGACAAAAATTCCTATACATGCCATATACTTAAAATACCAAAGTTCATAGGTACCGAGTGATAGGTGGATAACGTTGTAACATCCTGGATTTTGGGTTTATGCATTTGTGCTTAAATAAATGTGAGAGCATGTCTATGTGTGTGTTAAATGTGTTTCATGAATTTTTGTGAACCCTAGAGTGTAGTGAATGCTGTAGAAATTATTTGATTTTAAGTTTAAAAAAGGAAGCTAGGCAGAGGAGGCCTTAAGAAAATTAGTAGGGGAAATATGACACAAAAATGGGCTTGGCTGTGGCTGAGATTCGAAGTTTCTTGGGATTGGCAGGTTACTACAGAAGGTTTGTGGAAGGATTTTCATCAATAGCCGCACCTTTGACAAAGCTGTTGAGGAATGAGAGGTACCTTCGTTTGGACAGAGATAAGCAACAGGATAGCTTTGAGAAGCTTAAGAGGGTTTTGACTGAAGCTCTGGTCTTGATTCAACCAGAGGCAGGAAAGGACTTTGTGGTGTACTGTGACGCTTCTCACACAGGATTGGGATGCGTATTGATGCAAGATGGGAAGGTAGTCGCTTATGCGTCTCGGCAATTAAGGCCACACGAGGTTAACTACCCGACGCATGATTTGGAATTGGCCGCAGTGGTCTTTGCTCTTAAGGTGTGGAGGCATTATTTATATGGAGAAAAGTCAGTGATCTACACGGACCACAAGAGTCTTAAGTATCTGTTGACTCAGAAGGAGCTGAACTTGAGACAGCGAAGGTGGGTGGAATTACTGAAGGATTATGATTGTTCCATAGAGTATCATCCAGGCAAGGCAAATGTAGTGGCAGATGCCTTAAGTCGGAAAGTGGTGTCGGATCTGAGGGCAATGTTTGCACATCTGAGCTTGTATATCTGCTGGCAGAGTTACAAGTTAAGCCGTCATGGCTGAATGAGGTAAAGGAAAGTCAGTTAGTGGATGAGGACTTAAGTGCTAAGTTGCAGCAAGTGCAGAGTGGAGAGTTGGAAGATTATGGTATTAATAACGAAGGAGTGTTGTGTTTTAAGGGTAAGGTGCAGAGGCCGAGGAACAAGGAGTTAAGGCAGAGGATTCTTCAGAATCGCATGGTAGCCCCTATGCTATGCATCCCGGAGGTACTAAATTGTACAGGATCTAAGGGAACAGTTTTGGTGGCCTGTCTCGAAGAAGGAAGTTACGTAATTTGTCGGCAAGTGCTTAACGTGTCGCAAGTTAAGGTGAACATCAAGTTCTGTCAGGATTGCTTCAACCGATAATGATTCTGCAGTGGAAGTGGGAGAGAATTACCATGGACTTCGTTAGTGGGTTTCCCCTTACGCCTACTAAGAAGGACTCGGTATGGGTGATAGTGGACCGGTTGACCAAGTCCGCGCACTTCATTCCGGTAAGAGTTGATTATTCTTTGCAGAAGTTAGCAAAGTTATATGTGGCGGAAATTGTGAGGTTGCATGGAGTGCCACTATCAATTATTTCAGATAGGGATCCAAGGTTTACGTCTCGGTTTTGGAAGGCTCTACATCAGGCTTTGGGCACTAAATTGGATTTCACTATGGCTTTTCATCCACAATCGGACGGGCAGTCTGAACGAGTAATCCAAGTGTTGGAAGATATGCTGAGAGGCTGTGTGATAGACTTCAGAGAAAGTTGGGAAGAATATTTACCGTTAGTGGAATTTGCATACAACAACAGCTATCAAGCCAGTATTCGGATGGCACCGTATGAAGCGCTGTATGGACAAAAGTGTCGGACTCCTACGTGTTGGACGGAATTAGGGGAACGACGAGTTTTGGGTCCAGAGATTGTGGCAGAATCTGAAGAGAAAGTTGAGGTAATTCGGGCACGGTTAAAGGAAGCATCTGACAGGCAGAAGTCGTACGCAGATCTTAAGTGGAAGGAAATAGAATTTGATGTAGGGGATCAAGTGTTTCTTAAGGTATCGCCTTGGAAGAAGGTTATGAGATTTGGTCGCAAAGGGAAATTAAGTCCAAGGTTTATAGGACCTTATCGGGTATTAAAGCGAGTTGGACCAGTGGCATACCAGTTAGAGTTGCCTTCGGAGTTGAAGCAAATGCACGACGTATTCCATGTTTCTATGTTACGTCATTATCGATCGGATCCATCTCATGTAGTACCAGTTGAGGAGGTGGAGCTAAGCCCAGATTTGTCCTACGAGGAAGAGCCGATTCAGATTTTGGAACGAGATGTGAAAGTGCTACGAAGGAAGTCAGTTCCTTTAGTCAAAGTGTTATGGCGCAATCATGGATCGGAAGAAGCTTCGTGGGAGCCGGAAGAAGCAATGCGACAGCAATACCCTCACTTATTTTAGCCAGGTAATTTTGAGGATGAAATTATTTTAAGGGGGTAGAACTGTAACATCCTGGATTTTGGGTTTATGCATTTGTGCTTAAATAAATGTGAGAGCATGTCTATGTGTGTGTTAAATGTGTTTCATGAATTTTTGTGAACCCTAGAGTGTAGTGAATGCTGTAGAAATTATTCGATTTTAAGTTTAAAAGAGGAAGTTAGGCAGAGGAGGCCTTAAGAAAATTAGTAGGGGAAATATGACACAAAAATGGGCTTGTTTAAGTGGCTTGGAGGCGCCACTTAAAGCCCTAGTAAGTGACGCCACAAGCAGTACAAGGGGGCCTAGGTTCGAGCAAAGACAAGCAACATTTTGGGGTTTTTATTTTTTGCGGCAATGGGAAGCAAGTGGTGGGACGGCATAGGGACTTTATTTAGATGAGGATTGGACTTGGTCAATCCCTTTTAAAATTCGGCTAAGATAGAGGATAAATGTTGAATTATTTTTTATTATTTTGAATAGATGAAGAAGAGAGAAAATAGGAGAAAAACAAGGAGTAGCTAGTGTTTGAATGCTAGCCGAATTCAGGAGGGGGGGAGTAAGTGAGGCAATCGGTCATACAAGGGAGGTTATGTGCCGAAATTTCTTCTCTTCTCATCTCTCTCTTTTGTGCCGAAAAGTCCTTAGGAATTCAATTTGGTCTCTGTGTTTCTTCTTCCCTTCCTCTTCAATTGACCAAGCCAAATATTCCTCTCTCAATCCCACCATTACCGAAACACCTCAAACCTTCCATCTCTCATTTCTTTTGTTCAAGCCGAATCTCCTTTTGTCACCAAGATAAATCGCACCACATTCCATCATTTACTTTCTCTTCTCACGAATCTTTCAAAAGTCGAATCCTCTATTTTGTGGCCATAACCGATTGCTCCTCTACCCTATTAGAGCCGATTTGATTATAAACATTAAAAGCTGAAAACCCAACATCTCTTTCCTCTTGTCGATACATAGAGTGGGTGAACCAATTGCGTCTTGGTCTTTCTATTTGGTAAGAGATCTCTCTTGGGTTTAAAAAGCTCTTTTCTCTATTTTGGTCTGTCGAAATCAAGATTCTAATCCCATTTATGCTCTTTGGCCGAAACCTTGAAGGTGAGTTTCGGGATTTCCATAGTAGCCGACTTCTAGGGAGATCATTCAGGATTTCAGATCTAAGGTAAGTAAGGTGAGAGATTAGGCCGAAGGCTATGTATTCAAATGTTGGAATTGGATCTGACATAGTGCTTGTAGGGATTTCGACAGAGACCAAGGACAAGTGATACTTCGGGATTTAGATCCACAAGGTAAGTGCATGTGATATTCGGCCAAGGCCCTATTTAGTGACTTAGATCTGTTTCTTACTTATTCAAAAGCCGAAAACTAACCAAGTCAATTGGTCTAGTGTTAGCCGATTTTAAGGAGGAAATACTACAACGTTTCGGGATTTGATTAGTGATCAAATCGGTAGCAAGGTAAGATTTTGGTCGCATTGATTCTTCGGGATTTGGTTTTATAGCCGAATAGGCTTTGTTAAAATATTAAGTGTTGGCGAATGTAGGGGACTAAGATCTAGAACATTAAATCGGGATTCTTCGGGATCTCAAAGTGGAAGCGATAAGTATATCGTGTGTGTACCCCACACTAAACCTTATTAGATTACGGCTTAAATTAGTTATGTGTGTTTATAATAATATGAATGTGGCCAAAGGTACTGTGCAATGGTACAAAGTACTGTGCACGTTTACCCACTCCTACTATGAGTATAATATGATCTGTTATGGCACACATGTGAAACTATAAGAATGTGAATAAAGAATATGGCATGATATTGCATGTTTTGTATGGCATGGGCATATGGGTTATATGGAAAGGGGAAGTGATTGGTGGTTATATACCCCAATGTATGAATGTGGTGGCTTCGGTCACAATATTTTAATGTGGCGACTTCGGTCACGTTATTCGAATGTGGTGTCTCATGACACAAAATAATTATCTAGTGGCTATGCCACGAATATTATAAGGGAGATGAGCACGCCGATCGCAAATGATCGCCTTTCGATGATGTGTAGCGGATGGAGGGTTGACTTAGTAGTCCCCACGGTGTGCAGGTTGGTACGGGTGATGTGTAGCGGATGGTAACTAGGTTTGGGTTCGGGTTTGCATCATTTTATTATTTAATTATATGCATATGTATGAACTGATATGCCTAAACTATTGGGATTTAGTGTTGGTTACACATTGAGTCTGTTTGACTCCCCGCTGGGGAATATTTTTCAGTGACACTCGGTGATGGACCGGGTCGGCGGGAGCTTAGTGGTGGCCATGCTCTCAGCACAAAGATTATTTTCAATTTGGACTTTTCATTTTCTTATAAGTATCTTGGATTTATTTCGGGTTTTGCTTCGATGTAATAAGGCCACTAGTATGAAACTGTTTATGCATGCATTTTAATTATTTTATTATGATACAATTTTTATCAATCTAAAGTTTAAGCAACTTTTCTTAAAAATAAATTGTAAATGTTTAGACACCTAAACACAAACGATTTTCGAATTAAAGATTAACCCCAAAACAACTCGGTATTTTTATAAAACCACCCCGAATTTTCCAAGTAATAAACATGAAATTAAAACATTTTACTCGAGGAACATACCAGATCCGGTCTGGGCTTGTGGGCAGGGTTTGGGGGTGTTTCAAACGTGATACAATCTTCGACGATCCCCGAGTCCGAGCTAGCTTTGAGAACTATAAAACACAGAGAAATACAAAAAGTAAGCTTTATAGCTTAGTAGGCACGTTTGAAGTAAACTTAATGCAATCACATAAACATAATTAAATAATTTGAATACACCAATATGTAGCTTATATTAGCTAACAAACCTTTCAAATACTCAATTGAGAGATTATACACTACCTTCACAAATCTCTTGGACTTGGAACTTATATAATTCATGTACGTACCTGTACCGTCTCATATCATTCTCATACTCAATCATATCTTTCGTTTACTCGTTGAACCATTCAGAATAGAAGTCGAATACTCAAAGGTCTCACACGATAAGTACCTATACCATGGCCCGAAGCCAAATCAAGGTAACTTATCTCTCAAGTACTGATATCATGGCCCGAAGCCAAATCAGCCGATATTTATCGACCGAAGCCAAATCAGTATAACTCGCACCTGAAGTGCTAATATCATGGCACGAAGCCAAATCAATGAAGCTCCTAATGACATGTCACTACCATCCTAAACTATTCCTAAGGTTCAACTGGGATTTCGACCACCGAATTATCATCGAGTCATTGTTGAATTTATGCGAAGTCTTGTATTCACAACATATACAATATCAAAGCATTTAATAAAGTTTAAAATGAAATCTATCACATACGAACTTACCTCGAATGTGGAAACAACGAAATAAGTCGATTAGTCAATAACTTTTGTTTTTCCTCGATCTAAATCCGAATTCCACTTTTCATGATCTAAATATATTGAAAATTAACTTATTGAATAATCTATTTATTCAATTCAATCCAAAAATATACATTTGAGCTAATTTACACATTAGTTCCTAAACTTTCACATTTTTACAATTTAGTCTTTATTACACAAAATCACAAATTCATGCAAATTTCAAAACACCCATGCTTAGCTGAATTACCATTATACACCTAACAACCCATATTTTTCATTTATTCACATTTTAACCACAAAGTTTCAAAATTTCTCAATTTAATCCCTATTTTGCATTTTTACTCAAAATCACTTAACAAAACTTGTATATCTATCAACAAGCATTTATAATCTATCAAGAAACTTCAAAATACACATGTATTCATCAATGGCATCATTCAAAATCTGTAACAGTTTTGCAAAATAGTCCCTGGGCTAGCTAGACCTAGTTGCAACGATCTCAAAAACATAGAAATCATTAAAAACGGAGTCAAAATTACTCACCAATTAAAGCTTGAAATGGCCAAACCCTAGCCTATTCCCATGGCCTTTTTGTCTTTGAAAATATGGTGGAAGATGGTAAATTAAAAGATGATAGCTTTGTGGTTTTGTTATTATACTTTTTTAAATACTAAATTACTAAATTAACCTTAATTTAAAACATGTAAAACACCTTAACATATGCCATATATGTCCACTCATGCTATCAATGGTCTAAGTACAACATAAGGACCTTTACTTTAAGGTTCCATAGCTACTAAATACATTTAGCTAATAGAACTCTACTTTTACACTTTACGCGATTTAGTTCTTTTATCAAATTAACCATTCAAACAATAATATTTCTTAACGAAATTTTTACACAATCACTCAATCATGCAGTAAACATTAAATTAATAATAAAATAAATATTTTGACCTCAGATTTATGGTCTCAAAACCACTATTCTGATTTAACCAAAAACGGGCTGTTACAATGATTATGCTAAGACTACTCTGATTGGGGTTGAATCGAGTATTGTGAGACCCACCATTGCTGCAAAAAGTTTTAAGCTAAAGTCAAACACAATTCAAATGGTACAATAGTATGTTCAGTTTGATGGTTTGCAAGATGAAGATCCCATTCTCTTTGAGGAGCAAGGCAAAACAGTGGTTAAATTCATTGCCACGAGGTTCTATCACAACTTGGGCTCAAATGACTGAGAAGTTTTTGTTAAAATATTTTCCATCAGCTAAAATAGCTAATTTGAGGAATGACATCTCTTCTTTTTTCAGTTTGATATTGAGACAGTGTACGATGCATGGGAGAGATATAAGGATCTTTTGAGAAGGTGCCCTCATCATGGGTGACCTTTCTGGTTACAAGTTCAAACCTTTTACAATGGATTAAATCCCTCAACTAGGAAACTAATTGATGCAGTAGCTAGTGGAGTATTGAATAATAAGACACCTGAGGTAGCTCAAGATTTTATTAAGGCGATGGCACTGAATAACTATCAGTGGCAAGTCATGAGAACGAAACCGATTAAATCAGCCGGTGTTTTTAATATAGATGTAGTTTCTATGTTAGTAGATAAGGTTAAAGCTCTTGGTAAGAAAATTGATGGTTTGAATTTTTCTAAGTAGGTGAATTCGATAATGCAATGTGATGTGAATGGAGCGAGGATGATTAATTCAGAATATTCACCCTTCAAGTCTAACATGGAGCATGAGCAAGTTGACTTTATGGGTAATAATTCTAGATCTCAAAATAACCCTTATAGCAATAGTTATAATCCAGGTTGGAGGAACCATCCAAATTTCTCTTGGGGTGGTCAAGATAATCAAAGGTCACAACCCCCTATTGGGGTTTTAGCAGCCTTATCAGTAAGAGAAGAAACTGAACCTTGAGGAGATGTTAGCTAAATTTATTTCGGTGTCAGAAACTTTATTTTAAAGCATTGAAAAATCAGCAAGCATCGATTCATGGGCTTCAAAACCAAATTGGAAAGTTTTCCAAACTTGTTTCATAAAGACCACAAGATAGCTTACCTAGCAACATTGAAAGTAACCCAAAGGAGAAAATCCATGCAATCACTGTTTGAAATGTGGAAGGGTTAGTCGAGTCAAAAAAGAAGTCAGAGCTAGAAGTTGTTGTGAAAAGTGATGAGGTTGAGGAAAGTAAGAAAGAGCATAAGCCAATAATTAAATACTATAAACCACGAGTTCCATATCCAGCAACATTGAAGAGAGACCACATAAAAGAACAATATGGTAAATTTCTTGAACTTTTAAAAAATTACACATTAACTTATCGTTTGTTGAAGCCCTTTCGCAGATGCCAAAATATGTAAAAATTTTAAAGGAGCTATTAACAAATAAAAGGAAGTTAGAAGACTTGTTGATTTTGGATCTCAATGCAGCCATTTTCCAAAACAAAATACCTAACAAACTTAAACATCCAGAGAGCTTTATTATTCCTTGTCTTATTGGTAGTTTAAATGCTGGAAAAGCTTTGGCTGATTTGGGGGCTAGAATAAATGTCATGCCTTATAAGATGTTCAAACAATTTTTTCTAAGGAACTCAAATCCACTATGATGAGTATTCCATTAGCGGATAGAAAAATTAGATATCCTAGGGGTATCACTGACGATTTACTTGTGAAAGTCGGTAAATTTATATTCCTTGTTAATTTTGTTGTATTGGACATGGATGAGGATATTGAGGTACCTATGATCTTAGGTCGACCCTTTTTAGCCACTGCTAGAACTGTGATTGATGTGGGTACTAGTGAACTTGTGCTTCGTATAGGTGATGAAAAGATTATTCTTCAAGCACGTGATTTTGTGAGAGTCCTTAACGAGCGAGATGATACTAATTTTTCTGTTAATGTTAGTAATCATGTGGCTCAACGTTCTTTCCAGAAACTCCCTCATGAAAATATGTTGGACTCGTATTTTATTCAAAGTGATAGTACTCGAGGGACAAGTGAAGAGCGAAGGGTGCAACTTGCCTAACTAAATGAATGATGGCCGAATGTTGATGAGAAACCAAGAAAACATAAGGAAGAAATAAAGCAATGCCATGATATGCATGTGAAGAGAATGAACCAATTAAAAGTTAGGGGCAAAGTACTGTTACACAAATCGAATCCACATTTTTTTCCTTCAAAGTTTAATTCTAGAGGGTCAAACCCATGTATGTTAAAACGCCATTTTTTCATATGGTACAATTGAGGCAACACATCCTATTTACGGTACATTAAAGTAAACATTCATCGTCTAAGATTTTATTGTTGTGGTAATAATGATAACGATAGAGAAGAGCATCGGCTCCAAGATCCTCATTAACCGTTTGCGCAAAAAGGAAGAGTTGAGTTTAGACTTTAAATATGCACTTCTCAAGAGTAAACCCGAGTGTTTTTATTTTTTTTTGTTTTTTTATTTTACTTTCATGTTCAAAAAAAACAATTAAAATATATATAGTACATTTCTTTTTAATACTTAAAAAATTAAAAAAAAAAAGTGAACACATGATTTGGAGTGTTCCACATAGCCTGGACACACGGTCGTATGGACCACATGGCCAATACACATGGGCGTGTCCTAGGCCATTTGGACATTGGGGTGAATTTTTTCAATTTTAATTCGAGACACATGGCATCAATGATTTACATGGTCGTGTGAGACACACGGCCTCGCACATAGGCGTGGGAGAAGTGAAGGATCAAATCACATGGCCTAGTATAGGACCGTGTACAACACACGACTTGAACACATGAGTGTTTCCTTGGCCATGTTGATACTATGAGTATTTTTTTCGAAGCATCACACAGGCTAAAATGACCCACACGTCCTAGCGACATGGCCGTGTGTGGCACACAGCCTGGATACACGGGTGTGTCTGAGGCCGTGTGAGTCCTGGAGCCTATTGTTTTCATGATTTCAATTGTCACACGAGCTATGGGCCTGTACACAGTTGCTAGACACTGCTATGTGGCCCAACATCTGTCTATACACGACTGTGTCTCCTTTTAAAAAAAATCAAAACCCTAAATCATTTTTGTATGTTTTTCCCTTCTCCTCACACCGTTGCATCTGATTCCCCCTCTTTTGCCCTCTAATATATTTCCAACAAGCCTCAACCTACGCCGCTAC
Organism: Gossypium sturtianum; assembly: GCA_025698515.1. Taxonomy (NCBI): domain Eukaryota; kingdom Viridiplantae; phylum Streptophyta; class Magnoliopsida; order Malvales; family Malvaceae; genus Gossypium; species Gossypium sturtianum. Next base: position 103,703,162 of record CM046943.1, read on the forward strand.
CAAGTATCCACCGCCCCATGACGCCTTTTCTTCTCCTATTTTTCTCCTTCCCCCCCTCCGTTGCCAGACAAACTCCCATCCACCATGCACCCATATATTCATCACCATTCACAAGAATCAGCCCCTCAAAGCTGTCGAGTCCTTTCCATCAACAATTTTTTTTTCCATCGTCGCTGCTCAAAACCAATTTTGTTTTCCCCCTCGTAGCTCGGCCACCGTCTCCCAACCCTTCCTCGTCTTTGCATCATAATCGCAGTACAACCCCCAAATCTCAGTCGTTTTCCTCCCTGTTCCTTTCCTCCTCACTAGAAGCCCATTCTCTCATTGCTATTCATTCACAGCACTGACTGCCACGTCACCACCACTGTGCGTGCCTACACGCCGTCTAAAAACCCCACCAGTGTTTGGTTTAACTTTTAACATTTTGTTTTATTTATTTATTTATTATTTCTATTATTATTTATTGTTATTCTTGTTAGTCTACTGGTTATTTCTTTATTTAGTATTATTTTTTAGTTTATTTAATTTTAGTTTTGTTTATTGGCTATTATTATTATTAGTGTTAATATTAGTAGCCTGTTTAGTAGTACTAGTTTTATGTTGTTTATTATTAGTTTTAGTTTTATTGTTTTGTTCGTTATTAGTATATTTGTTTGGTTAGTTGGTTAGCTTATTTAATTTATTTCTACCTGATTAATATTAGTATTAGTTTTAGTCTAGTCTTAGAAGTCCATCTTAGTTATAAATTGTGTGATTTGCCTCTCGTCATGAGATGCGTTGGTTGTTGTTTTGTCTTAATCTATTTGCTAATTTATGTCTCTAATGTTTTGTACTGCTATTGATTTATTTGATTATTATCTATTTTTTCAGGCACATTATGACTAACACTCCCAGAAAATCCAAAGTCGCCATCCCCGCTTCGAAAAAGCGGAAGACTTCGGGCGTGACCTCATCCTTGAGCCCCACCTCCGGCACACGCCATCCATGTCTACAATTTCTATCGGGTCCTCACGAGGACCAATATCAGCATCTCAGGTAGCGACCCTTAGGATTGGGTCGTTGTATTGGCTTGGTAGCCCTACAAAAGATTTACTTAGCCGACAGAGTGTAAGCATTGATCGGGACAGCTCCATGGGATCAACTTTTCTCCATCGTCGAGCATACCTACTTGGAGCTTACATTGGATTTTTGCTCGTCATTCTTTTTACAGCATGTGATGTTACGATATGATGAGCCTTGTACCGTATTATTTCGATTGGGTGGTACGACGCTTTATTTGAGTTTCTCAGGTTTCGAAGCGACCATCGGTATTTACACTGAGGAGTTTATGAGCACTTCAGGGTTCTCGACCCTATATCGACATATTCATAACTCGATGCATCTTTATTGGCCTAATATAGCAAAGACGACGACAACTTATAACCCGAGCCAGTCGAACGCCACATGCCTACCTCCTACCTCCTACCATCTGTTATATCCACGCTCTTCTCGTACATACACTGACAGGATGTAGGGAGAGCACTGAGGTTGTGAGCATGACTGATGCATATTTTCTTTGGTGTATGAATGAGCGACATCCCACCGATGTTGCTTACTTTGAAGCTTTTGCTTGCCACTATCAGGCTAACCGTAATAGGAAGGGTCCTATCTGCTTGGGCCCTTGCGTAACTAGAGTGGCACATTATTTTGGACTGCTCAACACTCTGGAACAAACGTCTTCTTACACACTAGTTAGGCATATGGCCCTACAATGCCTATCTATCATGATTCACATGAGGATGATTCAATGCCAGCATGGAGTGGGTCCTACTAGCTCTACTTTATTCCATTCCGACCCTCAAGACGACCCCAAGGACTTCCCTTGTAATAGCCCGATTTTAGCTAAATCAGAATAGTGATTTTGGAACCACAAATTTGATGTCAAAAAATTATTTTAATATTATTTTTGGTATTTACACCATGTTATTTGATATGTGTGAAAATTTCATGAGCTAATTTTATCGTTTGATAGGTCAATTTGATAAAAAGGACTAAATCGCGTAAAGCGAAAAACTTGAGTTCTAATAGCTAAAGGTGTCTAATAGCTATGGAACCTTAAAGTTAAGGTCCTTATGTTGTTATTAAACCATTTATGGGATAGTGGATGATAGTGGCATGGCATTATTGAAATTTTGAATTAGTAATAAGGTTAAATAGGTAAATGAGTAATTAAGTTATAATTATAATAAAACAAAATGCATAATTTGTATTCATCTCTTCCAAATAGAAAACCAAACCGATTCTTTGAGAAAAAAAGGGGCCAGGGTTCGGCAATTTCAATTCTATCAATTAGGTATGTATTTTGATTCATTTTTAATGATTTCTATGTTTTTGTAGTCGTTGCAGCTCAATCTAGCTAGCCGGTACCTTTAATTTCAAAACTGTTAAAGATTTTGAGAGTTGCCATTATTGAATCTAAGTGTTCTTTGATGTTTAATGTTGAAATATGAAAGCTTGATGATAGTTTTACATGTTTTGTTAAGTGATTTTTGATGAAAATGTTAAAAGTGCAAATTGAGTGGTTAAAATGTGAAATAAATGAAAGTTTTGGGCTTCTAGGGACCTATATGTAATTCGGCCAAGCATGGGTTTTATTGAAATTATGTGAATTTTGTGTTTTGTGAAATAAGGACTAAACTGTAAAAGTTGTGAAATATTTGGGGAAAATGTGTAAAAGTGCTTTAAAGTGTGAAATGGACTAAATTGAATGAATATGTGATTGAATAAGTTAATTTTGAATTCATATAGATTAAGAAAGAAAAATTCAGATTTAGATCGGGGGAAAAGTAAAGTTATCGAGTAGTCGACCTGATCTATCATTTCCGTATACGAGGTAAGTTCGTATAATTGAATTTGAATGTGTAATTATTCAATTGATGGATGGTATTGAGATTTTATTTATTCTATGGCTAAATGTAATGTATTTGATTTAAATGTACGGTTTAAGTCGATTAGATATTGAATAAGACCATAGCTGGGCTATGGTAATCGAATAATAAGACCATAACCGGGTTATGGTATGTGAATGTAAGACCACGACAGGGCCTTAGCAATGTATGTGTAAGACCATAGTTGGACTATGGCATCGGAAAATCGACGTACTTATATCGTAAGCATTTATAAACTTGAAGTGATTCGATCAGTAAAATGGTGAGAATAGATATGTATCAGTACAAGTATGTAAAGAAATCTGTTCGAATGATGAATTATAAGAAGATGAGAATTTATGAGTTGCTTTATAGTTAAACTTCATGTTATCTCATTGATTGAGGTTTTAATTGCAAATTATGTATCTACTTGGAATTGTTCATGAATGATGTTGATTATTTTATATATACATACGAACTTACTAAACTTTATAGCTTACTTTGTTTATTTCCTTCTATGTTTTATAGTAAATCGAAGCTAGCTCAGAACTGGGGATCGTCAGGAACTTCATCACACTATCGGACATCTATTTGGTACTTTTGAGTTGTCTAAATATTGTATATGGCATGTATAGGCTTGTGTCATTTTGGTATGTTTGGTGAATATGTATTTTGGCCATTTGGGTTGGCATAAGATGATGAACATAATGATGTTATAAATGTGCAAATGGTTCTATTTTGAGTTTGGTAAATTGACTTATGTTAGGTGATTGAAGTTGATAATTTTGAAGTTATGTATTTGTGAATTAATGCTTGATAATGTATGTTTGAAATGAATTAGTAAATTGAATTGTATATGTGAATAATGGTAAATGAACCATATTGTTGATGTTGTTTTGGTTTATATTTGAGTAAGTGAAATGGTTGTATTTGTATAGCATGAAATGTGCATGAATTGGGATTGATTTGGCTGCATATTTGTGCCTTGAAATGGTACCATTTGTACTTGTGTAGGTATGTTCAAAATGGGGTGGCAAATTGGCCTTGCAAATAGCCTATTTTTGTCCACACGGGCAGAGACACGAGCGTGTGTATCAGTCGTGTATGACACACAGTCATGTCACACGGTCGTGTGTCCCTTGGTGTTGAAATTGAATTGAAGTCAGTAGGCTCCACACGGTTTCACACACGGGCGTGTGACTGGCCGTGTGGTACAAGTCAGTATACCCCCTAAATGGCACACGGCCTAGCAAACGGGCGTGTGACTTGGCCGTGTTGCATAAGTCAGTATACCCTACAGGTTTGGCATAGCCTAGCACATGGCCTGGCACACGGCCGTGTATGGCCATTTCAAAGGGCACATAGGCTGGACATACGGGCGTGTGGTTGGCCGTGTGACCCAAGTCAGTATGTATGCCCTGTTTCTACACGGCCTGAGACACGGGCGTGTTTGGAGCCGTGTGAGGCACACGACCTGTTCACACGGGCGTATGACCCCTGAATGGTTGAAATTTTTCTAAGTTTCCAAAAATTCTCGAATTATCGGTTTAGTCCCGAACCACTTCTAAAGCATATTTAAGGCCTTCTAGCCCTTTATAAGGGACATGTGATTGTGATTAAATGATATTTGAGTATGAATGTATAAATGTATGAGTTATGTATGTTAAATGATATGTATTGATTGGTAATACGTCGTAACCCTACTTCAGTGACGGATACGGGTTAGGGTTGTTACATTTATTGGTATCAGAGCTACAGTTTAGTCAATTCTAGGACTGACGTAGCATGTGTGAGAGTCTAGCTATACATGCCATATATACTCTGAGATAGTGTGATGATTCCTGACAGCTTAAATTGTGTTTTCATATAGTAATGGATCCCGAACGAGCAATAGCTGATGATGTAGAGAGTAATTCACCCGCTCTCGCTCAAGCGACAGCGCCTTCCGAATCTAAACCCGTGTCTAGTAGTCACGGAGGTGAGGCTAAAGAAGCCTTTTTCCAGATGATGAACGAGTGGTTCACTCAATACGTCAGGACAAATCCGGCTGCTCAACAACCTCCACCCCCTCTTTTTCCCCAAACTGTACCTGTAGCTCCTCAAAGAGTCGAGCTTTTAAGATTGAATAAGCCTCCAGTTGATAAGATCCGTAAATACGGGGTTGAAGAGTTTAGGGCTAATGTTGATGATGACCTTGAGAGAGCTGAGTTCTGGCTTGAAAATACTATCCGAGTGTTTTGATGAACTTTCATGTACGCCAGCTGAATGCTTAAAGTGTGCTATTTCTCTTCTGAGAGACTATGTGTATCATTGGTGGAATACTTTAGTGTCAGTAGTGCCAAGAGAGCGAGTGACCTGGGAATTCTTTCAGACCGAGTTCCAGAAGAAATACATCAATCAACGATTCCTTGACCAAAAGCATAAAGAATTTCTTGAATTGAAACAAGGTCGTATAATCGTAATTGAATATGAAAGAGAATTTGTACGGTTGAGTAAGTATACTCGAGAATATGTTTCTACTAAAGAGATAATGTGCAAGCGGTTCATTGATGGGCTGAATGAAGATATTAAACTTCTGGTCGAGATATTGGATTTAAAAGAATTCGTTGTGTTAGTCGAACATGCTCGCAAAGCTGAAGAACTGGGCAAAGAAAAGAGAAAGGCTGATTCGGAAGCTAGGGATTCGAGAAAGAGATTGATGAATAAACCCTATCACTCTTCATCAAAGAAATCTTGAGATTCGTATAGTCGATCATATGCACCAGTGGAGTACTCTAATAGAGATCATGGGAAGTAATTTACGGGTTCAAAAACTCCAGCTATGTCAGTGGCAAGTGTGGGTAATTTTAGATCGAACAAACCTGAATGTGGACGATGTGGAAAATGACATTTTGGAGAGTGTAGAGTGAATGATAAAGCCTGTTTTAGATGTGGTTTGCATGAACACTTCATTCGAGATTGTCCTGAGTTAGATGAGAAAGATAAATCTCAGAGTGCAAGACAAAGCAACACGACTGCGAGAAGAAGACCATCCCGTAATGTTGGAAATGTGAGTGGTGGTAGAGGTGCGACACGAGATACTGCTGTGAGATCCGAGGCCAGAGCACCTGCTAGAGCCTACGCTATTCACGCTCGCGAAGAAGTGTCATCTCCAAATGTTATCACCGGTACTTTCACTCTCTATGATACTAATGTGATTGCATTGATAGATCCAGGATCAACTCATTCTTATATATGTATGAATTTAGTATCTAGTAAGACCTTTCATGTAGAGTCTACTGAATTTGTGATTAGAGTATCAAACCCCTTAGGCAAATGTGTTTTGGTTGACAAAGTCTACAAGAATTGTCCGTTAATGTATCGAGATCTTTGTTTTTCAGCTAATCTGATGTTGTTGCCATTTGATGAATTTGATGTGATTCTGGATATGGATTGGCTAGCGATGCATGAGGATATAGTGAATTGTAGACGAAAGACAATTGAACTGAAATGTCAGAATAATGAGACTATTAGAATTGAATCTGATGATCTAAATAGTTTGCCAGTTATGATCTCGTCTATGTTAGCTCAGAGATTTGTGAGAAAGGGGTGTGAAGCTTATCTTGCTTATGTACTTGATATGAAAGTGACAGAAACAAAGATTAAATTAGTACCAGTTGTGTGCGAGTATCTAGATGTATTTCCCGAAGAGTTACTGAGTTTACCACCTATCAGAGAGGTTGAGTTTAGTATTGAATTAGTACCAGAAACAACGCTGATATTGATAGCTCTATACAGGATGGCTCTAAAAGAGTTAAAAGAATTGAAAGCTCAGTTGCAAGAGTTGACAGATAGAGGTTTTGCTAGACCGAGTTTCTCTCCCTGGGGTGCACCAGTGTTTTTTGTGAAAAAGAAAGATGGCACGATGAGAATGTGTATAGACTATCAATAACTCAATAAAGTGACGATCAAGAATAAATACCCTCTGCCACAAATAGATGATTTGTTTGATCAGTTAAAAGGGGAAACAGTGTTTTCAAAAATTAATTTGAGATCAGGTTATTAGCAGTTGCGAGTTAAAGGCTCAGATGTGCCAAAGACTACATTTAGAACAAGGTACAGACACTACGAATTTCTTTTTATGCCTTTTGGACTGACAAATGCACCTACTATTTTTATGGACTTGATGAACCAGATTTTCAGGTCATACTTAGACCGATTCCTAGTTGTATTTATTGATGACATTTTGATTTACTCTCGTGATGAATCTGAGCATGCCGAGCATTTGAGAATCGTGTTACAAACTTTGAGAGATAAAGAGTTGTTTGCAAAGTTTAGCAAATGTGAGTTTTGGCTACGAGAGGTTGGTTTTCTGGTACATATAGTTTCAACCGCGGGTATCCAAGTTGACCCGAAGCAAATTTCTACGATTGTTGATTGGAAGCCTCTGAGAAATGTATCCGAAGTCCGTAGTTTTCTAGGACTAGTCGACTATTATAGATGATTTTTGAAAGGCTTCTCGATGATTGCGACTCTGATGACACGATTGCTTCAAAAAGATGTTAAATTTGAGTGGTCAGAAAAGTGTCAGCAGAGCTACGAGCAGTTGAAAGCATTATTGACAGAAGTACCAATGTTAGTTCAGCCTGAGTCGGGTAAAGAATTTGTAGTTTTCAGTGATGCATCGTTAAATGGCTTGGGTTGTGTTTTGATGCAGGAAGGAAAACTTGTAGCTTATGCCTCAAGACAGTTGAAGCTGCACGAAAAGAATTATCCGACGCACGATCTAGAGTTGGCTACGGTAGTGTTCGCATTGAAAATTTGGTGTCATTACTTTTTTTGTGAGAAATGCCATATTTATACTGATCACAAAAGCCTGAAATATCTGATGACTCAGAAAGATTTGAATTTGCGCCAGCAGAGATGGATAGAATTGCTAAAATATTATGAGTTAGTGATTGACTATCATCATCCGGGAAAGCGAACGTAGTTGCACTTCGAAGAGTGTTGATAGCTCCGCAGCAGAGAGCGGAATTTACCGTATTAATGGAGAAGGCTAAAGTGGCCGAAGGAGTTAAGGACTCGTAAGGCGTAACTCGATCGGAATAGGCAAAAGAGAGGATTCGATCGCCGTGGTCATCCGGGAATGCATGTAAGAGGCCTAGAGTTGATGGGCCGCGAGGTCAGCAAGTTGTGACAGGAGGGCAGGATCGTACTTGTGATCAGTGTGGGAAGAGGCACCTAGGAGAGTGTTGGAAGAAGACAGGGGGATGTTTCAAGTGTGGGTCCAAGGACCACATGATTAAGGACTGGCCTCTATACAAATAGACGGGGCCACCACATGTGTCAAGGTTCTAATCAGGCTGGAAGAGGGGGACAATAGCCTCAGCGGGGTCGTGGTCTGAATAACAGAGGAAATGGTGCTGGAAGAGGATGTGGGACCCCGGGCTGAGGTGTTGGCAATGCCGAGGCAAGACAGCCAGGTCTAGTGTATGCGGTTCGTCGGAGGGAGGACGAAGACGTGCCGGACGTCATAACCGGTACGTTTCTTATAGCGAATAAGCCTTATTTTGCTTTGATTGATGTGGGCTCGACCCATTCCTATGTTGCATATAGTGTAGTTGAAACACTAGGCATAGACTCTAAACTATTTGATAGGGAGATGACTGTAGTAAGCCCATTAGGTCAAACTGTAGTGGTGAACAAGATCTTTCGGAGTGTACCCTTAGAAATTTAGGGAGTGATATTTTCTGCCGACTTAATGGAAATTCCCTTCGGAGAATTCGATCTCATACTTGGCATGGATGGCTAGTAGAACACCGAGCTATATTGGATTGTGCAAATTAAACGAATGGAGTTAAAGACACCGGAGGATGAGGCGATAATTATGATAGGAGAAAGAAGAAACTACTTGTCTAACGTAGTCTCTGCCTTAAAGGCTGATAAAATGGTTCGGAAAGGGTGCAAGGCATTTCTGACTTTTGTTAGGGATGCCAAAGAAGGGGAGTTAGTGGAGTTAAGACAAAGAAAGGAGTTTGTGGATGTCTTTCCGGAGGAGTTACCTAGAATACCCCTGATTGTGGGAGGTGGAGTTTGGAATTGACTTGTTGCCGAACGGCGCCAAGATCTATCGCTCCGTATAGAATGGCAATCAAGGAGTTGGTTGAGCTCAAGGCTCAAATCCAAGATTTGCTTGATCGTGGGTTCATTCGACCCAAGTGTGTCTCCATGGGGAGCACCTGGCCTTGTTTGTGAAGAAGAAAGATGGACTATGCGTATGTGCATAGATTATCGTTCGATTGAATAAGTCGACCATCAAGAACAAGTACCCTTTGCCAAGGATGAGACGACTTGTTCGATCATCACTTAAGGGGGCAGCGGTATTCTCAAAGATAGACCTAAGGTCCGGATATCATCGGCTTAAGGTGAAGGAAGTTTGATATCCATAAGATGGCTTTTCTGACAAGATACGTGCATTATGAGTTCGTAGTGATGCCATTTGGTTTGACTTTAACGCCCACGCCACGTTCATGGATATGATGAACCTGGTTTTTCAACCCTACTTGATCGGGTTCGTCGTTGTGTTCATCGACGATATCCTAGTAGACTCCAAGTTTGAGGAAGAACATGACGAGCATCTCCGGAAAGTGTTGCAAGTGTTAAGGAGAAGAAGTTATATGCCAAATTCAAAGAAGTGCGAGTTTTGGCTTAAGGAGGTTGCATTCTTAGTGCATGCAGTGTCCGCAGTATGAATAAGGGTGGATCCTAGAAGATCGAAGCAGAGCTGGATTGGAAACCACCTAAGTCCGTGGGTCGAGATTCAAGTTTCTTGGGATTGGCAAGGCTACTACGTAAGGTTTGTGGAAGGATTTTCATCAATAGCCGCACCTTGACGGTTGTTGAGAAAGGAAGTATCTTTCGATGGACAAATAAGCAACAAGAGAGCTTTGAGAAGCTTAAGAGGTTTTGGATCAAGCTCCGGTCTTGATTCAACCGAGGCGGGAAAGGACTTTGTGGTGTACTGCATGGACGCTT